>CM060385.1:26896688-27496688 GCA_030545235.1 Helianthus tuberosus
TTAACGTTAACTCAGGGGCACTTTAGCCTTTCTACTATACAAGCTTTTAGTATAGTGTACAAGTTCTTAAGTTTTAAGCAAAAAATGTGGAACCTACCTCCCCCCCTTCATCTTTTGGACCACCATTTTTTATGAAACCCTAAAACATAACCGTTGCACCACCTCCACTCCATAACAACCACCGCCACACCACCTCCACCCCACCACATAACAACCACTACAACACCACCGCCGCACCACCTACACCCCATTACAACCACTGCCACAAAAATTCCACAAAGTAATAGCTATCTAGGCATTGTAGGTTAACCGAAGAGAGATTTAAAAATGTAGACAGTTAGAGAGTGAGGTTTCTTTAATAGAGAGATGCGAAGATTTAAATAGAGGGGGGGGGGGGGGGGGGGTGTTAGGTGGGTTTTATAAATAATTTTATTATATTTTAAGTATAGTTAAAAAGAGAATAAAAAAACTAAAAAACAAAGACATACAAGTAAAATGTCAAATGAGTTAATATGTTATTCGTTTACCCATTTAAATTGGATCATTTGGTTACAACACAAACTGCAGTTTATATGTTCGTAAATTGCAGCTTACAGTCGAATCTGTCAAAACAGTAAAAACAGTGTAAACTGTTTTTATATTTTGACTAGTGTAAATTTCAAATTGCAAAAGTACTAATTTCACAAATGAATAAACAGGATTGATAGAAATGACAAGAATGACATACCTCAAGGGTCCAATAAAAAAAGGTTTTTGAATAAATAAAACAGGCAAATACGCCCAAATCACGGAACGATTTTGACGGTTTATCTCTTTTAACAGATCTCCCACACATAGGTGAAACTGGTAAAGGTTTTACTAAAAACACTTGTACTTTCCGCTTCATCAGTAGTACCTTACGCAGCTGACCATTCTCCTCACCAGTATAAACGGAGAACTCGCTTTGACCACCTCCATACAATCTCACTTTCTTCATCAATGCCGGAGCATCAACTCTTCTAAAATATCCCTCACATTTTCCAATCAACACACCAATCAGATCTTCAAACTATTATACATAGATCACTTCATCAATCATTGATTCATTTCTCTGTTGTTTCTGATTTTGTTTTCACTTAATTTACTCTTTGTCACCAGATTGATGCCCTAATGTGCAGAAAACTCAGATTTAGGGTTTAATAAACGTTTTACGGATGAAAAGACGGAAAAACGGAGATTATTAGCTTATTGTGATAAGGTTTTTTAGCAGATCGGAGTTTGTATTAATGGAATTAACCTCAGATTCAAGTGTTTCAACTCCGTTAGGGTTAATGCAGCATTCTTCATCTAGTGACGGTTGTTCAAGTGTCGGTAATGGTGGTGTCGGTTGTATTGTACACACTGTCACAAAGTTTGATACGCTTGCAGGTGTCGCTATCAAATATGGCGTTGAGGTTGTTTCTTATTTATGTTTGATAGCTTGTTTATTGAATATGTAGAGGTTTATGATTTTATTAGCATTTGATACATTTATTGTTAATATTACAGTTGGAATTGTTTGTAAAAGAGATTTAAAGTGGATTTAGAAGTGTGTGTTATGGTGTTGGTTTGGTTATGAACTTATGATATGTATTAGTAGTGTGTTAATGCTTATTTAGGAGAGATTTATTATATTTGCAGTTATTGTTTTTTTTTTTTTTTTTTTTTTTTTTTTGTAGATTGTGATTGTGGTTATTGATTGTTTTGTGTATTGTAGGTGGCTGATGTCAAGCGGATGAATGGTCTTACGACCGATCTACAAATGTTTGCGCGTAAGTCGCTTCAGATACCATCACCTGGGAGGCATCCACCGTCTCCTGTGATGACAAATGGATATCATACTCAAGGGTATTTATGTTTTCTGTCTTTGTTTACTGTTTGTGAAGAACTCTCTGCTGATTGTTTGATGCATACTTGCTTTTTCTCATAGTCTTATGAGGTTTGCGAGCTTTCGTATTTCGGAACTCGATTGAATTGGTTAATGTGTGTTTCTCTGTTGTAAAAAATGCAACTCTTTCTGTTTTGGCTTGCTAAAAAATGTGGACATTTCCTTTTTAGCAAGATTATGATCCAATATATGATCTTTGACAACAACTCAAAAGCTTTCTCAGTTTCTCTTTTATGGCATAGTATCTGATTTTTACTCAAAAAGACTTTTAATAAACTACATGGTATGGTGTCAATTTCTTGAAAGGGGGAGTAAATAATGGAAATGTAAGAGAGGCCCTTTGTCAATTAGTTATTTTTATTAATGTACCACATCCATAGATCTATCTATACACACATACTTAATGTAGTTGCTGTTTTTTTGGACTATGTTATCTAAAGATAGAACCTTGATAATGTCCTCTTTATTACATATGTTTTAGGGAGATAAATGGTGAACAATAGGAAGCAATGATGTACGAGAACTGCCCAAAATATATTCATGATATTAATATCACTGGTAACGCTGTTAAAATTATTATATAGTTTTACCAAACTTATTCACTTTTTATGGAAGTAACAATCTTACCAAATCAGCAGTCTCCAAATTTATGTATATTAGTACCTGATGAAGCATCAGGTCTCGTGTTTGACTCCCATTAAGGCATTAGCAGGCTAAAACTTAGCCTTGGCCTGTGGACGGCCTTTATCCGTTAGTTATTTGTATAAAATGTTGCTTGTTGAATGTGTATATAAGTTATTTTATAGAATGTCCATAAATTATTTTTTGGTTATCTTTTGACGCTTGAAATAATAAAAGAAATCCTCCTTGCAGTATACTTTAATGTCATAAATGTGTCATGTGCTTATATTAGTTATATATGCTTGCAGACAACCAAGCTCTCAGATGACGCCACCCAGCCATAAATATTCCGATTCGTTTAGTCCAATCGGACCACTGAAATTATCATCTTCACCCCAAAGGAACATCTCATCTTCCATCAGTTCTTTACGGGAGTATTATGGTCTTCCATTGAGTGATCGTAAAGTCGCCCGTGAAGGTTTTGAAATGACCCAAACTAACACGCCCCTTGGTCTTCACCGGAAGTCAAAAAGTGAAGCAAACGGGCTTTCCAAAATTTACAAAACGGGAAGCGTTCCTGTTCCAAACAACAAGGGAGCTCCTGGTTCTGATAAAAGCATTGAAAAGCTGGTAAGAAGGCGTAAATCAGAGGTGGACCTTAACAACCGCACGCCAGAAGACCCGACAGCTAACCATACAATCATTGAACCCGAACCAGGTGCACCCAACATGGTTTCATTAGGTTCCAAAGATTCATCAGTGGCTCCGGCTGTAAGTGGAGTGAGGAAGTCTTCAAGTGCACCAACTTTTCTACCGTTGGAGACTAATAACAATAGTAATACCAGCCCGACTCCATCATCAATTTGGCCAATTTCTTTGTTGAATTTTACGGCCGATCTTCAAGCTATGTCCATAGCAGCCATAGCAAGTCCGCTCTTTGATGGGTTGCCAAAGCCAACAAGCGGGCGGAAGAACAAGGCGGCTCGTGATTAGTAAATTCTCTTGGTTATTATTTTTTTGCGTCTCTATTTAATTTAAATGAATTATGATGCTATATGTTTTCCTCGCTATTGAATTGGTGTCATTTCGAGAAACTAGAATAGGAAATAAAAGAATTAGTCGTCGCGTCATTGTATTTTTTGGGCAGGGATACACATACACACTTAATAGAAGCAGTAGTTGAGGTTTTAATATTTATGGCTTCATTGAACGTATGTTGTATTCTTTTGGCACTAAAATCGAGTCTTTTGAACCTGTGGTTGTGTCTGGAACCTTTCCAGGAGAAACATTACAAAGCTTTCGCTGTCAGTCCAACCCTACACCTGACCAAATGCTTGCTGACCATGAATCCCAATGGCAAAGGTCAAAAGAATTAAGCTACCCAATTATCATTCCAACAAATGTTGGCCAGAATGATACCTTGTCCACTAGTAAGACCAACGCTGGCCCGGAGAAAACATACTCCATTGGCCGGACCAATGACGGTCCAAAGTCCATACAGTAACTATTCTACCATCTGGGCCAGGGACAAAGCTTGATTTAGATAGAAAACAAAAGGCATTGAGATATACATTAAGAAACATCTGTGCAGCATTCGAAAGAAGACACGTATTTGAATCTGTACTTGCTACACTATATTCATTAATGACCAACAATCCGGTGCATCATTAGCCTAGACAAATCTTGAATTGGATAGAAAACAAAAGGCATTGAGATTCACATCAATCATAACATGAAACATAAACACCATTCAAAAAGACACATATCTGAATCTGTTCATACAGTAGCACCAATACTCTCCATTAATACTCCATCTTGTATCTATAACCATAAGAGGCTCCTAAACTCACTAACTCTCTACTTTCTAGTATTTACTTACTCTTAACTTGTTCCATATTACTTTATCCATTACGTTATGTGTTTGGATAAAAAATAAATAATAAAAAATAGACCAATGGACGAAAAATTAACTTTTATGGAGATGCGGGGTATCGATCCCCGTACCTCTCGCATGCTAAGCGAGCGCTCTACCATCTGAGCTACATCCCCTTTTGTTATATTGCGTCAAATAGATACATTTCAACTCTCATAAATCTTCAAAGATCGTTTCCTGATTATGGATAAGAAGACGTGGAACAATACGGAGAAACTGTGAGAGTGAAAGCTTCGAACAACGAAAATGGTGACTGCTGCTGCTAAACTCTTACCTGATTCCGTTACACCTTCATCTCTCCTAAATTCTCTATTCAATCATCATCCTCATCCTCCTGCTACTTTTTCACATTCTCGAAGCTTCCAACAACCTCACCGGAACTTTAACACCATCAGAGCTTCTGCACTCAACCGTCGGGACTTCATTGCCGACACCGCCGCAGCCGCCGCCGCGCTTTCACTTGCTGGATTGGACAGTGGAACCTCTATTGCTAAAGCTGATGTGCTTTCTGAATGGGAGAGAGTTTTGCTTCCGATTGATCCCGGTGTCGTACTCCTTGACATCGCTTTTGTCCCCGATGATCCTTCTCACGGTTCGGATTTATTAACTTAACTATTTAATATAACTTTCTCTGCAGTTAAACAATGAATATTTGTTAGATATATTGTAATTATGTAAATAAATAGGGCTGTAAACGAACCAAAGCGTTGTGCATATTCATTCGTTTTTCGTTGAAATTGTTCATGAATTTGTTAAGCACTTGATATAATAATTATAAACATAATTGTGCCAAAACAAAGGCACAAGTTAGATATAATAAGCATATACATGATTATCAAAAATAATGTTCCAAAGATCTTAGTTTCTAATGACAGGACATAAACTAAACAAAACAATCGACCATGGACGGACGTGAACGAACAGATTACCGAACGTTCACGAACGCGACCTTTATTCATGTTCGTTCATTTATTAAACGAACTTCCTTCCTGCTGAACATGCGGTTCACTTACAACCCTATTAATTAATGTTGAACATTCTCTTCAGTCAAAACTGTTATCCAAATTACAATCAGATGAAATGATGTTATCCCTTTGTCAGAGAGAAAATGCTGACACTTTCTAATGACCATAGTTATTAAAAGCGTTAAGCGCACTCAAGGCGCATAGGCCTCGCCTGGGGCCTAGGCGCAAGGCGCAAAAAAGCGCGGGCCTGAGAAAAAAAAGCGTACAACAAAAAAAAAACATAAATTTTTTTTATATAATAGAAAATTAACACTATTCTTCAAATAAAATAAACTAAAGCTATTATATAACATTTTATATCGTCTATTTAGTACCAAAAGTTATAAAATGCTAGTTTATTAGTGTAGAAAAGTAGTTTCGTTAGATAAAAGTAGAAATCTAGCTAGAATCTTGCAAGAATTTTGAGAATTTGGCCGAAAACTCACAAGAATCTAGGAATCTCGCCCGAACCTGCGCATGAACCATCACTTGGAGAATTAAAGCGCAATTGCCTTGACTTAAGGCGCAATTGCCTCGCCTCGCTAGGAAATTGGGCCTAGGCGCAAAAGGCAATGGCTTTTAACAACTATGCTAATGACATGATTAAACTCGTTATTTGGATCAACTTTGAGAAACATTCGGATGCTTGTATGTGGCAGGTTTTCTGTTGGGAACAAGACAAACTCTTTTAGAGACCAAAGACGGGGGCAACACGTGGGTTTCTCGCTCAATATCTTCAGCTGAAGATGAAGATTTTAACTACAGGTTTAATGCCATAAGTTTCAAGGGAAAAGAAGGATGGATTGTTGGAAAACCAGCAATTCTGTTGCATACAGCAGACTCTGGAGACAGTTGGGAGCGTATACCATTAAGTGCTGAACTCCCCGGAGACATGGTAATACTTCGTCGTTCCACTTTGGTTGACTTTTGACCCAGTTAACCCATTTGACCTATTGCATCTATGTTGCTTGTATTGCAGGTGTATATAAAGGCAACGGGAGAAAATAGTGCAGAGATGGTAACTGATGAAGGTGCTATATATGTTACAGCAAACAGAGGTTACAACTGGAAAGCGGCAGTACAAGAAACCGTTTCAGCTACTCTAAATAGGTGATCTATAATTCATAAGGACGCTGGGTTAACACGAATATTACATTTTCAACCATCAAATGAAGTCAACAGTTGGATTTTGGTCAAACTAACAGTTACAAACACTATTTCGATTGCAGAACAGTTTCTAGTGGTATTAGTGGTGCTAGTTACTACACAGGCACCTTCAATACTGTGAACCGGTCACCTGAAGGAAATTACGTTGCTGTTTCGAGTCGTGGTAACTTCTACCTGACTTGGGAACCGGGGCAGGTTAGCCGCTTTCTTGATGTTACTTAAAAATGACCATTTTACCCTTGTAGGGTAATCTTGGATATGTATGATTGCTCACTCACTGGTTTTAAGTTTAAACGATTGTAGCCGTACTGGCAACCGCATAACAGGGCAGTTGCAAGAAGAATCCAAAACATGGGTTGGAGAGCAGATGGTGGACTTTGGCTGCTTGTGCGTGGTGGTGGTCTTTATCTCAGCAAAGGCACAGGGGTATGTAAAAGTTCAATAATGCCCTTGTTCGCGTAATTCATACTAAAGATGCATTCTTCTTATTGACATTTTGTTTAACAACTTGAGCTTTTATCCTCTAGATAACTGAGGAGTTCGAAGAAATTCCAGTACAGAGTCGTGGTTTTGGTATTCTTGACGTTGGTTACAGGTCAAAGGTAATATCCATTTGTTAGTTTTTTATTGGTTTGAACACGTGACTTTTTACACGTAATTTGAGTGAATCGTATGTTCTGAAACTGTACAGGAAGAAGCTTGGGCAGCTGGGGGAAGTGGGGTCCTTCTGAAAACTACAAACAGCGGAAAGTCATGGAGTCGTGATAAAGCGGCTGATAATATTGCTGCCAATCTTTACTCAGTGAAGTAAGTTTTTAGGCTCTTTTTAACTTGCACACTATCTAATGATTTCTCTGTAACTTGATCATGTGTTATAATATAAATCATATATGCTGATTCATATTACCTGTTTTCTGCAGGTTTATCAACGACAGACAAGGATTCGTGCTAGGAAATGATGGAGTCTTGCTAAAGTATCTTGGATAGTTTCATGGTATGCAAACCATTGATGCTTAAGTTTGTTTGTCTGTTTTTTTTTTCGGGGAGGGGTGTTTGAAGGTACACATAACACATATAGCATTCGACTTATGGAGATGAATAAATGTGGCAAAACTGGTTGGTTGGCCGGGTCGGGTAGTGGGTCAAACTGTGTACTTTTTAATGCTGGTCAAACAGGTCGGGTTGACCCTGTCTTCTTTTTCAAAATCTATAAACAGTTAACGTGCTAGGTATGATTACCAAACAATATTTTCACAATCTTACAAAAACAATATTTGCACGTTGGGTGATTTCAACCCGTTCGATTTGTTTCCATTCGATCGAATGTTTTAAGAGTTACCCATTTGACTTGTTTGAGATAAAATATGATCATTTATCTATAAAACTGTTGAAACTGTCTCTTCTAGAGATGATGGTGGGAATGGGCCAACATGTTAATAGAGAACTTGACTATTCAATCTTCTGAATGCAGGTTCTGCAAAACTCATAATTTTGTAAACGTGAAAAAAGTACCATACATAACAGGTACCACAGAGAAAATAAGTTCATTTAATATTGAATTTACGATGTATTTACTGAGCAACCCGACTCATTGTCATTGTTTGTGAACCCTTGTAAATGAATTCAAGAACGACACAACACAATAATTCTTCTTTTATTGTATGTAAGTCTTGTTTCGGTGTTGTTGAGTGGCCAAACTTTGGTTTTTGTTAAACCACATGTCTGAGACAATTTTAACATATCGATGTGGTAGTTTTCAGTTACATGTTAGATGGTTTGATTATCAACTACTAAGAACATGCATAACGGTTAAAGCCCCTTAATGGCATTTTCCGCCACATCAGCATCACGTAACGCCCCTAAAATCATATGTAATGGTTAAAGCCCCTTAAGGGCATTTTCCGACATATCAGCATCACTTAAATAATCTGATTTTTGTTCAAGGATTTCAAGCCACAAAGCAGCGTTATAGAGGAAACGCCCCTGCCCACATAACGCCCTGGTGTAATGGTATCACCGGCGTTTTATGGCGTTAAACATGAGAAAATACCGCCATTACATTGGGTCTAATGATCATTCGAGTAGTGAATTTGTGTGAAAATTGGTAATCCTTAAGTGGATCTCGTTCAGTTTGTAATTTTGTTGTGATTCAACATACATCCTTGAGTATACAAAATCATGTTAAGACATATAGTTAAGGTTTAGTGTTGTTTGTATAGATTGAAGTTATGATTTTTTTAGATATACATATATTTTTATAAAACTTTGTAAACACATCTTTTGGTAAACTAAATCAAAAGTTCCATAAAAATATTGAAAACTATAAATGTTATGTAGATGTTTTGTTATTTCTAAAATGTAATATAAGCCAATAAGGTTTATAATAAAATATAAAATTAGTTAAACAACAAATACAAATAATTTAGCCCAACTTCGACAAATTATATATATATATATATATATAGGGTGGAGTTATTGTAAAAAAGACCAAAAGTGTGAGAAAGGTAAGAAATAATCTCAACCATTAGATCTAAATTAATAGAAAAGGGTAAGATTGTAAATGCATTAAATTCAAATATGGTAATCCTTGATTTAAGGATTTGGAAAGAGAAAATCCTTGATTTAAGGAATATAACCGTCCATAACATCATTCATTTTAATTTTTTTTGCATCATTCACAGAATCAGATCCATATTCATGACATGGTGTTTTAAAAAAATTCATAGTTCAATTCATGGTGTTTTTACGAAAAAAAATATAACACCATTAAGTAAACATAAATATAGCACCATTCAGTACACAAAATAACACCATTCAGTACAAGAAATAACACCATTCAGTAACCAAAAATAACACCATTTAGAAACAAAATAACACCAAACAGATACAAAATAACACCATTCAGAAACAAAAATAACACCATTCAGAAACAAAAAAAAAAACCATCCAGTAAAAAAAAATAACATCATTCAATAAACAGTATAACACCATTCAGACAATAAAAATAACACCATTCAGTACAAAGAATATAACACCATTCAGTAAATAAATATAACACCATTCAGAAAAAGAAAATAACACCATTCAGAAACAAAATAACACCATTCAGAAAAGTAAAAAACACCATTCAGAAAAGAAAATAACACCATTAAGAAAGGAAAAAAACACCATTAAAAAATCCTTACACATCTATATCATCTTCTTCACAGTTCCACGTAGCAAATCCTCTGCTTCAATGTCTCTGCTATAGTATAAACTCCATCGTTGCCCCAATCGGATATTAAGATTCCACAATATTCATGATAACAGTGTGATTATCTCCAATAATTTCTGAATCAGAACCCTAATATAATCAATGGCGCATTGTAGATCGAAATTTTTATTCCGCCACCGTCTGACACAATCGTCTTCAACAACCGCTTCCGCCACCGTCCGACACATTAATTTATCAACAACGATCGTCTTCAACAACCGCTTCCGACACCGGCTTCCGATTGATGTTTGATCTTCCGATTCGTGGTGTTCTTGGAGTTGGTCTTGGAGAGAGAAATTCTGAACGTATGATAGATGATAGAGAGAGATCTGGAGAGAGAGAGAGAGAGAAATTGTAGGGATTTTGATTTACAAAATGGGTATAAAAAGACACAATTGCCCCTATATATTTCAATTCAGTCCAAATTAATAAAAATATTTTACAATTTGGTCCCTATTATCTCAACCATTAGATCAAAGATCTAATGGCTGAGATTCTTTCTTACCTTTCTCACACTTTAGGCCTTTTTTTACAGGATCCTCTACCTATATATATATATGGGAAGGATAAATCGAAAACCCACTTGAGTTGAGAAAACTTAGAAAACCTTTGTAAAAAACCCATGTAAACTCAAGAAACATTTCTAAAAAAAATAGGAAATATAATATACATATATTTGAACATTTTTAAAAAAGAAACACAAAAAAACACTAAGTAGTTTTTTTTTTAAATGTTACAAATTCCAGGTTACATAATATGTATGTCCAAAAAAAATGTAACATACAAATTTTCAACATTTTTTAAAAAAAAAACTAGTAAGCGTTTTTTTCTTTTTTTTTCATAAATAGGTCCGTGTACATTTATATTACATTCCCTATTTTTTTTAGAAAAAAATAAAAATGTTACATAGGGTTTATTTGGGTTTTCTCAACTCAAGTGGGTTTTCGATTTATCTTTCCCCTATATATATATATATTATATATATTGATTTCAAGGGACGATAAATAGTAACTTTATTTTTATAATAATATATAGTTTTTTATTATTTTATTATTTTATTATTTAATATATTGTATTAGTTTATTATTATATTTACTTTTCACAATATATATATTTCTTTTTTTAAACATCTATTTCCTTTGCCTTTTTTTAATAATTGTTTTTTTTTCTTTTTTTAACATATATTAATTTATCGATTAATTTGATACTTCTTTAATAAGTTACGTTTATAACTTTTTTCTAAAAATTAAATATGTAGTTGTGCTTGATTTCTTTTCCTGACATTCCGTTATAAGCTTTGTTAAAACGAGGCTATATTCAAAATAAAGTATTTATTTTGTATCATAAAACGGTACGATAATAAACTAAATCGTTCTGATGGTTTGACTTGTAAACAACATGCTTTATTTTCAAATCACATTTGTTTTACATTACCATTTGCTCGGTTTCGCCGCCAGTGGCGGACCCAGGATTTTATTTCAATGGGGTCCATTTTCGGGTCGGTCCTTGTTCGGGTCGAGTCAAAGTGAGGTTTGAACTAGATTTTTAAAAAAATAAGAAAAATGGGCTTATCAAGGATTGAACCCACAACCTCTTGGTGGAAAAGGGGGAGATTTACCACTACACCAGCTTTCTTTTTATTTCTATGGTGTCCACCTAATTGTATTTATGGGGTCCATATACAATTTAATATACTGAATCTACTATTTTTTTTAAAAAGATTGGGGTCCGGGGACCCCGATGGCACCAATGTGGGTCCGCCCATGTTCGCCGCAACGCACGATATAAAAAAACTAGTCTAATTTAAAAACAATATTGTTAAATCAAATATAGAAAAAAGGCATATCGTTTGTAGGATTTTGAAATTGTTATATACATTAGTATAAATTGAATCGAGACATGCTTTATATGTATAAATTGAACAAGACACATCCCATGTATTTCTTGATCATAAGGTTTACGTTACTGAGATTTTGGTGACCCGATCCAAAAACAAAAATATTAAACATCTAAAACATGAGCTATTATGACACCGGAAAAAAATGTTTTTTTTCTCACTACACCCTGGTCTAATTTCTTTTCACACCATATCATGACCAATAATATTTAGTCTCTCCCTTCTTGTACATTAAAATAGTCAAAGCTTTAATCAACGTGCAAAGCCATGAAATAATAAAGAAAGTCAATTTTTTCACTATTCCGCGTAACGGATTCGTCACAGAGCCTCATCTGCAATTGGATGGTAACACATGTATAGGCAACGTCTACAACTTTATGGATGGTAATCCTTGTAATCGCGATAACGCTTTTATACATATTGAGGATAGTTGTTAATATTTTTATCTTGTATTTTTATGTTATCAACGATATTTAAATAAAAATATCATTTTGTTTGTGTAAATGTTATTGATATATATTCTTTTTTAAATTTATTATATAAAAATTTATAGAAAAATGAGTAAAAATAAATATAACAACACATTCTAAATGAACATTAAACGTTAATATGAAAACAATAAAAAATCTAAAATGCATAAAAAATAGATTATGATGGTTTTAGGAAAAGTAATTAAGTAATGGTTAATAACCTTTTAATCAAGAAGAGGGGTGTAAACAAGCCTAGAGGATTGAGAGCTACTCGTGATCGGCTCGGTTAAAAGCTCGAACGAGCCGAGCCTTAACGAGCCCGAGCCCGAGCTCAAGCCTGAAATAGAGCTCGTTTTGTTATCGAGCCCGAGCCCGAGCTCGAGCCTGAAATACAAAGCTTGTTTAGGCTCGTGAGCCTAAACGAGCCCAAACAAAATTTTAATTTTTTTTATATATAATATATTAATAATGATGATAACATTGATGAGCCGAGCTCGTGCCGAGCTTTGGCTTGTTAAAGTGAGCTCGAGCCGAGCTTTTAGCTCGTTTAAGGTTGTTCTCAAAATAGTTTGAGCCGAGCTCGAGCTCTGGGTTTTACTCGCGAGTCGAGCTCGAGCTCAAAGAAGTAGGCTCGAACCGAGCCGAGCTCGAGCTTCATAAAAACCTAACGAGCCGAGCTCGAGCTTCATAAAAACCTAACGAGCTGAGTTCGAGCCCGGTCGAGCTCGGGCTCGGCCCGGCTCGTTTACACCCCTAATCAAGAAAATAGCATGTTAACATATAAACTCAGAGCATCACC
Source organism: Helianthus tuberosus (assembly GCA_030545235.1). Classification (NCBI taxonomy): domain Eukaryota; kingdom Viridiplantae; phylum Streptophyta; class Magnoliopsida; order Asterales; family Asteraceae; genus Helianthus; species Helianthus tuberosus. Next base: position 26,909,739 of record CM060385.1, read on the forward strand.
AATAAGGCATATTTGAGATGTGTTTTTGGTGATGTGGCAATTTTTTGATGTTTTTATTATGAGAAAATTACCAAATTAGCCAAGAAAATCGTTGACTTACGAAAATGGCCATTTGATGCGTCCTTGGAGCAGGGCATCACATATTTCGAGAGATGTTATGCGTCTGCAGGTCTTAAAGATGCGTCAGGGAATAATCAAGCGACACGTGTCTCAATGATTGGGTTTAAAAAGTTCGGCTGCTTCCAAGGCGTCTACGAGACGCATCCACTTTAGCTTGCGTCTGGCTTAGTGTGATGCGTCTGGCTGGGTACAAGTTTTTATACGTCGATCAGAGACGCTTCCAAGGCGTCTACAAGACGCTTCCCTTGTCAGCTTTTGGATGCCCCTCTGCACAGCTGCTTCGTATGCGTCTACAGACGCTTCCCTTGTCAGCTTTCGGATGCGTCATAACACGTTTTCTTATGCGTCTACAGACGCCTCTACTTATGCGGCTGAGACGCAATACGTGTCAAACGGAAGACCTGTTCAGACGCATGTAATGAGACGGTAATCAGAAAAGTACACCTTTGACTCTTTAGTACTGACAGACGCATTGGAGGAGTCTCGAGACGCTTTAGACAAATAAATTAGTTTTCGTTTTTATTTATTTGATGTATTACACGTTTCTATTTTTAGATTCTAGGTACCAGTACCATTACTCCAAACATTTTAAAAAATTTGATCTTCAAATTTTTACAAAAAATATCTATCTTCATATTTTTTTTCTCTATTGATATGGCAGTCGGATTTGTCGTTTACTGTGGTGGCAAGTGGGAAGTCGTTGATGGGAGGCTTGAGTACGTGGTCCAACCAGATTCTGTTAGACGTGGTTTTGAAACTTCTACTACAATTTCTTATAACACATTTTTAAAAAATCTTAGTGAGTCAACAGCTCTTCAAAACATCACACGTGTATCTTACAAAATGTCAAGTTTTAGCGATCCCATTGATAAATTATATGTGATGCAAGAACTTGGTGTTGGTTCATCTGCGGGTTCTTCCAATTATTTTAAATGTCCCGATCTTAACATAAATGTTTTTCCTGAAGATGAATGTAACGCAACATATAAATCTGGAGTTACTGATAATGTTAATTGTCCTCTTGAAAATAAAAGCCAGTTTTACATAGGTTATATTTTCCGTAACAAGCAGGAAATGAAAATAGAATTAGGAAAAATGTGTCTTTCCAAAAGTTTTTCGTATAAAGTAGACAGATCATCCAAAACTCGTTACGAAGTATCTTGTATTGATGAGAATTGCCAGTGGAATTTCAAGGCAGCGAGTCGGGAATCTTGTGATGTTTTTTACGTTAAACATTTTAACAACAAACATACATGTTCTAAGACGCAAACATATCCACATATGCGACAAGCAAACCCAACGGTGGTGGGTAGCTTATTAAAAGAACAATTCAAAGATTGTGGACGGATATACCGTTCGACAAAAATTGTAAAGGATTTTAGGATTAAAGAAAAAGTCAATTTATCATACATGCAAGCATGGCGTGGGAAATGTAACGCATTAGAACTTTTGCAAGGTAGTTCGTCAAGTTCTTTTGCCGAACTTCCCGTCTATTGTTATAACTTGGAGAAGGCTAATCCAGGAACAATGACACACATACGCACTGATTCTGAAAGTCGTTTTGAAATGTTATTTGTCGCCATAGGTGCGGTGGTAAGTCAAAGACTATATTAAATGTTACACTAAAATATAAATCAATAAATAAATTTTTCCACAAAAATCTAACAATATCGTATTGCTTTCAGATTCGGAGCTTTCTCTGAAATTTAAGACCGCTTATTATCATAGATGCGGCCCACTTGAAGGGTGAATTTAAAGGGACAATGTTTTTGGCTGTTGGCATGGACGGAAACAATCAGATTTTGCCTATTGGTTATGGCATTGGTAAATCTGAAGACGGTGATTCGTGGACGTGGTTCCTTTCAAAATTGAAAGAATACATCGGCGAGAATCCAGATTTGGCTATCATTTCTGACCGGGCAGCTTCTATACAATTAGCCGTACGGGTTGTGTTTCCAAGAAGCTTTCACGGGTTATGTTGTCGTCATTTGATGGTCAACCTTCGTTTACCGTAAAAAAAAGGAATATGAGAGTCTTTGGTGGAAGGCTTGCAAATCTTACAGGATATCCGATTTTCAAGAATCATTCGACGCGCTATGTGCCGCTGTTCCAAGATTACGGAACATTCTTAGAAATTGGGTTTGACAAATGGTCAAGAGCACATTGTCCAGCCAGAAGATATCATTACATGACATCTAACTGCGCTGAATCTATGAATGCTTTATCAAAACATGCCCGAAAAATTCTAATAGCCCAACTCATAGAATTTTTTCGACAGTCTGTCCAAAAATGGTTCTATGATCGCCGGAACGAGGGAATTCAAGGCGAACACTTGCTTACAACGTGTGCTCAAAAAAATTCAAGGAAAAGTTTATGGTTCTCGTTCGTGGATGGTTGTTGGAATTTCTCAGAACAGTTTTGACGTTGATAACGGTGGAAAGAGAGGTTTAGTTGACTTCTCTAATGGAACATGCAGTTGTCGGGTTTGGCAAGTATCTGGGTTACCTTGCGGGCACGTTATTGCAGTATCTAGATTTTTAGGTGAACCATATTGTGCTCATTATGCGATGTCATGTTACACTAATGAAGTTTATAAATCCACATATGAGGAGCATATAAATCCAGTCCCTGATAAATCAGAATGGGAAGTACTCGATGGACTGGTGAATCTGCAACCACCGCTTATTACGAAACGACAAGCCGGACGTCCTAAAGAAAACAAACGAATCCTATCGCTAGGAGAGGACCCCACTCCCATATACTGCGGTAAGTGCAAAACGTATGGACATTCTCGTGCGAGCTGTTTAGCACCGCCCAAAACAAAGACTTCTTCTCGCCGCGTCTCTAAGCCACAACCCACACCCATCCAAGTTGAAGCCGGAGAATTTCAGGATTATGTACTTCAAAATACATGTCACGGCCCACGCCCCAGTGTTACCCGGTCCAGGAGCCGCGGAACAGAAACCCGTGGTATTTTATTATTTGAGTTGACAGCGGAAGTTTAACAGGATCTTTTAAAACTTGAAAATGCCCAATTATTTTATTTCATAATTTGGGACAAACCCCCGTAATTTACAGTAAAGGGGATTTCACGAGGAAATCCCTTGTTTTACAAAACATGTTTATTTATTTTATTGAGCCACCACTTCAAGCTTGTTAGTGCTCCGTAGCACGATTTCCTTGATTCACAGTAGGTCACCTGAAACATGTTTTAAAAATATTTTATCAGCGGGGAAATACTGGCGAGTCATTCAAGTTAAACAAAACGACACATTAGTTATAAATTACCGCATAAGAGCGATTACAATGGCTACTATCTTATTTTTATCGGGCGCCGTGTCACACCCTGGTGACGATGGTCATACCACTATTGGGTCATTTCACCCATGTAGTGATGATTATCACTGTTAGGTTGATGAACCTAACCGTGAGAAATTAGTAATGTGCACAATACCCCACTAGCCAGTGATTCAAGATAACCACGACTTAATCCCTGTAATTATAACTGGAAAACATTTGGGTATTGTAAAACATTTTTAATAAAAAGAGAATGACTCACATTGCAAGTTTAGTCGGGCAGAGTTTAGCCTACTGATAAGCCTGATAACCTAATTTAAACAACAATGCACACGAAACTAGGTCAATAACTTAATACAACATTTACGATAAGCTCACGAAATCAAAACCCTCACAATGAATGACAAAGGCATAGCCCAATTACAGGCAGCACTTAAACATCCATCGGATTGGTTTCAATCGATCGGACATTATATCGTAGCAGTGATCGAGTTAATACCCTGTATTCGTAGCAGCGTTTCCCTATTAAGAAATTCTAATTTGAGCAGTAGACTTCGTTTTTGAATGAAGTTTTCGAACACAGATGAAAGCCCATGCTCTGCTCAATTTATAGTTGATTTTAAGGTTTTACGCGGCCCGCGTAAACCTTAACAAGATCTTACGCGGCCCGCGAGGGCCCCTAGTCTACGTGTAGGGCTGGGGTGTCACGAGTAGGGTTGCCACGCGTACGACACGTGGCCTGGACGCTTATCCGGTCAACTTTTAAGTTGACGCGGCCCGCGTAAGCAGAGCTTAACTTTTACGCGGCCCGTTTGAAGCCAAAAACCCTATATCTTTTCTTTTAAGTTGACGCGGCCCGCGTAAGCTAAAGCTTATGTTCTACGCGGCCCGCGTGAAGTCCGGAAATCTTGTTTTCTTGGTTTTTCATGCACATTAGGGTTTCAGGGGTCCGGGTTTTCACTTACGGGTCGTTTATGAACAATTTTGCAGGTCCTTACATCCTCCCCACCTTATTTAAAATCTCGTCCTCGAGATTTACTAGAATAAGTGAGGATACTTTCGCTTCATCTCTGCTTCTAAGTCCCAGGTGTATTCGGGTCCTCTTTTTGAATCCCACTTGACTTTGACAAGTACCAGTCTTTTGTGTTTGAGAAACTTGATCTTTCTGTCTTCTATTTGAAGCGGTTTCTCCACGAACTTCAACTTTTCATTCACTTGTATGTCTTGAAGAGGGACTACTAGTGATTCATCCGATAGACATTTCTTGAGGTTAGATACATGAAATACGTCATGTACCCCAACTAACTCTTCCGGTAATTGTAAGCGATAGGCGACTGGTCCTATTCGCTGAATTACTGGGAATGGTCCTATGTATCTTGGACTTAACTTTCCTTTCTTACCGAACTACCCCCTTCCAAGGAGAAACTTTCAAGAGTACCTTGTCTCCAACTTGAAATTCTAACGGCTTACGTCGATTGTCTGCATAACTCTTCTGGCGATCTTGAGCCGTTTTTAGTCTTTCTTTGATTTGAGTGATCTTATCGGTGGTTTATTGTACTATCTCAGGACCTGATAATTGACTTTCTCCTATTTCTGCCCAACAAACTGGAGTTCTACACTTACGTCCGTACAGTGCTTCGAACGGGGCAGCTTCGATGCTTGAATGGTAACTATTGTTATAGGAGAATTCAATTAAAGGTAAATGGTTGTCCCAGTTTCCTCCAAAATCTATTACACATGCCCTGAGCATGTCTTCCAGGGTTTAGATCGTCCTTTCACTTTTTCCGTCTGTTTGGGGATGATATGCCGTACTTAAATTTAGTCGGGTCCCCATTGCTTCTTGAAAACTGGTCCAGAAATGTGAAGTGAAACGGCTATCCCTATCCGATACAATGGAGAGTGGGACTCCATGTAAGGATACTACCTCGTCTACGTATAACTTTGCTAATCTTTCCATGCTAAAGGTTTCCTTCATGGGTAGAAAATGAGCTGATTTGGTTAATCGATCCACAATTACCCAAATCGCATCATTACCCTTTCTGGTTTTGGGTAACTTAGTAACAACGTCCATGGTTATTAGTTCCCATTACCATACATACATTTCTAATTGTTGGAGTAACCCTGCAGGTTTCTGGTGTTCTGCTTTAACTTGGGAACAAGTAAGACACTTAGAAACATATCTAGCTATGTCCTTTTTCATTCCTATCCACCAGAAGTTATTTCTTAAATCTTGGTACATCTTATTATTACCAGGATGCATGGTATACCTAGATTTATGGGCTTCTTCTAAAATTTTATCTCTTAATTCTCCTTGCTTAGGTACCCAAATTCTTTTCCTATGGAATCTCCAAATTTCATCATTTCCTTGTTCTAATTCTTTTATTGTTCCTTTCATTCCTTCAGCATCATCCTTTATTGTTGTTTCTTGAACATTCTTCAGTTGTTCCATTAAGTCTAATTGTAAACTTAATCTAAGAGCACGAACTCGCTTTTGCTTTTCATGATACTTACGACTTAAGGCATCACTTAAATAATCTGATTTTTGTTCAAGGATTTCAAGCCAAAAAGCAGCGTTATATAGGAAACACCCTTGCCCACATAACGCCCTGGTGTAATGGTATCACCGGCGTTTTATGGCGTTAAACATGAGAAAACACCGCCATTACATTGGGTCTAATGATCGTTCGAGTAGTGAATTTGTGTGAAAATTGGTAATCCTTAAGTGGATCTCGTTAAGTTTGTAATTTTGTTGTGATTCAACATACATCCTTGAGTATACAAAATCATGTTAAGACATATAGTTAAGGGTTAGTGTTGTTTGTATAGATTGAAGTTATGATTTTTTAGATATAAATATATTTTTTATAAAACTTTGTAAACACATCTTTTGGTAAACTAATGTATCTTCTTATGATAATTCACTATTTCTTGTGTCTCATGGTCACTAATATAACTTTTGTTCCTTGTTTCTATCATTGAGATTTGAGTAAGAAAATTAAAATGTTTAGTTCAGACCATTTTTTGTATAATTTGATATTTTTACTATTTAAGAATAAGTGGCATATTTTCAGACATCATTTTTAAATAAAAATAAATGTCGAGTGGAAAAATTATTATAAGAAAAACCTCTTAATCAAGAAAATAGCATGTTAACATATAACTCATCGTTTAACATGTTGATAGAGTTTATGAATTACCAGATGACCAGAAAAGAAGTTATTTTTAACAACCTAAACCATAAAAGATTAAAAGTCAATACATTATCCTATTTATATATTGGTGTTCTATATATATAAGAAAACCAAGGAAAATACATTATGTTCTCAATTTCTCATGCACGAACTCTTTTCTTAATTAGTATCACCAAACGTACTTTTGGCTATCCTATTTCTAGATAAGTCAATACATTATCATATTTCTTAATTATAAGTTTATAACAACAATGATTAGATTTTCGTGTTTAATTATCATTCCCTCTTTCTTGCACATCACAATCACTTCCCAAAAAATATATTTGAAGTCATACCTACCATCAGAAGTTTGCATGGGACATAAATACTATTTGTTAAACTAAACGAATCAAAATCTCACCAAAAATATACAATATATATTTGTTTATTTTTAGTCTAATACATATAACAATATTTAAATTTTAGTCAAACCTAGATTCTGTCTTGGCAATCATAAGGATGAAGTACTAAACATGACAACGTGAGGACCTCTAACCTTAAATTGGATTCTGTTTCATCAACGTGAACCCTACCACTTTTGTACTTCATTTTGTCTCTCCATACATATGTATATATATACGTATCACATATCATTTCTTCATCATCTTCATTCATCTCACTAATTAATAATGGCGAACTCGAGACACATTTTCACGACACTCGTCTTAGTTTTAACCATCATCAGGGTTCGACTATATGCAAGCCCTTGACAAAAGCTTGTTGTTTTTCGAGGCACAAAGGTCAGGTAAGTTACCTTGGAACCAACGTGTGAAATGGCGAGGCGATTCCGGACTCTATGATGGTTACCAACAAAGAGTAAGTAGTATCTTGTTAAGCTTTGTGCTATTATTTTGAGTTGTATAATAATAATAATAATAATGTGGATGTTGGAATGTAGGTGAACTTGGTTGGAGGTTACTATGATGCTGGTGACCATGTGAAATTTGGACTACCAATGGCTTATAGTGTTACAATGCTGTCATGGGGAGCCATTGAGTATGACAGAACCATGATGGACCTTAACCAAATGGGCCATGTTTTGAATGCTATCAAATGGGGTACTGATTACTTCATCAAAGCCCATTCACAGCCCAATGTTCTTTGGGGACAGGTAAAAATAATAAACGATATAGTTGAGAAATTAAACGTTTGGTTACCTAAATGTTTACTAAAATTGTGATGCAGGTAGGTGATGGGGACTCGGACCACTACTGTTGGGAGCGGCCAGAAGACATGACCACACCACGAACCGCTTATAAATTGGATACTGAACACCCGGGTTCAGACCTTGCAGGTGAAACTGCTGCTGCTATGGCTGCAGCGGCTATTGCTTTTAGGCCTTATAACTCTTCTTACTCTGATTTGTTATTAGTTCATGCAAAACAGGTCAGGAACAAATACTTATTATTTCTTAGTTCCTAATGACTTTGTTGTGGCTGTTTTTTGACGTGACGTTTGGTTTTGTTTTCACAAAATGCAGCTTTTTTGGTTTGCTGATCGATTTAGAGGACTGTTCACGGACTCAATCCCGTCTGCAAAAGAGTTTTATACATCATCGGGTTACTCGGTAAGTAATTGTATTTGTCTTGAGGCACTAGAGGTCGCAAGAGGTAAGCGTTGGGTGACGGGTCAAACAAGTTAAGGTTTAAATGGAACTTTTCTAGTACGCATGGTTGTAAAAATCCCGCCTAGGCTCCGATTAGTCGCTAATTGATCACTGATCAGAGGTTCACCGAGTAATGGCCGATTAATCACTAGGTGGTCAATGGTGGTCATATTCCGGCTAAATTCTGGCCAGATTCCGGCCAAATTTCGACCAAACCTTATAAATTCCCTCCTATTACTTAAAGAATGGGTCAACGAGGGGTTAAAACATGTCTACATATTAAAATGTGCGTGTATATATAAAATTAAAAATTACATATAAAAATCTGAATCCGACTAATCGCTAGTCGGTACGTCACCGACCGACTAGCGCCTACCGATTCTTACAACACTGTTAGTACGTATTAAAACTGGCTTAAGTTAGACCGGTTGACCCACAAACACGTGTCCTAATCCTAATAAAAACGGTTTATAAAGTTGTGATGATAAATTTGACCCCAGATGCTCCCAGCTCTAACTAACGAGTTTGTTTGGGTTTGAAGGATGAACTGTTGTGGGCGGCTACATGGTTGTACCGAGCAACCAAGGATGCATCATACTTGAAATATGTGGTGGATAACGCAGTCTCCATGGGTGGCACGGGTTGGGCGATGAAGGAATTCTCTTGGGATAACAAATATGCAGGCGTCCAGATTCTTCTATCAAAGGTGTTGATGGATGGAGACGGTGGTGCATACACCAGCACACTAAAACAATATCAGGCGAAAGCCGATTACTTCGCGTGTGCTTGCCAACAAAAGAATGACGGCTACAACGCACCTTTGACTCCTGGTCTGTTGACTATCTAAAAGTCTATCTTTGACCTCAAAAGTCAAAAATGTACTAACTGAATTTTATACAGGTGGCTTACTCTACTTGCATGAGTGGAACAACATGCAATACGCAGCCTCGGCCGCATTCCTACTTGCCGTCTACTCAGACTACCTCTCAGCGGCGATATCAGTTTTAAAATGCCCGGATGCTGATGTTCAACCTCGAGAACTCCTTATGTTCGCTAAATCACAGGCATGTCTCGCTTTATCTATTACGTGTAACTTTAAGAAACTGTAATCATGTAGTTAACAAAACGGGTGTCGGGTGTTATGCAGGCTGATTATATCTTAGGAAAAAACCCGAAGTCGATGAGTTACATGGTAGGGTACAGTCAAACCTACCCGATTCATGTGCACCACAGGGGTGCGTCCATTGCATCCAAATTTGTACTCCATTCAGTAGTGGGTTGTGTTCAAGGGTTTGACACATGGTACCGCCGCCCACAGGCTAACCCAAACATTCTCCATGGTGGGCTTGTTGGTGGGCCTGACAGAAATGACAATTTTGATGATGATCGATCCAATTACGAACAAACGGAACCTACAATGTCTGGGACCGCCCCTCTGGTAGGGCTCTTTACTAAGTTACATAGCATGAATTCAAACTATGAAGCAAGACCGAACCCAACCAAGAACCAACCGAAATCAGGTGATTAACGCATACCAAACTAAACTAAACTATTGTATTTCTACTAAGAAAGTTTAAGGTTGCGTTCTTTAACCGATTTCAACTATATAATTGAATGAGAACTAACTTAAGTGGTGTTTTTTTAGTAGGAGTGCCGGTGGAATTCTATCACACGATAACAGATTCGTGGACAGTTGGGAGAATCGCATACTATAGGCACAAGGTGACGATCAAGAACCAGTCGAGAAAACCAATCACAGATTTGAAGTTAGAAATTGAGAACTTATCAGGGGCACTATGGGGATTATCTCCAACTCGAAATAAGAACATATATGAGCTTCCAAAATGGATTAAGGTGATCAAACCTGGTTCCGAGTGCAGTTTTGTCTACGTTCAAGGCGGCCCACAAGCTAAGGTCTCGGTTCAATCCTATCACTAATCATGATCATTCCAGGGTCAAATCTGCGGTCAATCCTGCTTTACTTCTTTCTTTTTTAGATTTAGTTTGAAAAAATGTATCTAATTTGAGAAATGTAAATGGTTCATATACCAGTTAATACATATCCATATTAGCATCAACCAGTAACACTTTTTCATTAAAAAGCTACTGATAAATACACCGTACGCAGTCTAAAATGACAAAAGTTAAAAACATACATAACATTTTTGCAACAAGTTTTAGATAAAACTATTCAAACTTCTTCCTGGTTGCTTTCGGAATTCTGCTTAGCACACTAGCATCCAGCTTACTATAGTTGTTCTGAAGCTTTCCCAAAACATTGTATACGGCGTTATCAATTTGATCATCATACTTCTCGTACACAACAGGCAATGTGTGGGCGGCCACAAAACCTTATCAAAAATAAATAAATAAATAAAATCATGTCATATTTCACATTGAAGCCCAAAGATATGGTGTAGTTTAAGCTGAAAAAGATGCAATATACAAAATTTACCCATGTAAATCACGGTAAAAAAGTTACACCAGGTTCCGATTATTGCAGCAGTTAGCAAACTCCCAATAACCTGATCAAAAATCAAAAGGAAATTAAAAGGTTGTGATACAATTGCATTTATATACTAAATCCAGATTAGAACGTTACATACAATTGCAAGTTGCTTAATATCTCCTCTAGAACCAACGTGTTGAAGGAAAGCTAAAGTGCGGTTAACCTCAGCACCTACTGCGGTACCAATGTTCACGAATAGTTCATCTGACAGACGAAGACTTTGTGGGGCCCTGTTAACGAATAGCGATCATAAGTGAAATTGGTCTTTAAATATTCAAACTTCTAGTACAAACGATTTCTACTTAATACAGAAACTACATAAAAGAGTACCCGTTCAAAAGGCGTGACATAATAAACTGGCCAATGATACATATAACAAGACCGAAGCATACCAAAGGAATAAAATTGTAGTCAAGCCATTCAAAAAGCACCCAAACTGCAGTAGCACCAAATAAGACACCTGCTGATATCTTTTTGTTCCTCCACAAGAGCACATCAGCAGCTTGAAAACGACAAAAAAAATATTTAGAAACAAACCTATTAGATTCATTGTAAAAACAGATATTATAAAAGATGAGATGAACATTACATGTTCCGCCCCCTAAAATACGATGAACGGGCTTCTGTCTCCCAAAGAGCTTGCTAAATTCGGTTCTGACAGAGTGTGGTTTCTCCTCCTCTGCGAAGAATGAACCAGAACTTTGCTTCTTATCAGAAAGCGAATCCATGATGTTGTGGAGAAGATCTTCAGGCGTTATACCCTCAGGCATGGCTCCTGTGGTAGGGAAGATAAAAATGACATATGCATGCGTGTGTGTAGGGGTTAAATAAAAGAAAATCCTTGTCAACATACTTAACTGTAATCAGATTGTTGCTACAACTACAACTATATTTTACAAGTTGTTAAATAACAATACGCTGGTGTTTCTCTACATTGACGGTTGACCCAGGTTTTAGCCGACTATCCGAGGCACTGCCAAGGAGGGACCTGATGTACACGAACTTTCTTTGTGGGCTGCGGGATTAGTTTGCTTGGACCACAATCTGAGCGGGCTGCTCAGTGACTTTATATTACATCTCACGTTATAGTTCCGAGGCGGTTTAAGGCACACTAAGGTCATGGTTGTAAAAATCGCTAGGAGCTAGTTGGGCTGTGGGGTACCGAGTAGTGATTGATTGATCGGGATTAATCACATTGGAATTTTATAGGTAATTTTTCAAATTTACACACACACACGGAATTTTCAAAATTCAATCAAGTAGAATTTTTCAAGTACTTCAACGATTTTGACCAAATTTGACTGATTTTAGTACCTACTAGTGATATTTAATCAGTAAACTACCGATAACCGATTATTCGTAGATGCGATTAATCCCCATTTTTACAACACCAGCTAAGGTATAGATAAGAAAAGGAGACAGCTACTTTTAGGATTTTTAATAGTTGACTTTTAAGTCAAAATTAGGTTAAAAAACCTCATTCCCCAAGGAATAAAAAAAACAATCATTATTAAAGCAGTAGCAAAACCAGATTAAACACTAAGACCAAGCGGTATGGAGGCCGGCTTAGGCCCGGCGAAGCCCGGCGCCGGTCCCCCACACTGCCCCCCTCGTGAAAACCGGCTCCCACAAGACGGAGAGGACGGGCCTCTCTCCTCTCTCCTTCTCTCACATATACCTATACATACATACATATATATATATAAAGAGGTTCATCCCCACCCCCTAGGTCCATCACCCTCAAGCCCTTCCTACGTGGCGTGGCGGCTCATCCTCTTGAGGATGGGGCTCTCCATACCCTCTAGTCTAAGATTAAACAAATTACTAGTCAAACTAAATTCAACATAAGGTCTTCTAATATTTTATTACTGAAGAAACTAACAAACATCCATAAAAAAAAATTGGGCAAAATGATGTAATTCAACTTAATCTTTCAGGAATATAAAATAAAAAGTAACAGTCAATTCGACTACAGTTTTCAAAACCCTAATTTAATGGCAATTCTACTAAAAAACTATTCACTGATTTGAGAGAGAGAGATACCAGATTCTGGTTAATCGCGATGAGAGAGAGAGAGAGTTCAGAATTGAGAAAGTTGTGAGAGAGATAAAGAAGAAGAGGATTTGAATGATGGATTGTGGGCCGGGACCCGGGGGTGGCTGGAGCATACGTTAAAACGACGGCGTTTTGTGAATATAATAATTGATTCGTGCGCGCATCTTACACCAATCGCATTCACTGTCACATTAAACGTTTTATATCGATATTGGAAAGTATATTATCTATCGTTGGTTTTTTTTTATGCTATTCACGTCACGTGTGAGGTTTTTTTAGCTTATAAAAACATTCAGCACAGGCTACTCCAACCACGCCTGCACGAAGGTACAAACAGCACAAAGTAAAATAAACGTATAGCCAATCAACACTCGACCCCCAGACAATCCCCACGAGTGTGATTGTGCAGAAGACAAACGATACAGTCGACAACGACGTGTGGCCAATTAGTGTGCGCTATTTCACATTTCCTTAACCTCCACTAACGGTTAACAATACGATCTTGGCACTCCCACTCTTAACACACATTTGTTCTCCTTCCTTCTAGAAAGAACATATACTTATTCTTACCCCGGATGGTGGTTACGAGGAGAACCCTCACATCTTCTTCTCGTAATGAGCTCACGGTATTGTTTAGTTTTGCAGATAGATTCCAGAGGATCACGGCTCACATAGATGGAATAATGGATTTTAATAATCTCAACTATTGTTTGTTGGCCGGCAACGGTCCCAACTTCAAAAATTGCCACTGGCGGTCCCATTTTTTCACATATTAACCTTCAATGGACCATGACTAACAGAAACTCTAACGCTGGAAAAATGTTTTTGGTCAGAAAACTCCTTTTTAGCCAGAAAACTCAACATTTTTGTCTCAAACCTCTTTGTAACCTTATTACGCACCTTTAGAAACCTTTTCTAGTAAAAAAAACCCCAATTATTAAGGTCGTCGAAAAGACTCCTTTTTCGCCGGAAAACTTCTTTTTGGTCGGGAAACTCAACTTTTTAGCTAGAAAACTCAAAGTTTTGTCGCAAACCTGTTTGTAACCATAGATCGGACTTTTTGGAACATTTCTTTGACCAAAAACATTTAACCGGTGACTGGAGACTAACGGCGTTAAGGTTCTGTTAGTGAGGGTCCATTGAAGGCCAATATGTGAAAAGATGGGACCGCCAATGAGAATTTTTGAAGTTAGGATCGTTGCCGGCCAACGGGCAATAGTTGGGATTATTAAAATTCATTATTCCTCACATAGATCATAAAAGAGATTTAAAGAGATAACCCCTAGTCAAGACACTTCTTGGTTTGTCCTCTGCGGAGCAGACTCGTGTTTCTTCAAAAAAAAAATATTGCTGAAATATCTTAAATTGATTGTCTTCTTTGTATTTGTATCAATCAATCAATCGTACCCAGTAAATCACACAAATAGCAAAGCTATGGGTAGGGTTTGGGGAGGGTGAGATGTAGGCACACCTTACCTCTATCCCTAGGGATAAAGATGTTGTTTCCAGAGAGACCCTTGACACCAAAGACATATACTAGAAAAGCGAGAAACTAAACATATCTTTAAAAAGAGCAATACTAAATAACAAAAGAAGTGGTGGATAGGTAACGTATATAAAAAAACACAGTCAATGCAAAATCCGCCTAGACATAAAGAAACGCTAATGATTATCTTTTTATTGTGTTTTGTGTGAAGTAAATTATTTGGGCATGCTAATGATTCTCTTTTTCTTTATGTTTGGCTTAGCTTATTTAATGAGTTAACTGCCATTTTCGTCCCTGTGGTTTGGTCACTTTGGCCATTTCAGTCCATTTTTCAAAAATGCGCCATTTTCGTCCCCCACGTTCTGGAAAGGTGCCATTTCAGTCCAAAAATCATAACCCAGTTAAGTCAGTTTGTAAATAAGGACTGATTGTGTAAATTTGTAACATAAAGGACTGATTGTGTAAATTTAAAAAATGGACTGAAATGGCAGTTAACACCACCACCACTAGCCCTGCCACCACCACCACTCCGCTGCCACCACCACCGCCACCACCGCCACCACCGCCACCACAGCCACCACCGCCACCACAGCCACTGCCACCACCACCACCACCGCAGCCACCACCGCCACTACAGTGCGTCTAGCGCCTAGGCACGCCTCAGGCACGCTTTTTTAAACCAAGGTATCAATACTGTACTCGTATCTGATCTGAAATTTCTCTCCCTAGATTTGAGTGCCCTGATATATTTTGTTCCATCCTTTTAGACTGATAGAACTGAAGCATCACAAACCCTTTTCTTGAGTATTTTCAAGGGTAACTTTGATCATAACCATACGTATAGCCTTTGTTCTTAATGATCTTCTATTCTGTTTGTGTCAGACATTGTAAGCAATTAAAGACTCTTTCAGCATAGCTATTGCTAAGTGGAAGTGTGTCATGGGATCTGTAAAACAATATTCTCAGCGTATGTGACGCCATTACTTGCAATTGGATTATAGCAAGACACATGATGTGTACAACTACAATCGGACTAAGGACCGGAAACGGGCTCTTGGGTTCTTCTTATTTCTACTCCGATACAACCGAAAAGCTGTCCTGCAGGAGTGATACCGGGTTCACAGTTGTCTTTACTAAAAATGTGATCACGGCGAAAAAATCATCCAAATACAACCGACATACCAAAGCCTTAAAAGTTTTAAAGGATCAAGCAGCTATTGCTTCTAGTCCTACAAGCTGCACAGATCAATGGGTTCAAATATTTGACTATTTGGAAGGTGAAGGCTCCAAGAGCGAACTTTCGGTTGACGCTTTACTATCGTTACAAAAATCATTGCTGGAGAAACAATGTGATCGTTGACGGAGATGATGACGATGATGAACGGTGACTGTTGATGAACAATGATGGATGGATTGGCTGTGGTGGCGGTGGTGGCGGTGGTGGCGGTGGTGGTTCCGGCGGTGGTGGTGGTGGCAGTGGCAGTGGTGGTGGTGGCAGTGGCAGTGGTGGCGGTGGTGGTGACAGGGCTGTGGTGGCGGTGGTGGTGGTGGTGGCAGCGGAGTGGTGGTGGTGGCAGGGCTAGTGGTGGTGGTATTAACTGCCATTTCAGTCCATTTTTCAAATTTACACAATCAGTCCTTTATGTTACAAATTTACACAATCAGTCCTTATTTACAAACTGACTTAACTGGGTTATGATTTTTGGACTGAAATGACACCTTTCCAGAACGTGGGGGACGAAAATGGCGCATTTTTGAAAAATGGACTGAAATGGCCAAAGTGACCAAACCACAGGGACGAAAATGGCAGTTAACTCCTTATTTAATTCAAAAAGGACTTTTTGTTAAAAAGACTTATTGACTTATGACGTTTTAAAAAATAGTTTTTAAAAAAAAAATGTTTGGATTAGCTTATGTGGTGGGAAAAGACAATAAGCCAAAAAGTTTTGAAAAGTTAGGATATTTTAGCTTTTTAAAATGACTTTTCCACCTTAGCCAAAAAGTTATTTTGAAAAGTCATTTTCCTTTATCCAAACATTATTTTGACTTATTGGCTTTTTAAAAGTTAGCCAATATGGTTTGTTAATTGAAAGTTATTACGTCAAGAGATACCGATACCCCCAATATTGCTCTGTGAAATGTACTATGTATGTGAGGAAGCCAAAAGCGTGTTAAAGCAACAATTATAAGCTCTATGCACACATTCTTATCTTGCATGCTATCTTTTATTTTATTTAATAGGTCTTAATTTGATCCCGGAAGTCAATGTGCGCCCCAAAAAACCGCATGGGAATTCCCACTAGTTTTTAATTATGAAAACATTAAAGCTAAAAAGAACTTTTTAGCAAACACCAACACTAGATCATCTAACGTTGCTCTCTGAAATGTGTTATGTATGTGAAGAAGTGTAACACCTCAAAAATTTCGTGTTCAATAAGATGACGACACGTGTCATGTACGACAAAAGCACGTTGTGAACCCGGATTTAATAAAGATGTTTTGGTAGGATTTAAAGGTGGCGTCATGTTAATTTTTACCTCTGAACGACCTCGTTACAAATCCCAAGACCCAAATTATATTAAAAACATCTAGTATAGGTTCAAGTTTAGGGAATTTTGGCATTTGATGATTTATGATTGAAGTGGTGGACTCCTACGAAGAAAAAGCACGATAAACCTTTGTTTTCGGGTCTTGTTTATGGATTCAAATGAAACAATACTTCATGGTGGGGTTTAGAACTGTACAAAGGCATTTTAGGAGGCCCTCAACTGACAAAATAATGTCCCAAAGTCGAACAAGTGGGTGCCCTTTCGAACCTTCAACAAACAACAACATTTCAGCTTCTGAGAAGAGGTAGCGCACCGCTACCATATACATGTAACGGTGCGCTACCATGCTGCCAGCGACCAGAAACAGGCTGTTGCCTGTTATACGCGATTTTGACCCATTTAGCCGGTTTTTCTCACTTGTGGACGACCCCTAGACATCCCTAGGCACTAGTAACAAGTGTTAATCAGTTGTGGAAGGATCCTAGACTTTGTTGTCAACTTGTTATGGTGAGTGCAACAAGTATAAAAGGCCTTCAAGGTTTCAAACATTCCTCACAACTTCTCCTGCACTCTTGGATCATTTCTGGAGCTCAAGCTTGCTTCCAAGTGATCATATCTCGTGCATAGGACTTCAGTAAGTATTCTAATCTTTCTCTAATTGAGTTTAGCTTGTTTAATTAGCTAAAAGTCAAACCGTCGTAATTACGGTTTGACTTCGAGATTAGTCATTAATGGCTCAGTCATATCTCGAATTAAAAGTAGTTATAGGTTGGTATTTATGTGGGTAATAAAACCCCAAAAGGGTTTCCCCTGATCACCATCCTAACCAGGTTAAATGTCGGGTCAAACTTTTAATTAAAAAGTCAACAGGATGCTTAAAATGTCATTTATGCATAATTAGCTATCTAGAACATTTACAACCTGTTTGATCATTGTTATAACTTAGTAATTAGTGTAAGAACATGTCTAAACATGTTCAACCCGACTATTTCCTGTTTAGACCCGGTTCGGAACCGGTTCGGAACCGAAAGTCGCATAGTTTGACTTTCGCTTTGACTTTCAGTTCTGACCCGTTTAGGTATGTTTTAGAAATACCTTAGAGCTTCATTTGGACCAGGTTACATGCTAGTATAACCCTCTGTGATTATACACCTCGGTTCATTAGTTATCCGATTAATACGCATGATTCCGTTAATTGCTCATATGTTGACCATTATGCCCTTATTACCTTAAAACGAGATTTATGAAAATGTAAAAGTGTAGAAACCTTAGTTACTGATATATAAACTTGTATGCAAAGTTTGACATCAGTTTGACTTGTGGATTAAGAGTTATGCTCATTGTCGCTAAATTAAAGCTTTATGTTAATAAAACGACGTAATTAGCGTATAGCCTAGTTAAGCCTACTTTTTGGTATCAAACTTAATACCCACTGATGTAATATATTATTTTGGGATTTTAAAGATTTTTAATCAATTTTAGGCTGAGCATAACTAGTAGTCGCAGGCTTAATCCAGTAATTGTCGGTTTTGCCCTTACGGGCCATAAAATGAGTTTTACTTATCTAAACGACTCCAAACCTTTTGCTACTGATCACATATGATAAATAAATTATTTTAAGCCCTCTGGAAATATAAAAATATCAGATTTAAGTATCAAACCCGGAGATGGCTTTTAATCGCCTTATTTAGCGTTTTTAACGCATAGTATGTTTTAAAATCATATTGAACATACCCGGGTTGATACCTACTGATATATGAGGCAAATTATGATATTTAAACAGTAAGCAAAGGTTGATTAACTCAGACTTCGTTTTTGAGCTTTTCGGCTTATGTGAAATTACCAAAATACCCCTACGGGGCATAGTTTGGTTAAAGATGATAAATTTCACATATATGCTTTAGCCTACTGTTATAACTCATCAAATTGAGTATGTTTGTTGTTTACATCAGACCTGTAACTCAGTTAAACATTTAAACTCGTTTACAACCTTTAAAATGACCAAACTACCCCTACGGGGCATAGTTTGTGTTTAAATTCGTTTCGGGCATAATGAAAGACATCTTACTGATGTCACAACATATTTAAGGCATAATTAACTTAAGAAACCTGTAGATGGCTCTTATGAATACCCGTCACGCTTATTACGCGTTCGGTTCGGTTTATGTAACAAGTTTACATAAATTAACCAAAACGGGTCAAACCTTATCGGTTTTATCTCAAAATCCAGAATGTGTTTAGTTTACCCATATTATACAAGTCTCCAAACTTGTCGGGTCTAAATCACATTCTATTACGGTCTTCGCTTAATAGTGCGTACGAACCGTATCCTCCTATAAGACTAACCGGTCTAAGCTTAGGCTTAATTAAAGACCCGTTAGCATTCTAATTAATTATTTATATCATCATTCCAGACTAGAGCATTTCCGGTAAATTGTACCTACGCTTACTTAAGTGACTACGGCTGAGTTATTAGATTCTTGCTATTTAAGACAGGAGCTAGCTCAGGTAAATACTCTTAACTTATTTTCCCTATACGGGCTTGGAATACGGTATAATGATACCGCTTGGTCGGGTATTGAATATTTAATCTTAATGAAGATTAAATTATTGAGGTAACCCGGTTTAATCTGTATTGTTTGAAATAAAAGCCTTTAGGGGTTAATGACCATGTCCCGGATATCCTTGACATCATTGTATTATAAAATGGCCACGTCTTAGGTACGGGGTGTAGGCATACACCTGACAGTTACTAAGTAATAACGGTATCCCACTCTCTTGTGGGCCTATACTTGTGGCGTGTCTGTTAATCTTGACTCGGTTTCTACATCGGGCCCTGAACGTACAACGAACATGTAAATCTGTATACAAGGTTATAACTATAATTGTTCCAAGTTAAAAAGATTAATTTTGCCTCTGTGCATTTTAATCAAAGTGTCAATATATTTTGTGCCACGTGCATCCAAACCAATTTACAAACTCTTTTCAAAATGAGTCGGTTGAGTGTATTTACCAGTGAAAACTGACGTATTTTCCAAAAGGGTTAAGTGGCAGGTACTGAACGTAATGGCTGGAAGCTCAGGGCGCTAATAAGGAAATCTTGAAAGTTCTAGGCGTCTAAAGTCTGTTGAACAAATGATATGTTTTAAGATCCGCCTGTGGATCCTTTACTTTCCGTTGTAATATTGAATATTACTTTATATTCGGAAATGTAATAATATTTATCTTTTGCTTCCGCTGTGCATTTATATATTGTGTTGTTTGACTATTATGTTGCCAACCACGTCACGATACTCCCCCACCGGGCCCACCGGTGACACGTGGAAATCGGGGTGTGACAAGAAGCCAAAAGTGTGTTAAAGCAACAATTATAAGCTCTATGCACACATTTTTATCTTGCATGCTATTTTTTATTTTATTTAATAGGTCTTAATTTGATCCGTGAAGTCAATGTGCGCCCCAAAAAAATCGCGCGAGAATTCCCACTAGTTTTTAATTATGAAAACATTAAAGCTAAAAAGAACTTTTTAGCAAACACCAACACTAGATCATCTAATGTACGTGTAGCTGCTGTTAAGAGACTGAAGATGCCAAAAAAATCATGTATGATAAGCCGCTTTCAACAATGGGGTCCTCAAAAGAACAGTATTTTTTTCATCAAGACATGTATTATAATTTAAATTTAGAATAGAACATCTCTAACTTGGCAAAAATATTACATAATACCGGCTTCGAAATAAATAATCTAGAAACTACATAGCCAAAAATCTCTCGTTCCATACGAAAATAAAATAACAAAAACATAAATTTAGCCAAACAAGCATCAGCGCCGAAACACCAACTCTCAAGATTAATCGTCACCAAAAGTTGTCTTCTTTCCTGAGAAAAAAAAAATCATTTGTAAGAATTTGATATTAGCTTGTTCAATTTTGCATAACTATTTGAGTTTAAAAGAAATTAATGTGTTGGATATACCTGTACCGGGTGTTGCCATGCTAGGCCTGCTAGGGCCACGGCCTCTGCCACCACCACGTCCTCCACGACCACCGTCTCTGCCACCACGACCACCACCACCAAACCTGCCACCACGTCCACCATCTCTGCCACCAAACCTACCTCTTCCACCGCTCCTACCACCATCAAACCCACCACGACCTCCACCGCGTCCAGAACCTCCGCCATCACCGCCTTTTGGTCTTGCTTCCTCAACACTTAGTTGGCCTCCATTAATATCAGTTCCACTCAGATCAATAGCTTTATTCAACGCGTCACGGTCAGCAAAATCTACGTAAGCAAACCTGAAAAAATCGTTCTCAAAGTGTTACTTAAGATCGGATTATCAAACAACAGATTCAGTATAAAACAAACCGTACCCTTTAAGACTGCCAGACTCGAAATCTTTAGGAATAAAAATCCTTGAGACCTCTCCGCATTGGGCAAAGACTTCCCCAAGAGTATGCTTAACCTGCAACAGGTATATAATAAAACTTTAAACATGTGAAATTCAATACATAAGAATGTATTATGCAGACTAGTGGGAAAAAAGTATAAAAACATACATCATCCAAGCTTTCGTCATAACCGAATCCCCTTACATACGCAGTTAGTCCTGGAGTCTGCGCACTCTTTTGGTAAGACCTCTCGTTGCTACAGAAACAAATATAAATTCTCATTCAAATTTCGATTTTCCAACCAGGCGTTAAACATAAAACACTTAATGGAAAAAATCATACCCGGTACCAGGAGTATATGCACCTCTTTCCTTAGCTAAATCAAGTCTAACCGGGCGGTCAAGTAATGGTTCACCATTAAGTTCAAGAGCCTGCAGATAGAAGTTTAGAATCATATGTTGCAAAGAATGTCATAAATTGCTAGAAAAGGGAAGACAAAATATACCTTTTGGGCAGCCTCAGGGGTGGCAAATTCAACATGCCCGTAGCCTGCAAATCGATCTTCTTTGACTGCAAAACGAACCTCAACAACTTCACCCGCGTCTTTGAAGAAATTATGACTGCAGAGAAACTAGTCAGTAACAATCATACACGACGAATATTTAGGGTACTTATCAAGTGTAGACTATGTGCACATACACGTCGCTTTCTTCAATAGAGAAGGATAAGTTGCCCATAAACAAAGTTTTGGTTCCTGAAGTTTGAGGAGTAGCCGGGGTTTGAGGCTGCCAGTTAAAACAATTATTAGTAATGCAATAATACACTTAAAAAGTTTAAACAAAACAGCTTGAATAAACCACTAACCGCTTTCTTTGCTGATGGAGCATCAACCATCTCCACATCGGTATCCTGCATATACTTTATTAGTTAGAAACGAAAACCTAAAGTTAAGAATATTGAACATGTAAAGATAATTATCGACAAAATTAAAAGAAAAAGAGAACCTTTTTCTTTGCAGTTTTGGGTTCATCCTCCTCTTCAGAGCTTTCATCTTCTTCATCGGATTCTTCTTCAGAACTGCTGCTAGCCTTCTTTTCAGCCTGCAGTCAGAAAAGTCAATATATATATATATACCTACAGATTTAAAGCAATATATACGCCTACCTTTTTTGCAGCTTGTGGTTTTGCTGGCTCTTCATCAGAGCTTTCTTCAGAATCACTGCTCTCTTTGGCTTTAGCAGCTGGCTGAAATATATTAACAATTCCATTAACAAACATGGTATCAATAAAACAAGTATCGTTTCTGAAGTGATAAAATAAAGCATAATGAAAGTTGAAAATAAACCTACCTTTTTTACAGCTTGTGGTTTTGATGGCTCGTCATCAGAACTCTCTTCGGATTCAGAACCACTGCTTTCCTCTTTTTTAGCAGCTGGTTTTGCAACTGGCTTTGTCTCAGATGGCTGAAAATACATTAAATTAAAATTTAAAATATATATATACACACACAGAAAACTGAAATGCTATCATCATTATCAACGTCTATATTAACGAAGTTACGGTCTCTAAAACATTTACCTTCGTCTTCTTCTTTGGAGGCTCTTCATCATCAGATGAACTTTCATCCGAACTTGACTCTGCCTTCTGTACACCCGAAGGAAAAACAATTGACAAAATGCATTAATATCAATTGATGATAAATACCGCTGGTACAACATAAAACATAAACAAAAGACGGACAAGAAAGTAGAAACACACCTTAGTTGCAGCAGCTGCTACAGGTTTCTTTGGTGGGGCAGCTTTAACCTGCATAGATACAACATTATAATCACAATCATTGTAAATATCATCGATGAAAATAGTTTCAACAAGTAGAGCAAATCAATATACATCTTCATCGGAATCGCTTTCTTCTTCAGAGCTACTGTCATCAGAACTCTCTGCTTTCTTTGCAGCGGTATTTTTGGCAGCAGCAGGTGCTGGCTTCTTTGCAGGCTTGGCGTCCTCCTGCACAGGATGGTTTAACTGTCAAAAAAAAAAACACTTAAAAATTTATGCTATATATTTAATAAAATAGAAAGCGGTCTTACTTCATCGGAACTGTCACTGTCATCTGAGTCAGACTCATCACTTGATTCTTCTTTCTTTTTAGCTGCAACAGCGCCATTCTTGGACGCGACAGCTGGCTTCTTTGGTTCATCCTACACAAATATAGTGTCCTCAAATATGTTACAAACAACAATAGATAAAGTGTTTCTTAGAAAGTTTAGATTTCTGCACCCAAGTTTAAAGGGTGTGTAGAAAGAACATTCATTACACAGAACACTCATTACACCGTGTATATAACAAAAATAGGATTTTTATAGCATAAATAACTAATCAAATGATCATCACTTACTTCGTCAGAAGAAGACTCATCACTTGATTCTTCTTTCTTTTTAGCTGCAACAGCGCCATTCTTGGGCGCGACGGCTGGCTTCTTTGGTTCATCCTAAACAAGTTAAAAATGGGTGTAGAAAGAACATTAAATATAAGCAAAAAATAGGATTTTTATAACATAAAAGACTAATTAAATGATCATCACTTCATCAGAAGAATCATCATCACTGCTGCTTGACTCCTTGACTGGCTTTTTAACAGGGGCTGCTTTCTTGGGGACAACCTGATAGATACCGGAAACCGAAAGCTTAGATTTATGATAAACAGCCTGACTCGAGATAGGCTAAATCTCCAATTACAAAGGTAAAAAACCCTAATTTTTATATAAAAACCATGACCCCCTCATCTGAAACAACACAAATATTAAATATGACTACATGTAACTAATTGCCCCACTAACAAACCTCCCCACTACTTACGGTTTCCTCATAACCCTAACTTCTAATTGATAGGGTCAGCTGGATTATTTAGCAGACCCATTAATATTCAGCATTCAAGTTCTGGGCTACTACAATTTGGCCCAAACAGAGTCAGCTCATCAGAATGTAAATTAGCGGGTTTGTATCAATACTTCCGGCCCGGAAATCGACTTGTCCTCAAGTCGAAAGAAGGGAAAAACGTTATGCCAAGCAATAAGCCATTCAATTGCAGGCTGATCCACTTCGTGGACCCATACATGAGCTAAGACAGAATGTCGTTGCAGGTCGATTTCCCAACTTTTAATAACCGTAACCATAGGCGTGGCGGGTACCTTTGATGATGGCCTTGCAATGGGTCCACTAGACCTGCCACAGAGAATTGATAAATCATTTGTAATTGCTTGCAAACTGATTGCAGCCAATTCATCCCCGTGATTCTCATGTTCTCCGTTTTCCGGATGGGTCTGATTTTCTGCCTCATCAAGGATCACGTGCAAGCTGATTTCAACCATCTTCTCTTCCTGGTTATTAACAGGCGCTAAGGTTTCCTGTTGAACCTGCTCAACTGTCTCCTCGGAAGCTTCAAACAGCTTGAAAGTTTCTTTGACCTTAGCCCTCTTGCTCCGAAGAGAACTCACATTTGCTTCAAATTCAACTGCACGATTTATGGCTTCACAAACTGTCCTGGGTTTGTGGATTCGAACTCCAGCCTTCAGTTCATCTTTTAGCCCATTTAAAAATACACCCAGCAAGCAATTGTCTGGCCAATTGAATACCCGTGCCGACCTCTTTGCAAATTCATGTCAGTACTCCGGTACAGTTCCGGTTTGCCTGATGCTGCACAAATATTCGTCCGGATTTTGGAATTTTGCAGGGCCGAAACCGCTGCTCTTTTCATTAGAGAGGACGTGTGATTTGAGCGCTGCAACCTCTTCTTTGAGAGACTCAAGTTTAGCAACGATTGCTGCCAATTGAACTCCAGTAGACTCTGAATTCACTCCGCCTCCATTTGGATTGTTCCGGGTCGAGGATGCCATTCGATTTCCCGGCAACGGAACCAAAATGATAGATACCGGAAATCGAAAGCTTAGATTTATGATGAACAGCCTGATTCGAGATGGGCTAAATCTCTGATTACAAAGGTAAAAAACCCTAATTTTTATATAAAAACCATGACCCCCTCATCTGAAACAACACAAATATTAAATAAGACTACATGTAACTGATTGCCCCACTAACACCCCCCCCCCCCCCCCCCCCCCCCCCCACTACTTACGGTTTCCTCATAACCCTAACTTCTAATTGATAGGGTCAGCTGGATTATTGAGCAGACCCATTAATATTTAGCATTCAAGTTCTGGGCTACTACAATTTGGCCCAAACAGAGTCAGCTCATCAGAATGTAAATTAGTGGGTTTGTTGTATCACAACCTTAACCATTTAAAATAAAGAAGCTCAATAAAATTCAGGAATAATTTACCATACATAATCAAAACCATAGTTCTAGATTTTTAAGTAAACAACACAGTTAGTATCTGCTAAAAATACGATAAAAAACTAATAAACAGCCTGGCTTTTAAAAAGCGCGCCTGAGGTGCGCCTAGGCGCGAGGCGCGTCAAAGCGCAAGCCTGGGCGCCTCAGGTAGCCTGAGGCGCGCTTTTTACAAGAAGCCCCAAAAAAGCGCATTTTCGGGGGGTGTTTACTGGCCTGAGGCGCGCGCCTCATGTACATAGGCTGTTTTTATGCTGTTTTTAAGCATCAAACTGTTGTACAATAGGTTTTTTGGCTTGTACTTATAGGTAAAATCATATCTAAACCTTATTTATAGTTATATTTTGGATAAAGGATGCTAAAAAACTAAGATATATATAAAAAGTTATATAATCACTTTGCGCCTCGGGTACGAAAAGCCCACTGCTTTCACGCTTTGTGCTTTGGTTTAGACCTCATCGCTTTTGTGCGCCTCTCGCTTTTTAAAACCAAGTAAACAGCAGTGGTTTTGGTTCCAAGAAAAGTAAAAACTAGACTAGTATAGTTCTAGTTCCATTTCAACTTTTGTCATATATATTAAAAACAAGTTATACCTTCTTTTCATCCTCAGAATCTGAACTTTCATCAGATGAACTGCTTTCCTGTTTCTTGACAATCTTCTTTGGGGCCTTTGTATCAAATAAACAAAAAGAAGCTTAACATTAAAACATGAATACAAATAAGCAAAAACTGACCTATACAAATGTGATGTAAATTTTATAGTCAAATAAACCTTTGAAGTGCTCAAACAACCCCAGGCTCCAGCTTAATTAAATCACAAAACTATTAACATTAAACAAAGTTATACCTTCTTTTGTTCTTTCTCAGATTCTGAGGAACTACTATCTTCTTCAGAACTACTTTCCTGTTTCTTGACAACCTTCTTTGGGGCCTTTGTTTCAACTTTCTTAGGAGCTACCTTAACCTTATATTTTAACATTAAAACATTAATAAAACTATGCAAAAAACAATATTAATTAACAATAGTCAGACATTAAGCAAGTTTATACCTTCTTTGCTTCTTTCTCAGATTCCGATGAGCTACTATCTTCAGATGAACTGCTTTCTTGTTTCTTCACAACCTTCTTTTGAGTCTTTGTCTCAACTTTCTTCTTCTCAACAGCCTGAGCCACACCACCGTTGACCACTTTCTGCTTCTTGCTACTCACAATTTCCTTCTCAATAATCTCCTCTGCATCTCTCTTGCCTATATTCAACAAAAAAATATTCATTTTTTTTTGCTCAAGTAACTGTTTCCATCACAAATAATAAAATAATCAAATTTAAGTTTCAGAAGTAAACTGTTTTAACATAACAAGCTCAAAATAAATGCTTTATCATAACAATTAGCTAATCAAATGGATTATTAAAAACTCACAAAAATCAACATGATAAAATAACAACACATGTTTATACAATCAAAATACAGCATAAGAAATCATCAACCGTCGAAAACGAGTTTCAAAAGCGTTCTGTTTGACATTCAAACTTCAAAATCAATACTTTATCATGACAATAATCTAACAAAATGATTTTTTTAAATCTCACAAAAATCAACATAACGAATAAGAGCACATGTATCAAACATAAAATAGACATAATAATCAACCTACAGAACATAAAACGATGAAAATAAAAACAAAAAAGCTACCTTTTTTCGATGATTTAGTAGCCGATGCTACAACTGCAGGAGCTGAATCAACCTGAGATGAATTGAATAGAGTTAAATAGGTGCATATAGATACAAGAATCAACAAACTGAAAACAAAAATTAAGCATACCTTAGAGGCAGACTTCTTGGATGATTTAGGCATCGTGAAGTTATTGAGAAAAGAAGAAAGGCTCTGAAGAGAAAGTTGAAAAACCCTAGAGGATAATTAGGGTTTTACAAAAGTAGGCTGAAGTAGTGTGGACGTTACTAAATATATAGTTAAGGGTGAGGCCGTCTGATGTACCCTAGATATTTTGCAATGATCCAACTGTGTGTGATGGCGAATTCTATTTTTTTTTTTTTTTTTTTTTTTTTTGCAAAACCATTCATGGATTATTTATGTTTAGCCCAAATGTATTATTTATACCGGGACAATGCTCGCGTGATGTGACGGGAACAATATATCGTATTGCGATACTCGTTTTTTGGTAATTTTCTTATTTATATAATATTTATTGTAGCATTATTGTGATATATATAAATCAGAAACAAAGTAATCGGGTAATCCATTTCATTGTTTTGTGCATGGTTCAGTCTGTTCGGTTATTATCCTCAATCGAAGCCGAAACCAAAGTCATTGGTACGTCTATTTTATTAACCGATTTGTTTTCGGTTAATCACTTCATTTATTCGGTCAAATTGACGATCTCGTGCTGCTTGAAATTCTAAAGGTTTTCGTCTATTATCTGCATAACTCTTTTGACGATCTCGTGCTGCTTTTAGTCTTTCATTGACTTGAATTGTCTTATATGTCGTTTCTTGCACTATCTTTGGTCCAGATAATTGGTTTTCTCCAATTTCTGCCCAACAGACTAGAGTTCTGCAATTTCGTCCATAAAGTGCTTCAAATGGTGCAGCATTAATGCTAGTATGATAGATGTTATTGTAAGAAAATTCTATTAATGGTAAATGGTCGTCCCAATTTCCTCCGAAATCAATTACACAGGCTCTAAGCATATCTTCCGTCGTCTGAATTGTCATTTCGCTTTGTCCGTCCGTCTGTGGATGATAAGCTGTGCTTAGATTTTTGGTTAAACGAGAGTACAAAAAAATTGATAATTGTTTTTTCGTAAATTTGGTTTTCAATTTTAGTTAATTCAGTTTGGTTGATTTCGGTTCAGGTTCGTCTGTTATCGGCTTGGTTTGGTTTAGGTTAACGATTTAGTTATTGCTAACCGAAAACTGGTTTTGGTTAATAACCAATAGATGTGCGCGCGATGCGGCGAGAAACACAGACATTGGCACGGTGTGCATTGTTCGGTTGGTTAGATTATTATTCTCAACCGAAATCGAGGTCATCAATTAGTCTATTTTATTAACCAATTTGTTTTCAGTTAATCGGTTTGGTTTATTAAATTATATTGACGATTTTTGGTTTGATTCATTTAACGAAAATTGAAAACCAAATTAACCAAAAACCAGTTATCAATTTTTTTGTACTCCCGTTTAACCAAAATTAGCTGAACCAATTCTCATTATTCTGGTTTTCCTGATTTACTTCGTTGTCCATCTGAATTGGGACTTTTTAGCAAGCATTAATTATCACATAATGAATTTAATATAATTACTTATACATAATCACACAAACAAATTGATCAAAAACGTCGATCATTGCGACTTTTACTCTTTTCTATATATATACATATATGCATCAGCTACATACTACAACTGGAAATCAAATATACTAGTAGTTATGCATCCGTATTTTTTTTCAAAGTACAAAATTACATATACATCTAGGTATTATTCTAAGTATCATGTATCCAATCATGTATATTGCGCTTGACATGTTTCCACATAAGCTTTTCTCCTATTAGACGAATTCTATATCCTTCATCTACCAATTCATCACCCAATGAGCGAAGTTCCTCCAGATTTTCCTGGCTCATAGGTGGCATGGGTGCTGATATTGGATCAGGGTGTTGGGGGATAAGTTGTCCATAAGGGTATGGGTTTCTTATTACACTCTGCGTCCACCATTCGCTGCTCCAAAAGGGATATAAAGGGTTAAGGTCAATGTACTGAGATGGGGTTTGGTGGGGGAATTCTGGGAATCTCATAGGGATCTACATCTGGGATTAGAAATGGATCTTCCTGCTCGGGTTCTAGCATTTGTTGGTCTGGGAATAAAGGTAACAGTGGCGGTTCAGCTATTTGATTTAAGTTAGAGTCTACTGCTGTAGTGGCTAACATGTGGAAATTGGCCAGCTGTCTATCTAGTTCCTCTTCCCAAGGTGGCCTATTGATTGTTTCCTGAATCTATGCATTTGCTTCCCTATTAGCCTTGACTATAGCCCTCTGTCGTTGTAACTTCTTCATTCTTTTTCTTCTCTCATGTTCTCCTCTATTAAACCAACCTCTATTTTTAGTAGTAAAAGGTTCCTCAGGCTGTGCCTTAAATATAAATATCCCTTCCTTAGTATCGGCTGAGTATCCTGAGGGAGTAGGTTGAGATGATATACCCTCATCTTTGGGTGAACTATCTAAATGGCGATAAGCGTCTGAACTTCCTTGCTCACTCATACTGTAAACTAACAAATAGTCAAATAACACAAACACATAATCACATAAGTTATTTCCTAACACAGAATTTAAAATTTAAGTGTCAGCATAACACTTCTTTGGCTAAAACCAGTGGCTATAGCTCTGATACCACTCTCTATCGCAGCCCCCGACCCCTACCCCGGGAGCGGGCTCCGTGAGGACAATATTAGTGGTATCGGTGTTTATTAATTTGGCAGTGGAATACATCAGGACCGTAGTTAGAAAATATTTTTTATCAGAGTAAAACACCAAACTTTTTATAATAATAATTTATTGGGATAAAACCCAAGTTCATTTAACAATACATTTGTAGGGATAAACCTTAATTATTCAAAACAAAAACTTCTTCTTATTTAGGTAACTTTTATAGCCATTTTTCCAAGCCTTCAGTGCTCTCCAGCTGGCTTCTAATGGCGTTCACACCGTGTTACCTGAAACGTGTTTTAAAAACATTTTATCAGCAAGAAATACTGGCGAGTGCATCCCAGTTTAATCAAAACAATTTTTATCACTTTACAGTATTGAGGGCATCCGCAATTACATTTGTTTATATCTACTCAATTACTCATTCAGTACTGTCAACCTGACCTGTGGGTCTGTGGGTCATGTTACCTATTGGCTAACTCCTTGTCCAATGGTAACGTCTTTCATATTTTGTATACAAAACCCCAACATACCGGCATTAATTGTAGAATCACAAATACTCAATTACTGTTAAGTGTTTATTTAAAACATTTTGACTCACAAAGTAATTTACAAAAAGGTGGCAAAAAGCAGATGTACTCGCATTGTTGACTTAGGTAAAACTAAAGCTTCCTGGTGATTCTCCTGTTTATTATCTATTAAAATCAAACAATGCACACGTGTTAGTAAAATAACCCAATTCACATTAACCGTACAACTCGAGACAGAATTCCAATGATTGAGTCGGCCAGAGCCGACATGCATTACGGAATCCTAGATCAATCGAGTATAACACGGGACATAATTCCAACGACTGAGTCGGGCAGAGCCGACATGCGTTACGGAATCCAAATCGATCGTGTAGGGTAATAGCAGGGTTATAGTACTTACAATGAGGCAGAGCTTCGCTTTATAGTGGGTATTATGCCCGGGTATTACTTTTACTATTCAGAAATTGAGAGAGATCAAAGAATTTTGAACGAATTCAAATGAACTCGTCGCCTGCTATTTATAGGCAGATTTTATGGCGGCCCGCGTAGAACTTAGCTAACTCTCTCGCGGCCCGCAGAGAGTAGACTAGGGTTTAGGCTCGACCAGTCAGCGAGTATAGGCTTGATATGTTAGACCCTAATACGTATTTGACAAAAAGTCGCAGCGGAAAAATTCTTTTCATAATAAATACCTCAACTTATTAAAAATTTAACTTTAACAAAGTTCTTTCTCATAAATCCGTCTCACCTTCTTATTTACTAATTAAAAACATAACTTATGTCCAATACAATACACACATCAACGTTCCCGTACAATCTCTTCATTGACTCGATCTTCGATCTCTATTCCTTGGTAAACCTCATGGCTTGTACTATCTGCGCTCACCACATAAAATCATAACATTAGCACACATTATATAAACAAGATTCATTCGCATACACTTCACATTTAGATCTTTAAGAAACTTTAAGCATCTCATCTGCGTATCCATTTCCTGGTGAGGCTTCGATAACGTACCTGCATTACTTTTCATTCTCAAGGTACACCATTAATAACGTTAACCCTCGACATGTCTAAATCATGCATACATACTTACATACATACATACATACACCTCTACATACGTACATATCTTTCCTACAACTTACATGCGTGCATACACTCATACATGCTTTATACAATCCTGCATACATACTTACATACATACACATTTGCATAGGTGCATACCTTTCCTACATCTTTACATACATACATGCCATCATACGTATTTTCATATATACATAAATACGCATCTACATACACGTAACACATCTTGCATACCTCTCACATACTCATACGATAATTACACAACTTCTACATACGTGTATAAATACATACAAACATACATACTTGCTTATCCACATAGGGGCGATTGCTAATAAAAATTACATTAATAATTCTTACCTGGGGTACGGGATCCCACTTTAAGGTTCCTAAATGGAACCTAAGGTGGGATTCTTGCCTGGGCTATGGGATCCCACTTTAAGGTTCAGGAACCTAAGGTGGGATTCTTGCCTGGGCTATGGGATCCCACTTTAAGGTTCAGGAACCTAAGGTGGGATTCTTACCTGGGGTATAGGATCCCACTTTAAGGTTCCTAAATGGGAACCTAACACAAACAAGAGCCCGTCGCGCCAATAAGCCCGTAACCAGCTTGTTAACCCGTCGGAAGAAAATGGCCAAACCAGAGCCCGTCGGCGACGGGGGGTATACCCGTCGGCGACGCCCTCCCTAAAACACATTTTCCTGCAGATCCGTTTCGTCGTCCGTACGCACTAAAACGCGTATAACTTTCGAACCGTTTACCCGTTTAACCTCCCGTTTCTTCCTACATGCTTGTAAATTCACATTCTATCATATAAACTTATAATCCCATCTCCGGATCAAGGAAATTCTTAACTTACATGCATTCGGCTTATTATCATATTCTAGTTATTTGACCCGTACGTGCATTTATCAACATAATCTGTTTATTTGACCTCAAACTCATATGAACTTAATAATTTCATTGACGCCTATCATAAAAGATTAAATTCTCGGATGCCTAGCATCCTCTTAACCCATTTCCGCTTAAAAGCTCATATTTGACCCGTTATGGGTATTTGTGCATTAAATGGTCTATGACATAACAAAACCATACTCTTCGCTTTTACACATGACCAACACATTACTCTAATCGGTTCACTTGTTTCCAATAGACATTCAAGGTCGTTTGCCCGATATACCTATCAAGGGCGTTTTTGTCAATTTCGCTCTATCCTTAACAATAAAGGAATTCTTTACATAAGTAACGAATCCTTCTACTTAGCTAAAATTCTTAATCACACATACATTTCTCGGATAAAAGCTAAGATCCGTTTAATACTCATCGACATCATACAATTCATTCCTAATTTACCTCAATTATCATATTTAATTAAGTTGCATATAACTTTACATAAACAACTAAAAAGTGATTACGGAATCACTTACCTTGTGCATCCGCGTTCGTAACATCTTCCTCGCCTCATCTTGACCCGTTAGCCTTCCATGCTTGGTCCGTGCTAGTGTGGTTCCTATTCTTTCATGCCGTCATGCCATGATTATGTTAGTATTCATGCTTCTTCATATTAACACATATTTTCCAACTTTTATCTATTTGACTTTCACTAACACGCATATGACATGACTCGTCAATCACATAGTTCAATATCTTCGAAATCTAAATTCGTTATCACACGTAACACATAATTGGTCTAACACGTATTCCATGATCTCTCGATTCTTATATTTGTGTCAAAATACCTAACCATGTTATAAATTCTCGGTTGACTTTCAGAAAGTCAACCTCTTAGCATATAACTCCCAACTTATGAACACGCATTCATGTTGATATAGTGGACCATATTAATGACATGATATTCATTTCATACATAATGTTGTATGACACAAACAACTACATGATCGCCTATTCACATACACAATATACACATACTTATGCTTTCATGATTCTACCTTTGACAATCACATAGCTAAGTTAGACAACTTAACGTAATTCATAACATCACCCTTTACTAGTATGGTCATATGTTATACATTTAATATACATTCACTTCTTAATCGCAATTAAGTGATTAATAGAAACACATGGCGAGCATCGCCCATTCAAGCATAATGTACAAGCCTCTAATGCATAATCTTGACAACACATACATTCAACCCGAATTCTTGTACTAGTTCCATCTAAAGCACACACTTTAAGTTAGTATACCACTAATTACATCATTATCATACATCATTCATATATGTCAAGCCACTTCCTAAAATCTCACATCTTAACTTCACTTAGACATTTTATCATACACTTGGTGTGCATACTACTTCCTAAGCATAAAGTACAAGCATTCTTTGCATCTTCTTACTAGTTCATATCAAGATCATCAAATTCCCACTAACCTCACATAACTTTCATCCTAAATCAAGGTCATTAACAATAATCCACAATATTCAACTTCATATACATCAAAACCATACTTGATTTAACACATGCAACATCATCATCTTCATAACATTACTACTAGAAATGGGTTTCACCATTAAACATCAAATTAACCTAAACCATGCATAATCCATGTTATATATGATGATTCTAACACATACCCATTATCAATTTCATACAATTTCGCAATTTACATCATAACCCACTTCGTGAAAGATCACCAATCTAACTTTTAAAACATACCTTAGGATCCCATTGAGAAGGTGATCGTTAATCCGTACTCGGTTATGGATTTAGACTTCATTTACCCTTCCAATTTGAGGATTTTTGTGAAACTAGGGTTTGAACCTTGTTTCTTCTTCCTGGGTGTCGACACACACACACTATGTGTGTGTGTGGTGTTTTAAGTTTATTTTATAAAAATCATGTTTCCCCACTTAACGGTTTTGGTCCCTCAAGTTTCATTTTAATTATATAAGAGACTAAAACTCACTTCTTTATATTAACCGGGTTCTAATTTACCAAACCCGTTTTTGGGGTGTTACAAGTCTACCCCCCTTAAATGAGGTTTCGTCCCCGAAACCTTTCTCATTTGTCTTACACACACACATCTATGTTTGACTTCATAGTCACATCATAATCATAAGTAATCATCCTATCTCATTTCATAATTATTCAATCAATTGGCTTCCTCTTCTTAACAAGTCTATACTTTCCATGGCATACTTTCATATAACATTCTCATTTCCTTTGACCCGTTAATAATAGGTTAATATACATACTATTTCAAACTTATAATAATGCTTACACTCATATGATCCGTTTATAACGGATTTAGTACTTTCATCTCATCCTTAAAGATTCCATTCTATAGACACATTGTATAACTTTTAACTCTTGTTTTGTTATCATAACAAAACTGCTATGTTATCGTCATACCTACGTGCTTAACTCCGTAGCTAACATCATTCTACATTTCTATAATCTTTTGTACCATACATATCCTCACGTTACTTGCACATTCGGATATTTTCATTCCTATCATTCTTTTGTTCATTTGCCTTACCTTTACCTATATGACTTGTTTGACGCATACATGGTCAAGCTATTGACTTCTTCTTACGTAGACTAGTTTTGTCTTTTATATCTTAAATGTGTTTCGCGAATTCGAACACATTATTCATACCTTTCGTACCTTCTATGTTTTGAATCCGTCTCGCGGATTCAAACATTGCATTTACATCTTTCATCCCTTGAGTCCGTCGCGCGGATTCAAGCATTGCATTCATATCTTTCATTCTTTGAATCCGTCTTGCGGATTCGAACATTGCATATACGCTTTTCATCTCTTGAATCCGTCTCGCGGATTCAAGCATTGCATTCATATCTTTCACTTCTTTCATGTTTCGAATCCGTCTCGCGGATTCTAACATAGCATTTCATGTTTCGAATCCGTCTCGCGGATTCTAACATAGCATTTCATGTTTCGAATCCGTCTCGCGGATTCTAACATAGCATTTCATGTTTCGAATCCGTCTCGCGGATTCTAACATAGCATTTCATACTCTCATTCTTGAGAGTCTTACATTTCTCTTCACCCTCACGTCCACCTACTACTTAATTCTAACGGACACACCTGTAACAATTATCACGGGCTCACGAAAGTCATGCGTTTCTTGTGTACTGGCCAGGTACACAATCCACACACTACTTTCGTGTCTTCGTGTAATTGTCACCTTATGTCCGAAGAATTAGGTTTCGGCACGTGTAACATTTCCAAAACTTCAGTACCATTCTTATCATTATTTTTCATTTAAAATTTTCCTTTCATTGTTAGGTTTTACCATCACATGTACTTACATATATTAAATATATGTACTTGGGTCAATATGTCAAATTACATACCTTGGTGTCGGTGCTAGACCGCATCCACAAATCATTCTTTCCAAGCAACCATGCTTACCTTACACATAACATATAGTTAGTTATCTTCCAATACATACTTAAGCACATATTTACCTTTGCTTCTACCTTTAGATCTTGGTCGAGTCTCGGATTGTACGGGTTTCTTGTCACAAGAGCACACAGGTTTGAGTTCAAGCACTTACCTTCTTACACTTGATTCTCCCAAACCAGGGCTCTGATACCAACTTGTTAGACCCTAATACGTATTTGACAAAAAGTCGCAGCGGAAAAATTCTTTTCATAATAAATACCTCAACTTATTAAAAATTTAACTTTAACAAAGTTCTTTCTCATAAATCCGTCTCACCTTCTTATTTACTAATTAAAAACATAACTTATGTCCAATACAATACACACATCAACGTTCCCGTACAATCTCTTCATTGACTCGATCTTCGATCTCTATTCCTTGGTAAACCTCATGGCTTGTACTATCTGCGCTCACCACATAAAATCATAACATTAGCACACATTATATAAACAAGATTCATTCGCATACACTTCACATTTAGATCTTTAAGAAACTTTAAGCATCTCATCTGCGTATCCATTTCCTGGTGAGGCTTCGATAACGTACCTGCATTACTTTTCATTCTCAAGGTACACCATTAATAACGTTAACCCTCGACATGTCTAAATCATGCATACATACTTACATACATACATACATACACCTCTACATACGTACATATCTTTCCTACAACTTACATGCGTGCATACACTCATACATGCTTTATACAATCCTGCATACATACTTACATACATACACATTTGCATAGGTGCATACCTTTCCTACATCTTTACATACATACATGCCATCATACGTATTTTCATATATACATAAATACGCATCTACATACACGTAACACATCTTGCATACCTCTCACATACTCATACGATAATTACACAACTTCTACATACGTGTATAAATACATACAAACATACATACTTGCTTATCCACATAGGGGCGATTGCTAATAAAAATTACATTAATAATTCTTACCTGGGGTACGGGATCCCACTTTAAGGTTCCTAAATGGAACCTAAGGTGGGATTCTTGCCTGGGCTATGGGATCCCACTTTAAGGTTCAGGAACCTAAGGTGGGATTCTTGCCTGGGCTATGGGATCCCACTTTAAGGTTCAGGAACCTAAGGTGGGATTCTTACCTGGGGTATAGGATCCCACTTTAAGGTTCCTAAATGGGAACCTAACACAAACAAGAGCCCGTCGCGCCAATAAGCCCGTAACCAGCTTGTTAACCCGTCGGAAGAAAATGGCCAAACCAGAGCCCGTCGGCGACGGGGGGTATACCCGTCGGCGACGCCCTCCCTAAAACACATTTTCCTGCAGATCCGTTTCGTCGTCCGTACGCACTAAAACGCGTATAACTTTCGAACCGTTTACCCGTTTAACCTCCCGTTTCTTCCTACATGCTTGTAAATTCACATTCTATCATATAAACTTATAATCCCATCTCCGGATCAAGGAAATTCTTAACTTACATGCATTCGGCTTATTATCATATTCTAGTTATTTGACCCGTACGTGCATTTATCAACATAATCTGTTTATTTGACCTCAAACTCATATGAACTTAATAATTTCATTGACGCCTATCATAAAAGATTAAATTCTCGGATGCCTAGCATCCTCTTAACCCATTTCCGCTTAAAAGCTCATATTTGACCCGTTATGGGTATTTGTGCATTAAATGGTCTATGACATAACAAAACCATACTCTTCGCTTTTACACATGACCAACACATTACTCTAATCGGTTCACTTGTTTCCAATAGACATTCAAGGTCGTTTGCCCGATATACCTATCAAGGGCGTTTTTGTCAATTTCGCTCTATCCTTAACAATAAAGGAATTCTTTACATAAGTAACGAATCCTTCTACTTAGCTAAAATTCTTAATCACACATACATTTCTCGGATAAAAGCTAAGATCCGTTTAATACTCATCGACATCATACAATTCATTCCTAATTTACCTCAATTATCATATTTAATTAAGTTGCATATAACTTTACATAAACAACTAAAAAGTGATTACGGAATCACTTACCTTGTGCATCCGCGTTCGTAACATCTTCCTCGCCTCATCTTGACCCGTTAGCCTTCCATGCTTGGTCCGTGCTAGTGTGGTTCCTATTCTTTCATGCCGTCATGCCATGATTATGTTAGTATTCATGCTTCTTCATATTAACACATATTTTCCAACTTTTATCTATTTGACTTTCACTAACACGCATATGACATGACTCGTCAATCACATAGTTCAATATCTTCGAAATCTAAATTCGTTATCACACGTAACACATAATTGGTCTAACACGTATTCCATGATCTCTCGATTCTTATATTTGTGTCAAAATACCTAACCATGTTATAAATTCTCGGTTGACTTTCAGAAAGTCAACCTCTTAGCATATAACTCCCAACTTATGAACACGCATTCATGTTGATATAGTGGACCATATTAATGACATGATATTCATTTCATACATAATGTTGTATGACACAAACAACTACATGATCGCCTATTCACATACACAATATACACATACTTATGCTTTCATGATTCTACCTTTGACAATCACATAGCTAAGTTAGACAACTTAACGTAATTCATAACATCACCCTTTACTAGTATGGTCATATGTTATACATTTAATATACATTCACTTCTTAATCGCAATTAAGTGATTAATAGAAACACATGGCGAGCATCGCCCATTCAAGCATAATGTACAAGCCTCTAATGCATAATCTTGACAACACATACATTCAACCCGAATTCTTGTACTAGTTCCATCTAAAGCACACACTTTAAGTTAGTATACCACTAATTACATCATTATCATACATCATTCATATATGTCAAGCCACTTCCTAAAATCTCACATCTTAACTTCACTTAGACATTTTATCATACACTTGGTGTGCATACTACTTCCTAAGCATAAAGTACAAGCATTCTTTGCATCTTCTTACTAGTTCATATCAAGATCATCAAATTCCCACTAACCTCACATAACTTTCATCCTAAATCAAGGTCATTAACAATAATCCACAATATTCAACTTCATATACATCAAAACCATACTTGATTTAACACATGCAACATCATCATCTTCATAACATTACTACTAGAAATGGGTTTCACCATTAAACATCAAATTAACCTAAACCATGCATAATCCATGTTATATATGATGATTCTAACACATACCCATTATCAATTTCATACAATTTCGCAATTTACATCATAACCCACTTCGTGAAAGATCACCAATCTAACTTTTAAAACATACCTTAGGATCCCATTGAGAAGGTGATCGTTAATCCGTACTCGGTTATGGATTTAGACTTCATTTACCCTTCCAATTTGAGGATTTTTGTGAAACTAGGGTTTGAACCTTGTTTCTTCTTCCTGGGTGTCGACACACACACACACACTATGTGTGTGTGTGGTGTTTTAAGTTTATTTTATAAAAATCATGTTTCCCCACTTAACGGTTTTGGTCCCTCAAGTTTCATTTTAATTATATAAGAGACTAAAACTCACTTCTTTATATTAACCGGGTTCTAATTTACCAAACCCGTTTTTGGGGTGTTACATGATACGTGGCGACACGTGGCGGCTTTGTTTGTCCGGCATGTCACTATGCCTCGCGGCCCGCGAAAGACCAAGGAGGTCTTTGTCGCGCCCCGTGACAAACCCCTGAATTTTGTTTTTGTTGAATTTAATAAGTACAAGAGTATTCCGGGCTCGTTTCTCGTATACAGGGTATATTTTAGGACATTTAGGGGTGTCCAAAAATATTTTTGGAGGGTTGTTATATGTTTGCACCTCTAAACTCATAAAAAGCAACCATACATAAGCTCACTAACCATAGACTTGGTTATAAGCAAGGTAGGCACGAGATTGCATAAGAAATCATATGTTTTATAAAGGTTAACAAGTTAATCTTCTAAAACAGAAAGTGTGGACCTCAAAATGATGATGTTCCACCATAGTTTACCATGGTAAACCTGTGGATACACTCCTAGAGGTGTTCCAAGCTTTGTAATGAAAGGGAAGATGAAGAAAAGTAAAGAAAGTGCTTACTTTGGCACTTAGAATAATCTGCCTTTTCTGGAGTTTGCAACTGATTTGGGAGTGATTTGAGAGTGTAGATGAGTTTGGAAAATGAAAATGGGTGATAGGAAGCTTGTTTATATAGTGGTTGGTTAGGTTGAGTGTTAAATGAAGATTAAAGGTGACTGGGGAAGAAAAAAGTTATAAAAATTGGCCAACCCGCAGCCCAGAAACCAGCTTCTGCAGATTCAAGGCCTTGGCGTCGCGTGACCAGAAGTGTGGAGGGGCTTGGCGTAGCGTGGCACTACCCATGTCTAGCCACTTTGATGCTCTTACACTTTGGCCCCTGAACTTTGATATTCGTATCATTTTATGCCATAACTTACATGTTTAGCAGGTTTTTAAGTATGTAACATGTACTTAACTATATTTCTAATATCGTGAATGCATGTACAGGTATTTGCACGTATAAAGAGTATCGAAACACGTATTTAAACAACTGATTGTATGTATAACAAATATGTATAAAGAACGAATTTCATTATAATCCGTTTTTTAAAAATAGAATTACAAAGAGAATACAAGTTTCTAAAAATAGAAATGCAGACAACTTTCTAAATAAGGAAAGTTACAAAAAGAAATGCGTTGCAACATATTCGTTTTTAATTATTAAAACTATAGCAATCCCATATTCAGATTAAAAAGAATAAAATACTCATTTATATGGGTAATTAAAAAAAATTTAACGTACAAAAAATGTATGACCATTTAAAAATCATGGGGGGTAGTTTTTTTTATAAGGGGATAAAGTGTAACTACTAACTAATAACCTCATCAATTCAATTCCATCATCCATTCCGTCTCTCATTCTTAGATGTCAAACACTACCTAGATTTTTGACAGAATAACGACTTTCATATATAGACAACTAAATAGTGAAATATAAACACACACAATAAATTAGAAAAAAAAAATCAACTTGAGCCAACGAGCTAGATTGAGCTGAGCGAAACTAATTTGGGCTCACCTTGAATCGTTTACGCCGATTTCAAGCTAACTTTGAGACGCTTCTGTTCCCGAGACTCATTTAACAGGGAGAGGGGAGGGAAAAGACATGAAAATATGAAAAACCATGTTCCCGAGTTTCATTTAACAAGGGGAGGGGAGGGAAAAGGGAAGAAAATATGACCAAATATGACCATATATTCATCCTCCCAAATTGGAGAGATTAGGAGAGAATTTTTCCTCCCCTGCGAGTTCTTAAAACTTTACAAAATTGACCCTCTCAAATTCACACTTTAGGCATATCCGAACACCTGTTAACCTTCGCCCGCCACCAAAACCAACACACGAACGCCTCCCTCTACCTTTGCCTTCTGGAAGAATCAATGTCTCCTTCCTTTCCTTAGGTTAAAACTAATAAACCCAAATCAATTTCACCCCTTTTTTCAACACACCCAGATCCATTAACCCCTGTATCCCCCTATCTGCCTGTTTCAAAGGCAAGACAGTTTCATATCTGAGTTGGGTTTGTCAAAGTTCTTTCCCTGCATACATACATGATACATATATACATGAATTGAAGGTTTGTTTTTCTTTTAATTATTAGGAGAAATTGCTAGACTTTTTAAAGATTTGTGTTCATGTCAATTCAAGAATCCATTCATCCCAACAAAGATTCGGTTTTTAATTTGGAATTTAAAAAAGAACATTTTGTATTAGGATTTGAAGTAATAAATGAGGTTAATTTATATCAAGAAGTCATTATTGGGACTTATCTTGATTTTTTGGATAGAATGGGGGATTTCTTTTTGATGACATTATGAAATATGAAGTTTCTTGTTTGATGTGTGCATATGTAGTGTGATTGTGAATTGAAAAGTGGGAAATTTAGCATCTTTTTTGACTTTAATTACTTTAGCAAAATGCTGTCACCATGATAGTTTGATGGTTGTAGCACTTACTGATATTAGTAGCAGGTGGTGTTTGGATTTGTGTTTTGGAACTGATTATCTGTTTATTGATTGTAACTTCAGTCTGCAATAGTCAGCTTTTAATCTTTAGATAGACCGATTCCGCTTTTGATTATTTAAGGCTCAAATATTTAGTTTCACACCAGCCGCTACAAACAGTGGCGAAGCTTGAAATTTTTTAGGGGGGGGGGGGGTTGAAAACGTATATACCCAAAAATTTCTATAGAACCGGGGGGTCGAAAACATATATACCCAAAAATTTCTATACGAAAACTACATATATAACACTACTGGCCGAAAAGTTCGGGGGGTCGGGCGCCCCTCCCGGCCCCTTCAAAGCATCGCCCCTGGCTACAAACTGATTTTTTGAAGAGTAAACTTTAGTTACATATTTACCACTTCCTTTGCAGACATTTAACAATATATCTCTTTTTTTCATAAACATATCGTTTTTGGCCATTTCATCTATTAGTGTATAAAATAATTACTAGAACTAGTTAGTATTAAAACTTCAAATTGCACATCCAAGAATTAGTTTATAGAGACTTTTACTATAGTTGATTGTTTGATTCTTGTTATCTAAGATCACATAGTCACTTGATGTAGTGCTTATGATTTTTGTCTTAGTTTTGGTTTTTGATGACAACACAATGCAACAATTTCGATTGTTTGATTATTGCTTTTCCATCACTTTGTCTTCAGCAAGTAATTTCCAATGTATTTTGATATAACCTGTAAACCAGTCTTTTAGTCTGTATAATATATATGGCGGATTAACAATTTTATTATAATTATTCAGGAAGCAGTATGTGTCAATAAGCGTATTGGGGGCACCCATTGTCAATAAGCAGTTTGTGTCAATACACAACGTGTGAGAGGCTATTATGAATTCAGTGATACTAAAATACAAGAATAAAAGATGGGACCTCATGTTTCAACCGTACAAGTATTTATTTGGCTCAAGTTATCCCGAGAAAACCTGTTACCGATCCTTAACCCGTT
The DNA here is from genome assembly GCA_030545235.1 of Helianthus tuberosus. Lineage (NCBI taxonomy): Eukaryota > Viridiplantae > Streptophyta > Magnoliopsida > Asterales > Asteraceae > Helianthus > Helianthus tuberosus. The sequence continues at coordinate 26,952,845 of CM060385.1, forward strand.
GCATCGGTGAATCAAACTGTTTTTCTGGGAATAATGTTTATAGAAGATACCTATCAGATTCTACAAAGTTTTCCGGTTCTAATTCCACAAGATTGTTTGCGGGATCATATGCAACTTCTAATGGTTCTTTTAGATTTTATAGCTCAGAGGGTGATGGAAGAAACACAAGTGAAGATAAACATGTACCTTTAAAAGATGTGTCCGAAACTGATAAGGGTATTATTGGTAATGAAAATATAAATGCGGATGTGAATCACCATGATGCACATGCTCGTTTAGGAGATCTAGATCAAAAGGAATGGCTTTTGAACGAGAAATTAGCTATTGAAAGTAAACGAAAAGAGTCACCTTTTTTAACCAAACGCCAAAGATTCAAAAACGAGTTTTTAAGGAGGATTGTTCCATGGGAGAAACAAACGGTTTCATGGGATACATTTCCTTACTATATACAGTAAGCACTAAAGCTGTTTGCATTATAGTTCAAATTTTAATTTTGTCAAAGTTTTTTGCTTTTTGGTACAAATGAATAATGATATTGTTACAGTGAAAATTCGAAGAACCTTTTAGTGGAATGTGCTGCTTCTCATTTAAAAAACAAGAAGTTTACTACTACATATGGTTCACGGTTAGATTCTTCAAGTGGGAGAATATTGCTTCAGAGTGTACCAGGTATATAGACTATTGAGTTCAGATTATTATTTTAATAATAAAGTTTTTTTTTTTTTGTCATATTGCATAAGTTACTGTGTGAATGATTGACGATTCTGATGATGCAGGCACTGAGCTTTATCGAGAGAGATTTGTTAGAGCACTTGCACGGGATTTACAAGTTCCCTTATTAATTCTCGACAGTAGTGTTCTAGCTCCTTACGTAAGTTAATCCTGAGTTTGTCTTTCGGCTGTTCCAATAATCATGGTTATCGATGTCTTTATTTTGGTGGTTATTCACTTATTTGTTGCAGGATTTCGGTGAAGATAACTCAGAAAATGAATCAGATGAAGAACATGAAGAAGTTACTTCTGAATCAGAAATTGATGACGATGCAAGCAACGAGGAAGAGTGGACTAGCAGTGCAGACTCGCGATCCGACGATGAAGATGTTGAAGCTCGGGCTGCCGCAGCCCTAAAGAAGCTTGTTCCTGGAAACATTGAAGAACTTGCAAAGGTATTTTTTTATATAATTTCAAACGGGTCAAATAAAACTTTAGCGTAAACTGGGAACCAATCAAATGGGTTGAAACCTGTCTAGAGTCTATTTTCGGTGCACACAACCTTGTAAATTGTTTTATTCAAAGATTTAGATTGTTATTGTAATAATATTGTTTTTGTAATCATAGTTTACACATTAATTACTAGTTTATGATCACTATGGTGGTGCACCGACACTCTAAATAACAATTTTTGTTATTTGAGTATACGGAATATTTGATCTATCATACAATCGTGCATTAAAGATAATTACCAATTAATATTCGATATTGGGTTTATTTTGAATGTTTCGAGGATATCTTGTTAATGATGGTCTTTTCATTGTAATATTACTTTATCATGTGTTACATTTATAATAAGCTAACATAATATATTGAAAATGAGTAGATTCAAAAATTATGTTATTACATATAAAGAAAGGATGAACTAAAAGTCTAAAATGTGTCATCGGGTCAAATGGTCAATCCAACCCTTATTGAACCCGTATCAAGAAGTGGCCTGTTTTTAGCTAAACCTGTATTGACATGTTATCCAGCCATCGTTGTAGTTATATGTCCGTTTCCAAATATGGGTTTACTTTTGAACTGTAATTTTGTGGTTATGAAGTTGTTATGTTACATATCATAGATGCTACGTAAATGGTTATGTAGATATGATTGGAGGAATGGTGAGCTTGTTAACTGTATATTTATATTCATTTTCATTTCTTTTTGTAACAGAACATTGCTGTTGTTGGGGAGATTTCCTCTGAATCTTCAAAGCAGGAGGAGGCTGAGCCTTCTGAGGACGCAAATGAGCCGTTAAAGAAAGGTATGATTTTTACAGCTAAAATCTTTTATTGAATTATTCTTATATACCTTAAAACACAATGTAGGTGGTATTTACCACCAACACTCTCCATTTTAAAAACTTTCAGTTTTTAACACCTGTACTATTACTTTGTATTTACACTTTTCAACTTTTGAAAATTACAATTTTAACCCCTAGACTACTACATTTTACAATTTTTATAATTTTAAAATTTGCAATTTTAAACCATGCACTATGCACTATTACTTCATTTTACACCCCTCAACTTTTGAAGTTTGCCTTTTTAAGCCTCAAGTTTAATTCCGCCACCACCCCTCAAGTTTTAAACTTTGCGTTTTTACCCCCTTGCCCTATTACTCCATTTTTAACGCCACCACCCCCTCAAGTTTTAAACTTTGCGTTATTATTCTATGCACTATTACTCCATTTTTACACCGCCTCAACTTTGAAAATTTCATATGGTTAATGCATCTCCTAGCGCTTGGACCGATCTATTCGATGTTTGCAATGTACCTGCGCCTCAACGCGCACAGGTCTAATTGCTATTTATGTCTGAAATACATATTCTTGTGTATGATCACTAAAATCCATCCATCCTTTCATTCAAATGGAATTTTATGAATTTCTATGTGATTAATATTGATTAGAAGCTTTTACTTTTTATGAGGTAACAACTAATTATCTTATATGCTTTAATCAGGGGATCGTGTCAAGTATGTTGGGCCATCTGTCCGTGTGGAAGAAGATAACAGGTTATCGCCTTTCTAAACAATTGCTGAAGTTACTTACATGAATAAATGCTATTTATTGTTGTGTTAATTTCTTAAAAATATGGTCACAGAAAAAATGCTCTTATTTTTATTTTTCTATTAGTATGTACTCTACTTGAATATGGCTTTTACTTCTTACGTGACCTTTTTGTGTGGACTGGTTCTCTTTATTTGTGAGCACATATGTGTACTTATAGGATCTTAATTGTGACCATTTGAACCGTTTGAGATAAACACAACCCGTTCATACATAAACGGGTCGAAATTGCGAATTTGCGAGTGGTATCAATGTGCATCTGTTGAAAGCCCTTGAGCTTAAGAATCCACATGAAGAACACCTTTAGACTCACATGATTATTTACATATATCCAATGCATCACAGGATTAAATTGGGCTCGATAGCAACATCTGATGGTACAAGAAATGCATATACCTTTATCACGCGCAGGTGGGTTGGTAAGTTGTACTCATATGTATGAAAAAACCGTTGTTGCCATGTTTTCGAGTATGCAATTCACAAATAAAAATTGTTTCGGAAACATCGTTTTGCATGAAAATGAGTGTTTAGGATCCATTTGTTTAGTCCATTAACTGTTCTTGATTTCATGCTCTTGCTGATTCTTGAAGCATACAGTTACGGTTTTGGTTGTACTTGTGTTTGATTGTGGGTGTAATTGCTGAAAGTTATTGTTTTCAACTTATCTTTATCCAGCATTTTGAAATTTTATTATGAGCCGCAAATAGCTATTTCCGAAATATTGGTTTCAATTTCTTTTTCGTAAATTTTTCTTACTCAGACCCTTGGCTACGGGCCAACGTGGGGAGATCTTTGAAATTAACGGGGAAAGAGTTGCGGTTATCCTAGATAGTGTGGAATATAACGCATACGATTCAAAAGATGACGAGAAAGCTGAGCAATCTGCCACACCGACAATATACTGGATTCACGGTAAAACTTTATAGCCGTCGTCTCTATAATCATTTTATTTCATATTTTCGTTATTGGTAGTTGTGCTGATAGATATATTGTTTATTTGCAGCTAAGCATATTGAGCGTGATTTTGATACCGAAGCTGAAGAATGTTATATTGCAATGGAGGCGTTATCTGAGGTTACATAACGAAAAACCTCTTCCATATTTCCTTTATTTTCAGTTTAAAAAATATGAAAAACTAATAATAATAGAACACATGTTTCGTTTCTTATTATTTCCATAACGATGGCAGATCTTGCGGTCTGTGCAACCGCTTATTGTGTATTTCCCAGACTCGTCTTTGTGGTTGTCACGCGCTGTTTCTAAGTCAAACCGCCGAGAGTTTGTGAATAAACTTCAAGAAATGTTTGACAAGATATCAGGGCCCGTTGTTTTGATATGCGGTCAAAATAAAGTTGCTACTGGATCAAAAGAGAAAGAGAAATTTGTAAGTTTAATTCTAAATCATCGTGTGTTTTTCTTTTATATTAAAATATTTTGGTAATCTTGTTTTGCTATCTCTTGTCTTGTCAGCAGACTATGATTCTTCCAAATCTGGGCCGTCTAGCGAAATTGGTAATTTTCAGATTTTTTTCATAACATTTGATGTTAAAACGGGTACCTTTTTGGTCGACTTTAAACAATTTCCCCCCCTAAAGTTAGTAACTTTTAATGAATATTTAGTGTTTCAAGTATGATCACAAAGTTTATGCTGTTCAAATTATAATCTATTTCTTATGAGTAAAATGCCATTTTCGTCCCTGAGGTTTGGCCAGTTTTGCCAGTTTTGTCCAAAGGTTTGTTTTTTCGCATGTGGATCCAAAAGGTTTGAAATCTTGCCATTTTTATCTGGCTCATTAACTCCATCCATTGTTCTGCGTTAAGTCAGGGGTATTTCTGACCTTTTTTTTAACTTAAAGGGCAATTCGGTTTTTCATGGGTATTTGGTCTTTTTACATAAAGTGAAAAAGACCGAATTGCCCTTTAAGTTAGCAAATGTGAAACGCCCCTGACTTAATGGAGAAAAATGGATGGAGTTAACGAGCCGGATGAAAATGGCAAGATTTTAAATCTTTTGGATCCAGATACGGAAAAACTAACCTTTAGACCAAAGTCACGAAAATGGCATTTTACTCCATCAAAATATAAAATTTGGGTGACTTTCGACCATTCTGATCCGCCCCTCTAAGCTATTTTTTTGTTATTTGAACTTGTCAGAGATAAAACATAACTAGATTAGCCTATTCTTGTTCATGCTATACATCATCAAACATGTTAATGACTGAGCATTCTTTAACTGCCTTAAATACCTTTTTACAGCCTCAATCTTTGCAACGACTTGCTGAGGGAATAAAGCCCATGAGAAGGCCCGGTGACAACGATGTTTACAAGATATTTACTAATGTTATGTGTCTACATCCTCCAAAGGTACTTATACATTAATATCTTAATAGATTAATACGTGGTTAACTTTCGATAACCTTTATTTTGTGTTGCAGGAGGAAGACCCCCTTAAAGTATTTAATAAACAACTTGATGAAGACAGACGCATTGTTATATCACGGAGTAATATAAATGAATTGTATAAGGTATGTATATCTTTTAGAGCGGATGCCACTGAACTAAAATATCCTTTAGCTGTTTGGACAAAGCTGTAATTGTTTTTAATGCCGTACCTTTATATTTATTACTTCTTTTCTATATGATCTGTTTCAGGTTTTTGAGATATTTATTACTTCTTTTCTATATGATCTGTTTCAGGTTTTTGAGGAAAATGAACTAACTTGTGTAGACCTATTGCATGTAAATACCGATGGAGTGATACTGACAACTAAGAGTATGATATTTTATGCGTTATCATCTTGATAACTAAATACATTTACATGTATAAATTGAATTATTTTTGTTCTGAATTTGCAGAAGCTGAGAATGTTGTTGGGTGGGCTAAAAATCATTACTTATCCACCTGTGACCTTCCGTCCGTTAAAGCCGATAGATTGAATTTGCCCCGAGAAAGGTATTAATATCTTTGATTAACCAATGGTCTGTCACGCCCTTTTATTTCATTTAATTTCAATCTTATTTTGTGTGTTCCATTCCATCATGTGAGACTTGTGTACCAAAAAAACGAGTCACAAAATGAAATGATATGCGAGGGCTGCAAACGAACCCAACAAGACCTTGTTCGTGTTCGTTTGTTAAGAAATATGTGTGTTCGCGAATTGTTCACGAACACTTACCGAACGAGATTTTATGTTTGCGTTCGTTTGTTAAGGAAATGAACTTGTTCGTGTTCGTTTTATGCAACGAACGAAAACAAACGTTCATGAACACAAACTAATGTTCCTGAACACAAATGGAAACAAACGAACCCAAAGAAGCGTTCATGAACAAAATATATATTACACTGACCCTTATTAAATATTTTATTTGCCAGAAATTTTGAAGTAATTAAATAAAATATAAAAACTAAAAACTTTAATGAACCATCGAACACGTTACCGAACGTTCACGAACATAAAGGAACGAACACTGCCTCTATTCATGTTCGTTTGTCTAATAAACGAACTAACACAAACGAACGTCCTGCCGAACGGTTGACGAACTATTCGCTGAACATTTGGTTCGTTTGCAACCCTACATATGTGGCTAAAATAATGGTTCCACACTTTATTGCATTACATTTAAGCTGACATACGTTTCATTGTGAAGCCTTGAAGTTGCAATTTTGCGGCTTAAAGAGCAGGAATCGATCTCCAAGAAGCCTGCGCAAAACCTAAAGGTTTGTTCCTTTTTGTTAGCTCATCTTGCGACATCTACTTTGCATGTGTAACACGAACTGTAAACATGTGTAACACGTATTATTACCTGTGGCAGAATCTTGCTAAGGATGAATACGAGAGCAACTTTATTTCAGCAGTTGTTCCACCCGGTGAAATTGGTATTAAATTTGACGATATTGGTGCTCTTGAAGATGTGAAAACAGCGTTACATGAATTAGCCGTTCTTCCAATGAAAAGACCCGAGCTTTTCTCTCGTGGAAATCTATTTCGGGTACTTTGTTTATATAGTTTTTTCCTGATGGGTACTTTAGTCATTCTACACTTTATGTAACTAACGTACGCCTTTTTCAGCCTTGTAAAGGTATATTGCTTTTCGGGCCTCCTGGAACCGGTAAAACACTTCTTGCAAAGGCACTTGCAACTGAAGCAGGAGCCAATTTTATCAGTATAACGGGGTCCAGCCTTACATCTAAGGTACTTAACACATTATGAAACCTATGGTAGATCATAGTAATATTCGGTTCTTGTTTGTAAGATATTTATGCCAACACATAACTTTATCAAGTGATTTTTGTACAAAATAGAGTATTTGTTCTCGTTTCATCTTTGTTGTATATTCAAAATTTGGCATTTCTGATTCGTCTATGGATAAATGGGTAACCTTAATTTTTAAAACATTAATATTTGTAAAATTTAAAAAAAAGAAGACAAAAGGTGTTCGTGGGTCAGCCCGACCCGAACTTTTTTACTTATTACTCAATCTTCCTGACCCAGCCATTTTGCCACCTCGGCTCTGGTATCTTGTTCTTTTTCGTGAGAAAAAATATTACGTTAAATTCTTGATTCATTTGTTCAATTATGTAGTGGTTTGGTGATGCTGAAAAACTTACAAAGGCCCTCTTTTCATTTGCCAGCAAATTGGCCCCTGTAATAGTGTTCGTTGATGAGGTGAGAGTTCTCATGACTTATTAAGAACCCTATTGTCTTTCACCTTATAACTTCTTCTCAATTTAGTTAAATGTTTTTTTTTGTTGAATTTTAAATAGGTTGACAGTTTGTTGGGGGCCCGTGGAGGGGGATCTGAGCATGAAGCTACGAGAAGAATGAGAAACGAGTTTATGGCAGCTTGGGATGGATTGAGATCAAAAGATAGTCAAAGGATCCTCATTCTTGGTGCGACGAATAGACCATTTGATCTTGATGATGCTGTGATCCGTCGATTACCACGGAGGTAAGATAATAATAAACAATGCTGCATATATAATAATGGGAAAAATACATTCCTTTTTATGCGTGGATTATTTCTTAATATGATTGACGAATCATTTGAACTTGAACAACGTCGTGTAATGCTTATGGATGTTGGTTTTAGGATTTATGTGGACCTGCCGGACGCCGATAATAGGTTGAAGATACTGAAAATATTTCTTGCTAAAGAAAACATTGAACCTGATTTTGACATAAGAAGTCTTGCTAATGCAACAGAAGGATATTCGGGGAGTGATTTGAAGGTAATCTTCTCGTTTACATTTTACAGTCAATATAACTAGATGTGGCAAAACGGGCTTAGTCATGCGGGATGGTAACAGCCAAAAGGGTCAGGTTCATCTGAAGTACTTTTTGTCCGAATATTCCAATTTTTGTGGCAAGTATTCTTGAAAGTTTGTTATTTTAATAATAATAATATAATTTTTTAATTAAACGATCCAGGACGTGTTATGCATTAAAAAAATACACTTTGGGTGACTTCTACCTGTTTGACCCGTTTCATTTTTTAGCTTTTTCACTCATTTGTTACACGTAATAATACATAGGTCCATGTGACAAGCTATTAAATAAATTGGTCAAATCTGCCACCTATGTAACAGGTATGACTTTGTTACACATTGCGATTAAATCTCTCTTTTTTTGCAGAACCTTTGTATTGCTGCGGCATATAGACCTGTTCAAGAACTTTTAGACGAAGAAAAGAAAGTAAGCATCCTTCATTGTTACTGACCAACTCATCATCATACATCGTCGATCCTATTTTTATCTGTGGCGTTTACATTGGTACTGTTTTCGTAATATCCAAACACTGTTTTTGCAGGGAAATAAATATGATAAAACTCCAGCATTAAGACCGCTTAATTTGGATGATTTCATTCAATCCAAAGCCAAGGTATGTTTGCATGTTAGTTGTATATTTGACTTTGACCAGAATCATCTTGTTACTAACATTAAATCTATAGGTGGGGCCATCTGTCGCTTATGATGCGGCAAGCATGAACGCACTCAGGAAATGGAACGAGCAATATGGAGAAGGCGGAAGCAGGAGAAAGTCACCGTTCGGGTTTTAATGTTACTAACAATATCAGTTTTGTTCGGCGTTTTTAAAGATAGAAAGATAATGTATCTAGCAACCTTAGCAGTCGCAATCTTTGTACTTGTGATCAATGGGAGAGTTGCTTCTCGGCATGATTTTGAATATTTTAGTCAAACTAACTGCAAGAGATTAGAGATAGCAGTTGATGTTAGTGTTTGATAAACAATTTCCATTTATTTATTTAATAAGATTTTACCTTTACTCAATTTTATATTTGAGAGTTTACTTTAATATCATGACAAACAAACCATAAGTGATGCCATATTGTATGCTTGTTGTATGTATGAACAAGAAGCGGTACGACACCAATCAGGATTTAAGGCATGCAACCCAAAAACCATATACGTATGTACACCGATCAACGTAGTGATGAATTGCTTTTGTACCCCTTCATTAGCAAGATGTAATGGCTTTCATGGTTTAGAGGTGCAACTATAAAGAAAAGTTAAAATATTAAAAGATAAAATAATAAAACCATGTGATAGATGTGAAAAAATAAAGATGATAAATTTGTAAAGATAATAATGTATGCAGGGATAAAGATGAAAGGGTTTCTTAAAGTGGTTAAAGCATGACTTTACAAAAGCATGACTTTAGGATGACTTGCTTAATGCTTGTTTTAATCATTTCGAGAATCATTTTTAATGCAAGATGTGTTATGGTTATAATCTTGTATCTTACTTAACATTGTAGCTTACATATGTTTTCAACAAGCAAATATATATTTGTATAGAAACTCAAGACATAAAATTAGATAGCTAGGGACCGAAATGTCATTACAAATTTTAGTGTTATTTTCCGTTGAAAATCTTGACCACACCCCTTGAAAATTTTCAACCGCCTTCTTAGAAAAAAAAATATTATGAATTTATATAAAAAACTGTAAACATTGATTTTTATTAATATATAAGTATATAATGCAATTTATATAATTACTCTTTAACTAATTCATTTAACCCAATCAAACTATGAAAACCCAATCTAGAATCCATTTTTATTAACCCAACCCAAAGAAATTTGAATTAAATTAAATAACCTAAACTCATCTAACCATTCCAGTTCCATTATCCCAATCTCCCGCCCCACAAAATCCCCAACGAAGCATTGTGCTCGACCGGACCTATTTTTTCGTCGGAATTCTCATATAGAACGGGTATGGTTTCTTTATTGATTGTTTTTTTTTGTTGTTTTATGTGATGATTAGGAGAAATATAGATGTATAAGGGTTTAATCATTCGATGATACTGACGTATTACCAACAACGTATCAACAACTACACTAATAACTGGTTTTTATATTTTATTACTTATACTTGGGAGATCACTAATGAAATCACAGTGAAATTAATATTTCAGTCGTGTATATGTATATATATCTTCTTGGGTAAGTTAATATACAAAGTGCACTTAACATACAAAGCGTAAAACGTAATTATGCATGAAGAAACTCAAAATTACGTATGAATGAAATAATAATTGAAAATTAAGCAAGAAGGAAATCAAAACTAAGCGTAAAAAAATACGCATGAAAGAAATAACAATTGAAAATTACGCAACATATTCAAATCCTTTTTACACTTTGTGCGTTATAAAACCCTTTCTATTTAAACTTTTTACTATTTCCTCTTAGTTGCCCCTCTTAGAAAAATATATTTATAAAAATATATGTCAATGCAACCGTATATTTCAACTATAAATATTAACTTTGGACTCCCATGTATACCAAAAATGAAAGCATATACCAAATGGGACCCCATTTTATGGAGAAGATTAAAATCCACATCACACCATAAAAGTCCACATGAATGAAGCTTGTACCTAAGATTTAAAGTCCAAATCGTAACCTACACGTTTTCATATTTGTGGTCTAAAAGTAGTATCATCAATGAAATGGTTCAAAAGAGTCCATACACACTTGAAATCCACATCAAACCATTATTTGTCACATACTCTTATATTCCAAATCCATTAAATGAGCCTTAACAACTTTAATATCCGATATCTCATACCAACCAATATTATCTGTTTTTTCCTTAAGAAAGACGAAACCCATCTTGGGATTACCTCCGCCCAAGCAAGCTTAATCGTGAATTCTTCTTTCATCCACAGCAAATGTGCACAATACGCATTGGTAATATTTAAGGTAAGACAATTCTTATGAGCGAGACATGGATTGGCCTAGGGTGTTAAATGAGCAACACTAATTCGGAGCTACAACCAAATTCTCATTGCTTAGACCGAAAATAAAAATGTAGATGTTACTTGGAAACTCACGAACGAAAGCAGAACTCCAAGACAGGTCATTTTGGACTAACTTGCTGATAGAAACAAAGCTTTGGCTATGATATATTCCACACCACACAAGGTTGTCATTTGGTTGGAATTATTTCAGATTTGACATTTATCCGATTAATTTATGAAAATTATACCAATGTAACAATAATTATAAATATACATGCAAATAGTTCTAAAAGTCAATTATTAAAACAATTAGATAATAAACAAGTTGAGCCTGAGCTCGAGGTTTAGGAATAGAACTCTAAATGAACCGAGCTCTAAAAAATCATGGTTCTAATCAAAAGCCCTAAAAAATCTGTTTGTAATTTGGAAAAAAGCTTAACTCCGTAAAGTTTTTTTAACGGGGGACCATTATAGGAAAAATAGGTGAAAGGTGGGACTGGTGAGGGGAATATTTTGAGGTGGGATTATTAATGGCCAATAAGGTCTAGGTGGGATTATTACAGGCCAATTCCCCTTATTATTATTATTTTTTAAAATCAAATGGGTATTAGGCTTACTAAACTTAATGCCAGTGAAATAACTTTTAAACCATAAAAATTGTTTTGTAAATGAGGCTATCTTGGAGTTGGTTGTTGGGGAATTTCGGTTTGCCGGATGATCAGAGCGGCGTGTAATCACTCTCAGATCAAATTATTTCGGTGGTTCACCCGAAAAATTTAATCGGATACAACTCTGATTTGAGAAATGAACCAGTGTATGTTGCTGCAAAATTGTCTGAACCAGAAAAAATGTGACCAAAAACTGTATACGAAAATTGGGGTTAGGGATGGATAACTGCCTAATGGCAGTTAATTTAATTTTAAGACAAATTGCCCTTCGAAAACTGCCAATTTTTATGTTTCGAAAATTGTTGCATTTTCCAGACAAATTGCCCTTCGACCCCAGCCAGGGGCTCTGCCCCTTGGACCCCGCCAGGGGCTGCCGCCCCTTGGACCCTGCTCCCAGGGGCGCTGCCCCCGGACCCCCGCCAAGGGGGCGCTGCCCCCTTGGAACCCCCGTATAGTACGGGCTCCGCCCATACACTTTGAATAATAATAACTCAAACAAGCGTGTACTCCCGCACCTCCTAACTTGCTTGATGTGTATTATTATTCACTTTGATCACCAAGTCAATCCCCGATTACACTAAAATATCTAACATTGATATGGGTATACTATTTAAAAATGTTAAAATATATATTAGATATTTAATAAAAAAACACTTGTCCCTAAAAATCACGGGCCCTATGTGGTGGTTTTCCCGCACACCCTCGTCACCGCCCGTGGACCAGTGACAAAAGCGCAACCAAATTGTGAAAGCAGTGTCTCTTAATGAAGTTAAAGGACCAAAGCGCAACTTTTGATATATAACGAGGATGGGAAGTATAGGTTACTCATTAATCTATTACTATAACTTATATTCTATTCATATGACAAATATACAATTCTTTGCAATATATATACACCTTACAAAGAAGATTTTAATCATATAGACTCAAATATGGCTGTAGAGAGCACTCTAGAGCTCGAAAACGATGATGGAAGGACTAAAAGCGATGCGAATTTCCTCGGGCAAACGATGGAAGATAACGATGAAACGAAGGGAAAGGTAATAGAGTCGGTAGAGATGGCGTTTAGGGACACAATGATACCGTCGTGGAAGGGGCAGTTGACGGTTAGGGCGTTTGTGGTGAGCGCGATATTGGGTGTCATGTTTAGTTTCATAGTCATGAAGCTCAGCCTCACGACGGGTATCATACCGTCGCTAAACGTGTCAGCGGGTTTATTAGGTTTCTTCTTTGTTAAGACTTGGACAAAGGCGTTGGAGCAGTGTGGGATCTTGAAGCATCCGTTTACAAGGCAAGAGAACACTGTTATCCAAACTTGTGTTGTTGCGACTTCAGGCATCGCATTTAGCGGTATAACTCTTTCTTATATATATACACACACGAAGTATGCAAATAAATATATCATTATCCTGATCGTTATTGTTATTGTTGTTGCGATAAAAACTGTTTTAAAACGATACTAAACAAAGTATCATCAACGAAAAGTTCTTTGGGAAATCCATCGGTTAAAGTGATTACCGAAGAGAATCTGTCGGTGAAACGTCGATAATATAGGCTGGTAACGTAGCGACGGATTAGTGACGGCTAACTTAGATAGGATTTCTGACAGACTTTACCGACAGCTAACGTAGCGACGGATTAGTGACGGGTAGCTTAGATAGGATTAGCGACCAAAGGTTTAGCGGCTTCATTTCGATTCCACAATCTTAGAAATATAGAGTTCATGAGTCGTGATGTCAACCATAATTAGTGACTCGAATCTGTCGCAAAAGATTATATGGCAATTTTTCTTGATAAGAGCGGTTATATTATATGCAAATGCAACCCATACATGACAGATATGATCAAAACTGAATCAACATTAAACTACATTGTAGGATGACAATTTCACAGTTTATTTTGACAATGATGGCTAGAAAACAAAAACATCATTCTCGATAATAGAAACCAACAAGTAGGCCGGCTGAAAAAAAAGAAAAGAAAAGAAATTACGTGAATTTTGTATATATATTTATTAATTTTAACACTTAGAAAACACACACATATATGGAGCGGTAATTTTAATAATTTTCACATGTAGAATAAAACACACAATGCGTGTGTTAAGTACGCACAACGGAAAATCATTAAAAATATCACACTCAAATTAAAGATTATAAGATCGTAAGTTTTATGATATAATTATTTTTTTCTTAAAATAGTAATTTATATAAAAGTTATTTAAGTTTAAATTTTAATAACACCGCAATATATCGTGTTAACTTCTTTTAGCCCCTCTTAACCACAACTAACTATTATTTAAGGGTTTGCATATTCACACACCTTGACTTGATGTCTATCTACACACCAAGTGGGACCCTTATATACGCCAGTACAAAATGCGGTCCATTTTCGTTACTTCGTATTATCTAGTTTGATTTAATTAAAGGTCTAGATATATTAATACACTTTTTATAGGATGTTAATCTTTTTTATGAACAACCCTCCATACATATAAACATTACAAATGAACCATCTATGAGAAAGTTGACAGTTTGAGGTTGTCTAAATTTGACAGGAGGGTTTGGAAGTTACTTATTTGGGATGAGCGATATGATCGCTTCACAATCATCAGATTCCGACTCACCTACTCTAAACATGAACATCAAGAACCCGAGCTTGGGCTGGATAATCGGTTTTCTCTTCATCGTTAGTTTCATCGGCCTTTTCTCTGTGGTTCCTCTTCGAAAGGTAGTCAATTAAACCCAAACTCTACATCTCTATAACATGTTATTACATGAACTACCAACTCAAATTTAAAATATAGTTGACCAAACGGAAAATCACGAAAATAGGCAAGTTGACCAAGAAAATTAGCAAAATAGGCATTGGATTTATGGACTTGTAAAATAAGTATTTCAAAACAACCAATAAGAGAGAGGACAAATAGGCCGAGCCCAATACCTCAATAGCCCACGTTCAGATAAGTCGGCATCTCCATAGCTCACACTCAGATTAAGCTGACACCTCCATGGCCCACAATCCTATAATCCTGCACTCCATAGTCGGCCGACATCTCCATACATTGGCACCTCCATAGCCCACACTCTGACACGACACGTCGACACCTCCATAACTCACATTCCTATAAATCACACCTCCATAGCCCACACATTTAAAAGTCAATGCTTATTTTCATAACTTACTTGATCAACTTGCCTATTTTCATAATTTTCCCAATAACAAATTAAGTTTTATTACGAATTAAAGCGTAAAGTATCAAGATTTCTTAACATATTGTGATGGGTTTACATACAGATCATGATCATAGACTTCAAGCTAATATACCCGAGCGGAACTGCAACCGCTCACCTGATTAACAGCTTCCATACCCCTCAGGGTGCCAAGCTTGCCAAGTATGTGTATCTCTCAAATATCTTGTTTCAAATTTCATGGATATATATAGAATAAGTATAATGTACAAAAGGCCTTATCCTACATTATCGTAGGCAACAAAGGATATAACATGCGTAATTACATTTTTGATCAAAATAACGTGCGTTATTTTTGGTTCCATGCGTGATTTTCCCAAAAAAACTAACCCCCATGCGTGATTACATGTCCAAAGCGTGATTACATGTCCAAAGCGTGATTATTCCCCTGATCGGACGGTTGGAAGCGTAGCGTACGTGAAGTATGATAAGCCCTTTTGTATGTTAACCTACCCCTATATATATATATATATATATATATTTTGCAAAAGAAGCAATCACCATATCATTATACAACATGATGTGTGCATGAAATAGTAACAGTGAAAGTTTTTGTAGAAGAAGCAACCACCATATTAATGAATATGATGTATGCAATATATGTATAGGCAACAAGTGAGTGCATTAGGGAAGTTCTTCTCCTTGAGCTTCTTATGGAGTTTCTTTCAATGGTTCTTCGTTTCTAATGAGGATGATTGTGGCTTTCAAAACTTCCCTACTTTTGGCCTCAAAGCTTACCAACAAAAGTAATCACTGCTCTTAGCTTTACCCTTTGTCATATTTAAATTTTTAATACTTTTATTAACTAATGCAACAAATGTGTATAGGTTTTACTTTGATTTCTCCACTATGTATGTTGGAGTAGGAATGATATGTCCATACCTTATAAACGTCTCCTTGCTACTTGGTGCAATCCTGTCATGGGGGATTATGTGGCCCCTCATTGAGACACAAGAAGGCCATTGGTACAAATCTGGTCTCGGACCCGGTAGCTTTCATGGCATCCAAGGTTATAGGGTAATCAAAATTTTTCTCAATCTTTAGTATCACTTCTTTACATCGTTCGTTCTAGCTGAAACGCTTGAAAAAGCTCGCAACTTGCTTGATAAAAGCTCGCTCAAAACAAGTTTGATTGTAAATGCGAGTCACCTCAATCTGTAAGCGAGTCAAGTCTGAGTCAAAGTAAGCTTAGCCCATTGGCTCGCTCGTTAGGTTTGTTTAGCTGGCTTGTTGGCCCGTTTCGATTAAATTCCAAATTTTGATAATCCAAAAGTATACCCCCTTTTTTAAGGTGAATTGGCCTGTAATAATCCCAACTAGACGTAATTGGCCTGTAATAATCTCAACTAGACATCATTGGCCATTGCCAGTCATACCTTTGAATATTCCCCATGCCAGTCCCACCTTTCACTTATTTTTCCTCCACCGGTCCTCAGTTAAAAAAACTTGACGGAGTTAAGTTTTTTTCCGAATTACAAAGTGAAGTATTAGAAATTTTGATCAGAATAAGGATACGAGTCCATTGATGTAAAACTTACCTTGAAACGGTGCTCAAAACGACTTGATTTTTGTTAATTGGAAGTTTAAGCACCCAAATTGAAACACCGTTTTCATCGTTTGGAGCACAATTTCAAGGTAAGTTTACATCATTCGACTCGTATCCTCGTTCTGATAAAAAACCCTAAAACGGCAGCTTGTAATTCAGAAAAAAACTTAACGTAATTGAGGACCGGTGGAGGAAAAATAAGTGCAATGTGGGACTGGCATGGAGAATACTTAAAGGTGGAACTGACAATGACCAATGACGTCTAGTTAAGATTATTATAGGTCAATTCCTTTTTTTTAATTGGTAGAAATTACAAATTATTCTGTTGTACGTTATGTATTATATGCATCTTAAAAATGTTAATTTTTGATTTAAAAAATCTTAAAACAAATTATAGTGTTGGCTGGCTTGACGTGCGATGAGCTGGCTCGAGCTTTTAACTAGCCGAGTTCCATCTGCATTCCAACTCGTTAAGATAAATGAGCCGGGCCCACAAGTCCAACCTGGCTCGGTTCTGCTCAGGCCTAGCTATAATTAACTCATCCTTAAATTGTTACAGGTTTTCCTTGCAATAGCCATAATCCTGGGAGATGGACTCTACAACTTCGTCAAAGTAGTCGGTAAAACCGGAATCGGGTTGTACGGTCAGCTCAAAAACAAAGAATCATTAAATGTTCTTCCAGTGGCCACAGATGGTGCAACCCAAGATGGTATGCATATTACATCTTTTGATGAGCAGCGTAGGATACAAGTGTTTATGAAGGACCGGATACCGACATGGTTAGCCGTTGGTGGGTACATGGCAATAGCCGCGGTCGCCACAATTACACTCCCTCATATATTCGGCCCGCTTGAATGGTACTACGTCATTGTAATTTACCTTTTCGCCCCTGCTCTAGCGTTTTGTAACGCGTATGGGTGTGGGCTTACTGACTGGTCGTTGGCGTCAACTTACGGGAAACTAGCTATTTTCGTGATCGGGGCGTGGGCTGGTAAGTCGCAAGGTGGTGTGTTGGCGGGGCTAGCCGCGTGCGGGGTGATGATGAACATAGTGTCCACTGCTTCGGACCTAATGACGGATTTTAAAACGGGTTATTTGACCTTGGCTTCACCCCGGTCCATGTTTGTGAGCCAAGTAATTGGGACCGCGATGGGGTGCGTGATCGCACCATGTGTATTTTGGGTTTTTTATAATGCTTTTCCGAATCTTGGGAAACAAGGGTCCGAGTACCCCGCACCGTACGCTATTGTGTATCGAAATCTTGCTATTTTGGGAGTCGAGGGGTTTGGGTCGCTTCCAAAGCATTGTTTATCACTTTGCTACGCGCTTTTTGCGGCTGCAATCCTTATAAACGTGGCTCGAGACACAACGCCCAGAAAGCGGGCTCAGTTTATTCCCATCCCGATGGCAATGGCGATTCCGTTCTACATTGGAACGTCGTTCGCCATTGACATGTGTGTGGGGAGCTTGATTCTTTTTATATGGGAAAAGAGGGACAAAAAGAAGGCCGATGCTTTCGGACCAGCGGTAGCTTCGGGTTTGATTTGTGGTGAAGGGATTTGGTCTGTGCCCAAGTCCATATTGGCTTTGGCCAAGGTGAGTCCCCCGATTTGCATGAAGTTTTTATCGAGGGGTACCAACTTAAAGGTTGATGATTTTCTATCGACGCTAAGTCGTTAGCGTCAAATAACACATATTCGTATTGTTGTGCATTTTTAGAACTTTATACGAATGTAGATTTTTGTTTCAAAACTATAATTTGGATGTTTTGATTGTTGATTATTATGAGCGTATGTACTATATATGTATAACGTATTATAAAGCCATCGTGTGTATGTGAATCTTGGGTAACAAGTCAATAAGAGTTTGATTTGAAACAAGTTCTTTTTACGGGATGGATTGACTGTTAGGTATCAAAATAGGAGGAGGACTAGATTGTAATAGCTGGATAATATAGGGTGTCTTTGATGTACTTAAACAAATAGAACATATCAAATGGGTATGGATTAATTGAATAGGGTTTATTCTCATCTTCTATATGTTCTTTCTCTTTATCGATCTTAGTTTGATTATCAAATTGTTTCGTAACAATGACCCCCAAACCGTAGGAACAAATCATATATAAACTCAACTAAAACACTTTTGTTAGAATTACATACAATAATCAAAGGAAATAATTAAATCACAGAACTATTACAACTTAAATGAAAGAATACAAAATATGAATTTGGACAGAGAATTTTTTGGGTGAGGATCGTTTTGAACGTAGATTCTTTAAAATATTTTTCGAGTTTTGCAAAAGAACTCATTTGTTTTCCATTATACAACAACCAGAACAGTTTATACTGTTAGAATTGACCTAGCACCCGAATGTATACCTCGAAACACCGAACTTTTTTAATTATATTAAAAGCTTCTCATTACATGAATGGTGACGTATAAACATATACTAAAAAGATATTTAGTTTCATCATAAACTTATTTTAGGCTATTTATGACAAAAGGTAATAGAGAACAAAGGAGGCTTGTATTAAATTGTAAAGTTGTTTTTGGGTTTACACAAGAAGGGTGTTTATATAGAACACCATGTTACACATCTAGCCCCTATACTATTATTTATTGCCTTCTTTCTGACACTCCCCCTCAAGTTGAGTAGTGGGTCACCAATACTTAACTTGCTCAAGCAGCTGCTAAATGCGTTTCCGTTGACGACTTTTGTAAGAATATATGCGAGCTGATTTTTTGACGGTATATATGGGAGCTCTATGATTTTTTCCTCCAGTTTCTCCTTGATGAAATGTCGATCTACCTCCATGTGTTTTGTTCGATCATGTTGAACTGGCTTTTCTGAGATCTGTATTGCAGTCGTATTGTCACACATAACTTTACTGGGTGCCCTTTGGGAAAAACCAATGTTTTCTAGTAGCTTCCTAATACAAAGAACTTCGCTTAACCCTCGAGCTATACCTTTAAATTCCGCTTCTGCACTCGACAGAGCGACCACCTTCTGCTTCTTACTTCTCCAGGAAACAAGGTTTCCATCGACCAAGGAGAAGTATCCTGATGTTGCCCTTTGATTTCCTTTATCTCCTTCCAAGTCTGCATCAGTGTAGAGCTCAACATTTAGATGTCCATTTGTTTTGAACAACACTCCATGGCCTGCGGTTCCCTTGAAATACCTTAAAATTCTCTGAGCTGCTTCCATGTGGGAAACTTGTGGTTGGTGCATGAACTGACTTACCACTCCAACAGCATAAGCTATATCAGGGCGAGTGTGAGAGAGATAAATTAATTTGCCCACGAGCCGTTGATACCTTTCTTTGTTTGCAAGCCCTCCATTAAGTTCCATGTGCAGGTTGTGGTTCACCTGCATTGGAGTATCTGCTGGTTTACAATCAATCAACCTGGTTTCCGCTAGGAGATCAAGGACATACTTCTTTTGGCAGATAAAGATTCCTCGTTTAGACCTGAGAACTTCGATCCCGAGGAAATACTTGAGATTCCCTAGGTCTTTCATTTCAAACTTTGAGAACAGGTTCTTTTTCAGTCGTGCTATTTCTTCTACATCATTTCCGGTAATAATCATGTCATCTACATATATGATCAAGCAAGTTACAAGGCCGTTTCTTCTTTTGAGGAATAGAGTATGATCAACGTTACTTTGGTGATACTTGTTTTGGTAAAAAATTACCGAAGCAATTAAGTGATCAAATTAGTTAAGTGAGGTAGTGTGCTAGAAATGTGTGTTGAAAATATGCTAGTTAAGTTATTTGCAAAAACAGTTTCAGGATACGGCTCAGGATATAGAGCTGTATCTATGATCAAACAATGAGCAAAAATGTAAAAGGTGACACGGGATGTACGAGGAAAGCCCTTGATCAATCTAGATCGCCGACACAAAACCTCGGGAGCTGACAATCGCAGCTGCCTTGTTCTTCTATTACTTCAAATATCAGGATACAGTGCAGGATATGATGCAGATCAACTAGGTGTTACAATGTAATTTGAGTACAAGTGTTTGTGTGCAGTGATTGTTTGCAATTGGAGAGCAAAAGTGTGCGTAGGAATGAGTGCCTTAATCTGATCCGATCACTCTATTTATAGTAACACTAAAATAACTATCCTATTAAACCGGGATGCTTCGAATATTCTTCAAGTGAACGTTGTAGTCCTGGTCTCTCGGGTTCAACGTCTTTAATCTAACTGATTTGCCCGAGTCTTGGGGGGAAGAAGTCTTCTTGAACGTTGGAGACTTACACCTCCTAATCTGCACGTGGTTAAATCAATTAATACCAGGATATCGTACCAGGATGTTACCAATATCCTGATCTGGTATCCTGATCACAAATAAACAATCAAAGCCAGAATATTAGTCAGGATATATGTTCAGAAAATGGCCCATAACAATTGTCCCCAAATGTATCTGTTGGTATACCAATCCAACGGATATATTTTAAAACCTTATCTCGCAAACCGAGGCAATTAAAACGAAATGACGATTGAGGTGACATTGTGCAACTTCCCATGCTACATTTACTCTTTACCCCCTATATCCAGCCTATATTAACTGAGGGACTCCTCATTATGATCATCTCTATCTTCAAGCGAATTTCAGGTACTTACTCTCTCTCTCTTCACTGTTTTCCTTGTTTAAATCACCTGTTCTCCGATCGTGATCCTCCATGGCTACCCGCACTAGATCCCAAACGGCGGATTCCGTTCCCCCTTTCACAGACAAAACCTGCTTAAGGAGACCTCAAAAGAGGTGTGTTCTTTCGATAATGCCGATATTGCGGCTTTACGAGCTTCCGGTGCCTTTCCCGCCGAGACAATTTTCCGTCCATTCGACCGAGAGGTCCGATCGGATTTTTGTTCCGACGAGTGGGTATGCTTTTTTGTTTATCCTTTCTCCATAGGGCTTCAGTATCCGTTTTCTCCCTTCATTTCTCGTTTCTTCGAGCTTACTGGCCTTAGCTTCGCCTAAATCATGCCCATGGTTTGGCGCGTGTTAGTCACCTTGGAGCGGATTAAGGCTCGTCACATGCCCGACTTGTGCATCGAAGATCTTCCGATGGCCTATCGTTTAAGATCTCATGGTTCCAGCCGGTTCCTTCTGTTTTCTATTTCCAAAGATCCTCTCATTCTTAAGGCTACCAAGAACGAGGATAAATGGACAAGAAAATTCTTTTTTTGTGAAAAGGGACTCCATCGACAGGGGTCTTGACCTTCCTAAGAGATGGTTAACTTCTGGTAGGATTTAGGGTTTTAGGAATATCCCGAACTGATATCCTGACATGTTTATTTTTTGCAGCAAACTTCAAGGAATTAGCTCCCCCAAGTGCCGAATCGGAAGGAAGAATAAAAGAAATCTACAAGCTTCCGGAAAGTGAAAGGACCTTTAACCTGCTACTCACAAGTCCAAGTCAAAGATCAAGTTCCAACATGTCTGGTAAGCATATTTTCAGAAATTATCTTTATTTATTAATCTGATTATATTTTAAAGGTATAACAAATCTAAACGTATCTTCCCTTATGTAGTGCCGGTTATCAACCTTGAAGGCTTCCAACTCGACGAGTTGGATAGTTACTCTAGCCTCGCATCTGCCAAGCAAGAATCCAATCCGAAGTCGTCTGTCACACCGAAGCCTACTAGTTCGAAGACTACTTCTGCTCCTAAAGCTCCTCCAGCATCCAGGACCCGGGCCTCTAGCTCCCGGAAGAGAAAGGAAGTTGAGCCTCCCGCTACACCCCATGTATTCCCATTTGAGAACCACGGGTTTACGGAATCCAGCAAATTCATGACCGACTTCCTCAACCAGGTTAGTATCCTGACCCATATCCTGCAACATATGCTGGTTAATAAAGTCAATTAAAGTCAATACCTGTTTCTTTGCAGGGTCTCGAACGCCTGTTATTCCTCTATGAAGACGCATGTGGCCTGAACACCATGTTAGAGAGCAAGCTGAAGAAGGCCGAAGCTACCATTGCAGATCAAGCAGCACTTGCCACCGCCAAATCGGAGCATTACGAGGCTAAGTATAAGGTAATGGTACAAGAGCACCAGGCTGCCATCCAGAAGGTCACTCACGAGGCTCAAGCCAAGTCCGATGCAGCCCAAGTTCAACATGAGCAGGACTTGGCTTCATACCGGGAAAGCCTCAAGAATTCTGTTATCATCTCCCTTCTCTAGGCCAGATTGAAAATGGCTTACGAGGCCATGGCTTTGGGCGTTGAATGCCCTTCATGGAATGTTAAAGCTTGGGAGATGAAATTGAAGGATCTTGGTGGTAACCCTGTGGAGCCTCCTTCAAAGCCTGCTGCAGAGGAGCCCACTAAGGCGACCGAGAAGGTAGATGATGCTGGTGCTTCAAAGGATGCTGGTGGCGATGCTGGAGGTGATGCTTGTTTTGGTAAAAAATTACCGAAGCAATTAAGTGATCAAATTAGTTAAGTGAGGTAGTGTGCTAGAAATGTGTGTCGAAAATATGTTATTCAAGTTATTTGCAAAAACAGTTTCAGGATACGGCTCAGGATATAGAGCTGTATCTGTGATCAAACAATGAGCAAAAATGTAAAGGGTGACACCGGATATACGAGGAAAGCCCTTGATCAATCTAGATCGCTGACACAAAACCTCGGGAGCTGATAATCGCAGCTGCCTTGTTCTTCTATTACTTCAAATGTTGGGATACAGTGCAGGATATGATGCGGATCAACTAGGTGTTACAACGTGATTTGATCACAAGTGTTGGTGTGTAGTGATTGCTAGTAACTAGAGAGTAAAGTGTGCGAATGAAAGTGAGTGCCTTAACTTGATCCGATCATACTATTTATAGCTAAACGAAAACAACTAACTTTCCTATTAAACCGAGATGCCCCGAATATTCCCAAGTAAACATGGCAGTCCTGGTCTTTCGGAATCAACGTCTCTATTCCAACTGATTTGCCCGAGTCTTGGGGGGAAGAAGTCTTCTTGAACGTTGGAGACTTGCACCTCCTAATCTTCACGTGATTAATTCGGCCAATACCAGGATATCGTACCAGGATGTTACCAATATCCTGATTACAAGCAAACAATCAAAAGCAGAATATTAGTCAGGATATGTGTTCAGAAAATGGCCCATAACAATTGTACCCAAAATATATCTGTTGGTATACCAGTCCAACGGATATATTTTAAAACTTTTTCTCACAAACCGAGGTAATTAAAATGAGGCGACGTTTGAGGTAGCTCTATACAACTTCCAACGTGGTTTTTACTCAATGGATATCCACTATGCCCCTATATCTTCTCTCTTCTTGTTTGAAAAACAGATATCATCAACAGAGTCTCCAGGTAATCGCTTATTCCTCCTTCATTTCCTGTTGATTTTCTCATCCTTCTCCCAATGGCCACCATGACCCATTCCCAAACCGGTGAATCATCAGGCACCTTTGTTCAGGAAAATCTTCTCAAAAATCCCGAGAGAGAGATCTGTGCTTTCGACAATGTGGGCCTCCGGCGCTTTCCCTGATGGCACGATTTTCAGGCCATTTGACCGATCAATTCGGTCGGATGTTTCTTCTGCTGAATGGGTTTGTTTTCCAGCATACCCTTTCTCGTTAGGTCTTCGATACCCATTTCCTGAATTCATAATGCAATTTTTTCGAACCACCGGTATCTCCTTTGCCCAAACAATGCCCATGGTTTGGAGGGTACTAATCGTGCTTAACCAAATCAAACATCTTCACTGTCCTGATCTCCACATCGAAGATATCCCAATCGCTTACCGCCTCCGATCACACGGTTCCAGCCGATTCTTACTTTTTTCAACTTCCAGCAAACCTCTCATTCTTAAAGCCACCAAAAAAGAGGATGGATGGCCTCGTAAATTCTTTTTCGTCAAGCGAGATTCCATCGATGAGGGTGCTAGCCTTCCGGTGGAGTGGTTAACCACCAGTAGGGTTTAGGGTTTCAATAATATCCGAAGACACTTTCAGGCCTCTGTCTCGTGCTAATATTTTCTTATTTGGTCTTTCTTGCAGTGAATTTCAAGGAAGTAGCTCCCCCTACTGCAAAATCTGAAAAAAGGGTCAAAGCAATTTACCAACTAGCAGAAGGTGACAAGAGTTTTTCCACACACCTCCCAAGTTCCAGCCAATACTCATCATCGGAGATGTCTGGTAAGAGTTATTTTACAAACAATTGATAATATAACGAAAGAGGAATAAAAGTTTAGAATTCTCCTTTTATACAGCACCAGCAAAAATCCCTGAAGTTTTCGACCTCGAGGAGTTAGACAGTTACTCCGATCAGGTCCAGATCAAGAAGGAGCCTAGTCCAAAAGCTACCGCTACATCTAAGCCAGCAGTTCCAAAGCCATCATCATTCCCAAGCCATCACCAGCTACTAAACCTCGGAGCTCAAATTCCCGCAAAAGGAAAGAGACCGACTCACCTTTGATCTCTGATACGTTTCCCTATGAAAATCATGGGTTTATCAAAGCGAGCAGGTTCATGACCTCTTTTCTCAACCAGGTATATAGTCTTATTCCTTATCATGCACATATATGTCAAATCAATATCCCGATTATTATAATACCTGTACTTT
Source organism: Helianthus tuberosus (assembly GCA_030545235.1). Classification (NCBI taxonomy): domain Eukaryota; kingdom Viridiplantae; phylum Streptophyta; class Magnoliopsida; order Asterales; family Asteraceae; genus Helianthus; species Helianthus tuberosus. Next base: position 26,977,992 of record CM060385.1, read on the forward strand.
TGGATGTAGGGCCTTGAACGTCTGGTTCATCTATATCAAGAAACATGTGAACTCAACAAGAGACTTGAGTCCAAATTGAAGAAGGCTGAGGTCACCATTTCCGACCAAGGCGTGATTGCTAATGCCAAATCCCGGCATTATGAGGATAAGTTCAAGGCTATGAACCAGGAACACCAGGCTGCGCTTAATAAAGCTACTCTCGAGGCCCAAGCTCATCTCGACACCGCCCACTCTCAACATGAACGGGACATGATCACTTACCGGGAGGGCCTTAAGAGCTCCGTTGTTACTTCCCTTCTTCAGGTCAGGCTTAAGATGGCCAATGAAGCCAAAGCCCTGGGGTTCAAATGCCCTTCCTGGGATGTCGATGCTTGGGAGACCAAACTAAGGAGTCTCGGCGGTGATCCTGTCAAACCTGCAGCTGAAAGGCCTTCAAAAGCGGTTAAAAAACCAACTGGTGTAAACGACGAAGCTGAGACCGATGTTCAAGCTAATCCTGAGACGGATGCTGTGATGAACGAAGAAGGCGCTGCCTCCTAAAACTTACCCCTTTCTTTTCCTTAATTTTGATTGTTATGGTTTGTTAAACAATTTACTTTCCACGTCTTTGAATAATTTTCGTTTAAATTTCAACAGTCAGATAACCAAAGGTGGATGGGTTCTAGGATGAAGCCTTCGGTTGCCACCTAGTATTGCTTATAACATTACTTCCTTGTGTTCTATTTAGTTTAAACTTTGGCTTTGCAAAATTTGTACAATTATTTATTGAAAATATCCTAACCAATATACTCATTGGTATCCTACGAAGACTTTTGTCAAATAGGACTTCTCAAAATCCACACAATTTAGACAAAGTTTCTAAAAGTAGTTTATTCTTCAAAATCAAATAATTTAAATATAGTTTTCAAAGGAAAAAGACGGTTCACTTAGCATTTATAAACAAACTCAACTCTGACTTTTAAACCCAAGTATTGTATCCAAATATTCCAACCGAACATCCTTAATCATATTTCGAGAATATATTTCGAGAATATATCCTAAAGATATATCCTAATCAGGATACTTAAACTTAAAAGTTCAAACAAGTTGTGTAAGATTCACAAAGGAAAGATCATACCAGGAACAGAGTACAACCTGATATTGGACTTTACTCCCTTTACAACTTTTTTCCGCAAAGACGTCCCCAGTTCGAGATACCTAGTATCTTAAGTCCCAATCTGATTTTCTGAGCTCCACACAATTGCCTTAGGAGGAATGTCCCCTGTACACGAAATCTTCCAACACTTAGAAAATTTTTGAATTCAAGTTTTGACAGTATGGACAATTCTTGTGTTACCGGGGTAAAACCCGAAAGCATTCTGGAGATAAATCCTTAGTATCTTGGGGAAAATCCCATAGGTATCCTGGGGAAAATCCCAAATTTTCATGCGCTACAGGCGGGAGTGTATAAACTCCAAGACTTAGAAAGGTGAAAACCTTTAAACCTTAGAGAGTATGAAAATACCCTTTCGCGAGAGAGGGTGATCAATCTTCATATACCTTAAGGGTCCAGGACATAGCCAACAGTGACGAAATTGTCAGCCACTTTTACATGAACTGGTCCCGCCACCTTGAACTATCCCTGGACAACTTGCGCTCCAGGCGGGGTGTTCAAACCCAATTCGTGATAAAGGTGAATACCTTTAAACCTTTGAAGGGATCAGGATCCCTTAAACGTGAGAGAGGGGGCCAATCCTCTAATCTTTCGAAGTATCCTGAGTGTGCATCCTGGAGCTATATCCCGAAGCATATACTGCAAAACAATCGTAAGCTAAGGTGGCCGTTAGCCTGGCTAACACCCCTCCGATGCTTAAGTCAGTAATGGGTTCAAAATAATAAATAATATTAAACATACTAAAAGAGATAAAATTCATACCATCCTGAGTTAGAAATTAAATTCCTAACTCACTTGAAATAGAGCTTCAGATGTATAGCATTCCAGGATCTTGGTAGCATATCCCCCTCCGTATTCTTGAGTCGGTATGCTCCTTTCCCTGATTCTGATTCAATCTCATAGGGTCCTTCCCATTTTGGGGCCAACTTTCCGTCAGCAAGATTAGTAGTATTCTGAAAGGCTTTTCTTAATACCCAATCTCCGACCTGGAACCTTCTAGTCCTTATATTCTTGTTATATGCCTTGGATATCCTTTGTTGATATGTTGCCATCCTTAGCCTTGCTGCATCTCTTGTCTCATCAATAGTATCCAATTCCTGGCATAGGATTTCAGGATTCTGCTCAGGATCCCGGAGGTCGGATCTTGCTGTAGGTATTACCATTTCTGTCGGGATCACCGCTTCTGCTCCAAATACCAAGGAAAACGGGGTTTGGCCAGTTGCATTTTTCACCGTCGTCCTACCAGCCCACAAAACAAAGGGTAGCTCTTCTGCCCATCTTCCTTTTTTGGCTCCTAGTCTCTTTTTGAGGTTGCTGACAATTATCTTGTTTGAGGATTCTGCTTGTCCATTTGCTTGTGGATGTACTGGTGTGGATGTGATCATTTTGATTCCCCAACTCTTGCAAAAATCAGTAGTCCTCTTACTTATGAATTGAGATCCATTGTCACAAATTATTTCAGCCGGTACACCAAACCTAGTCAGGATATTTCTTTTTATGAAGGATACCACTTCCTGATCTCTGACTTGAACAAATGCTTCAGCTTCAACCCACTTAGAGAAATAATCAGTCATTGCTAACATGAAGACTTTTCCTCCTGGAGCTTTTGGCAGTTTTCCCACTATATCCATTCCCCATTTCATGAATGGCCAATGGGATACAATAGGATATAATGGCTCTGTAGGCTGATGTAGTATGTTGCTATGCCTTTGACATGCATCACACCTTCGAGCATATTCTGCAGCATCTTTTCTCATGGTAGGCCAATAATATCCTGTTCTTAATGCCTTTGAGAACAACGAACTTCCCCCAGTATGGTTACCACAATCCCCTTCATGTATATCCTGAAGTACTTCCTTGGTTTCGGGATCCTCTAAGCACCTCAGATATGGTCCTGCAAGGGATTTTTTATACAAGACATTATTTATAACAGTGAATCGTGATACCTTCATTCTAAAGGCCTTAGGATTCTCATCCTTTGGGATGTATCCTCCCTTAAGATATCTTATGATCGGAGCTATCCAAGACTTAGGATCCTTCTCAGGATGCTCATCAGGATCCTGAATACTTAGTACTTCCTTATCCTGAGGATCCGTTGCAGGATATAGGATATGTAATATTGGTATTCGGGTCCTTTCCGGTATCCTGACTGATGATCCTAGATTTGCCAAGGCATCGGCTTTAGCATTATCCTCTCTTGGTACCTGTTCAAGTGTAAAAATATCGAAATATCCTGCTAATTTTTTGAGAATTTCGAGATACTCGATTAACTTCTCACCTTTAACTGCATAGGTTCCGTTAAAATGATTAGTAATTAACAAAGAATCAACATATACTTGCAAACTCCTGATATTCATACTTTTAGCCAATTCTAATCCTGCAATTAAAGCTTCGTATTCTGCCTCATTATTAGTGGCATGAAACTCACATCTAATAGCCTGGGGTAATATGTCCCCCTGTGGCGATTTTAGTAGTATACCCAAACCTACACCTCTTACATTAGATGCACCATCAGTATATAAGGTCCAGGATTCTAAGTTCTCTCCTAGCTGTTGTACTTCTAAGTCTACTTCATTTTGAATATCACTACTAAAATCAGCCACAAAGTCAGCTAAAGCCTGAGACTTTATGGCATTTCTAGGTTCATATACTAGATCAAAGGCACTTAATTTTACTGACCATTTAGCCATCCTACCTGACATTTCGGGTTTCCTAAGCACATTTTTAACAGGATAGTTGGCTTTAACATGAATCCTATGTGTTTCAAAATAATGTCTAAGTTTTGTTGATGCCATAACTAGGGCTAATATCAATTTCTCTATGTGGGAATACCTAGTTTCAGCATCTAATAAACTTTTACTAACATAATAAACAGGATACCGCTGACCTTCATGATCCTTTACAAGGACAACACTTACTGCATTCCCTGATACTACAAGATACAGGGATAAGGGTTCGCCATCTTCAGGCTTCATCAACAAGGGTGCGGTTGAAAGATACTGCTTCAAATCCTGCAAGGCTGCTTCATGCTTTGCTCCCCATTCAAACTTCTTATTTTTCTTGAGGATATCATAAAATTTCTTGCACTTTTCCGAGGATCTTGAAATAAATCTGTTCAATGCTGCTACTCGGCCTGTTAACCGTTGAACATCCTTCATATTTGAAGGTGACTTAATATCCAAGATAGCTTTAATTTGCTCCGGGCTTGCCTCTATCCCTCTTTTAGTCACCATATATCTTAGAAACTTTCCTTCCCCCACTCCGAAATGGCATTTAGCAGGATTTAGCTTCATGTTATACTGATCAAGGATATCAAATGCTCCCTTGATATCCTGGAGGTGATCCTCAGCCTTTTTAGACTTTACTACCATGTCGTTGATGTATACCTCCATAGTGTCCCCCAGCTTGTCTTTAAACATCATGTTCACCAATCTCTGATATGTTGCACCTGCATTTTTCAAACCAAAGGGCATGGCAGTGTAGCAATAAATATCTGTTGGTGTCATGAAGGCAGTATCCTCCTGGTCTGAAGGTTCCATTTGGATCTGCTGAAATCCTGAAGATGCATCCATGAAGGTTAACATCCCATGGCCGGCAGTAGCATCCACCATTGAGTCAATATGAGGAAGAGGAAATGGGTCTTTGGGACAAGCTTTGTTTAAGTCCGTGTAATCTACACAGACTCTCCATTTCCCGTTTTTCTTTTGCACCACAACTACATTCGCCAGCCATTTAGGAAACTTCACTTCCCTAATTATCTTGCTCTTTAGTAGTCTTTCAACTTCCTATTGGATGATCACATTTCGCTCCGGAGCAAATTTCCTTCTCTTTTGTTGGACAGGCTTGAATGACCTGTCAATACCAAGCTTATGTGTTATAATATCCTTGGAAATACCTGTCATATCCTCGTTGACATCCTTCTCTTTTGTTGGACAGGCTAACGTTGACATCCTGTATTTCAAAAAATTAGTTAATTGATCTTCAATATCCTGAGGGATATTGGTTCCCACGAGCACCGAGATATCCGGATTATTCTGATCCAGGATCACTTTCTTTACATCCTGCTCTGAAGCCTCCATGATATCCCGGCCTCGCATCTTTAATTGCTATGCTGCACTAGGTTTTGTTGAGGATTTCATCGAAGAGGAATATCACTCCTTTGCTTCCTGTTGATCACTTTCCACCTTGACAACCCCCCAAAGAGTAGGGATCTTGATGCATTGATGGTAGGTTGACGGAACAGCCTTCATATCATGGATCCAAGGCCTACCCAGTATAATATTATAGCAGGATAGAGAGTCCATGACACAAAAGCGCTGCATTGAGTTGACCCCTTGAACATACACGGACAATTTTATTTCTCCCACGGTATTCCTAGCTTCTCCGCTGAAACCAACAAGCACAGTTGACTTTGAAGTGATATCCATCAGGATACATTCATCCTCTTCAATGTTTCCAGCTGAATTATGTTGACTGAGCTGCCATTATCCACCAATATCATGCGTACAAAATGGTTAGCAACATATAAGGTTATCACTAAAGCATCATGATGGGGATCCTGGACAGTATCCCTGTTATAATTGTCGAAGGTGATGACTTTTTCAGTCGTGAGGGTTGACATCCTCGTCGGCTTATCCCCCTCTCTGCCTTAGCTTCCTTCGTGTGTCTCTTTGCTGCAGAATACGATATGCCACAAATGTCGGATCCTCCTGAAATAAAATTAATTATTTTTGCATCCACAGGAGGTGATGCTGCTCGTTCAGGATCCTTCTCAGGATCCTGCCCTTTATTCTTCTTTTTTCCCAGCAGATCCTTTAGATATCCCTTGCTCAGTAGGTAGCTTATTTCTTTCCTTAGAGCAATGCAATCCTCGGTGATATGCTCGAAATAGTTGTATATAAGTATCAAGGTGGCTCCTTTGAAGACCTTAAGATAAGCTTTTCTATAATAGTTGTATATAAGTATCAAGGTGGCTCCTTTGAAGACCTTGTATAGATGGAATGTTAAACGCCTATTGATAGGACAATAGATTGGTAAGTCCAATTATCAGGATCTGAAAGTTGCATTAGAAGCAACAAATAAGATCATGCAAATACATAATCATCTGTAAGATGCCAGTATTCGGTAGAAAATCAAGGATTAAAGAAAATAGCAAACCTCCTAAATTCTTGTTAAGGATAAGGTTCAACAAAAGATATCACCCAGGAAGGGGTGTGCCAAATTTGTTAAAATATCAGGCTAGTTAAGCTCTGAATATATAGAATCATTAGAAGGAAAATCGAATGTATCAAGATCAAGTAGCTTATAAGCTAAAACCTATTTAAGGAGTTTGACGGAGCTCGCAATACATTGCACACTAGTGACTGAAGGATGTGTTTTGCCAATAAGTCAAAAAGCACTATCACATAATGATATACAGATTTAAGATGTGATGAGCATCCTGTATCGATTAAGGATCGACAGGATAAGAAGCTCCAAAAGGATACATGTACCTAATATAGGAGTCACTTTGGGAGCTTGGAAAGGCTCCAGACATGTTATAGAAGTTAAGTCCATTATGCGACAAAAAGAACTTCCAGCATTTTATCAAATCTCGAGGTCGAGATTTCTTTTAAGGGGGTGAGGATGTAACACCTCGAAATTTCATGTCCTATAATGTATTGACACGTGTCATAAGCTTGAACGTGTGAAAAAAATACTCTAGAGGGACTAAAGTTGACAAATAAAGAAACTATGTGAGTATAAGGGTTCAAAATGTCAACAATGGATAAATATACTTTACAATAACCCTACATGATGTTTATACCCTTAAACGAATAAATCATGGATCATACGAAGCTAAATATGAAAGAAAGTGAGAGATTACAAACTACAGGGGTTAAATGTGTTAACATGTTTAAAGTATACCTCTGAATGACCTTTTAGCAAACCCGGAGCTTTGTAACAATTAATTATGCTCACTAGAATGTGTGATAAAAATTTCATAAAGTTTCGTTATCGTATGAGAAAGTTATCATATAATTCGTGTGCGAGGGGTTAAAAGCGTCAACGTTGAAATCTATGACTTTTCGGGTAATCAAAAGTTAACCAAGGACTTAACAAATTTGATATAAGTCTTGAAGCCCTTAGAATTCAATTTAGAGGGCCCAAAGTGCAAGAAATAAAGGTAAAATCAAGTTTGGAAGTCCAGGGGTCAAAACTGTCAACATTTGAAAGATTTTTGTGCTGGCAAAGGCTTGCGCACCTCAACACTATGGACGTTACGGTGCGCAAGCAGGTCCCAGATGCAGCAACTCGTTTCTGTTGCCTATTCAGCCCATGTAAACGTCATGTATTGCCCTTTAACACTTCATGGGCGCCCCCTACATGTTCCTAGGCCTTAAGGGCACTTGTAAATGATCTGGGATCCATGGTAGCATGAGTTGTCAACAATCTAATGGATCAAAATCACTATAAAAAGGCCATTCATGTTGCAACATTTGATCACACCTTTCCATCTGCTTTCTTGGAACTTCCTGGAGCATAAGAGCAGACCCTAAGCATCCCAAATCGTTCATAGGACTTTGGTAAGTATGCTTAACCTTTCTTAGTTGAGTTTTTACTTAGTTTTAGCTTAAAAGTCAAACCATCGTAATTAACGGTTGACTTAGCGATTAATCATTAATGGTCCAGTGATTAGTCGAATTGAAGGTAGTTATAAGTTGGTAATTATGTAGGCATTAAACCCTTAAAAGGGCTCCCTCCGATTCCCACTCTAACTAGATCAAATGTCGGGTCAAAGTTGATTAGAAAAAAATCAACAGAACTATAATTTGCAAATTAGCATGTAATTAACAATGTAAAAGGTATGTAACCTATTTTATCACTGATATAACTTGTTAATAGGTATAAGAACTAGTCTAAGCTTGTTTGATCCGATAATTTTCTGTTTAGACCCGGTTCGGAACCGAAAGTCGCAAAACTTTGACTGTTGCTTTGACTTCAGTTCTGACCCGATTTAGTATGATTTGGAAATGCCTTAGAGCTTCCTTAGGACCAGGCTACATGTTAGCATAACCCTCTGTGGTTGGTTCATTGATTATCCGATTCGTTTACATGTTTCCGTTAATTGCTTAAATGTTGACTAATATGCCCTTTTGACCATAAAACAAGAATTTTGGAAATGTGAAAGGACAATAATCCTTATTACTGATTTATAAAGTTGTCCCTAAAATTTTACATCATTTGGAGGTCTAGATTAGGAGTTATGCTCATTAGCGTAATTATAACGCCTTTTAGTAATTAAAAGGCGCAATTAGCATAAAGCCTATCTAAACCCAATTTTTGACACCAAACCTTTTACCCACTGATGTAATATAATATTTTGGGATTTTTAAAGATTTTTAATTATTTTTAACCTGCTCATAACCTAAGGTTATGGCATTAATTCGGTAAATACCGAATATACCCTTTTCGGTCATACAATGAGTTCTACATAGTATTTTGACACCAATCCAATTGCTACTGATTTTATATAATAAATAAAGTATTTTGAACTTTATAACCTGATCAGACAACTCAGATTTCCTGTATAACCCGGAAATCGCTTAAAATGACTTTTACGCGTATTAAACGCATAGTTTGAGTTTAAAAACCATTTTTGCCATATAAGACTTATTACCAACTGATATGACCTATTAAAATAAATTATTTTACTGATGTATTCAGACCCGAATCTCAGAAACTTAAATAATCTCTTTTATAATCTTTAAAATGACCAAAATACCCCTACGGGGCTTAAATTGTGATTAAACTCGTTTTGGGCATAATGGAAGATATCCTACTGATACCACAACATATTAAAGGCATATTAACTTAGGAAACCTATATATGACTCTTATGGTTACCCGTTACGCTTCTTGCACGTTCGGTTCGATTTATGTAACTAGTTTGCATAAGTTAGCCGAAACGGGTCAAACCTTATCTTTTATCTCAAAATCCAGATGGTGTTTAGATTACCCATATTATACAAGTCTTCAAACTTGTCGGGTCTAAAACACATTCTATTCCGGTCTTTGCTTAATCATGCGTTTGAACCGTATCTTTTGGTAAGACTAACCGGTCTAAGCTTAGGCTTAATTAAAGACCCGTTAGCATTCTAATTGGTTATTTATACCATCATTCCAGACTAGAGCCTTCCGGTAAATGGTACCTACGCTTAATTAAGTGAATACGGCTGAGTTATTAAATTCTTGCTATTTAAGACAGGAGCTAGCTCAGGTAAATACTCTTAACTTATTTTCCCTATACGGGCTTGGGATACGGTATTATAATAATACCGCTTGGTCGGGTATTGAATGTTTAATCGTATTCTGATTAAATTATTGAGGTAACCCGTTTTAATCTGTATTGTTTGAAATAAAAGCCTTTAGGGGTTAATGACCATGTCTCGGATATCCTTGACATCATTGTATTATAAAATGGCCACGCCTTAAGCACGGGGTGTAGGCATACACTGAAAGTTGCTTAAAGGGAAACGGTATCTCACTCTTTTGTGGGCTTATACTTGTGGCGTGTCTGTTAATCTTGACTCGATTTCTACATCAGGCCCTGAACGTACAACGAACATGTAAATCTGTATACAAGATTATAAATATAATTGTCCCAAGTTATAAAGAGTTTGTGCCACGTGCATTCAAATCAATTTTATTAAACCTTTTCAAAATGAGTCGGTTGAGTGTATTTACCAGTGAAAACTGACGTATTTTCCAAAAGGGTTAAGTGACAGGTACTGAAATTAATTGGCTGGAAGCTCAGGGCGTTAATAAGGAATCTTGCAAGTTCTAGGCGTCTAAAGTCTGTTGAAAAATGTTATGTCTGAAGATCCGCCTGTGGATCCTTTACTTTCCGTTGTAATACTTTGATATTACTTTATATTCGGATTGTAATATATTTATCTTTTGCTTCCGCTGTGCATTTATATATTGTGTTATTTGACTATTATGTTGCCAACCACGTCACGATACTCCTCACCGGGCCCACCGGTGACACGTGGAAAGTCGGGGTGTGACAGGTTGGTATCAGAGCCAACACTGAGTGAATTAAACACTAGTCCTTTGTGTTTAATCTCAGTTACACAGTTGCACATTCTTGAGTCTAGACAAGAACATAGGACTAATCCTAATTCGTTTCATTGTCTTTTGATTGCTTCTTTTGTTATTTTCTGATTAGCCCTTGCATGGGCAAGTCATTTTCTATTAAGAAGTCCCGTTTAGGGCAACCATATACTTGTTTAAATTTTAATGGAACGATTATATTTAAAATATCATTCCTATATTATAAGATCTACCATTATAATAAAATGACAATATCTAAAAAGGACAAGACCTAGCCATGTGTCGTTTTAAGACAAGGCAAAGACGGTAGTTCCACAATTAGATTCAGATCCTTGTTTACATTTCAATTTAGGATTGTTCTGCGTTAAATATATTGAAAGAATCTTAAAGGGTAAAACCTAGCTTGAATGTCATTAAAGACCTAGCTATGATGGTAAAACCTGTTTAGAAGAGATTCAGATTCTTGTTAACATTCGAAAACATGTTAACACTCCTGACAACAGCGATGCGATAAAAATCACACTTGTCATCCTTATAATGGGAAATTCCAAACCCTTATCTAGCCTAGTGATTTAGAAATCATGGCTTAAATCATCAAATAAAGATAATCATATTATAAACATCCATTAGTGATGAAGTGCCTACGGGCCAAACTTGTTGTCCGATAAGACAAAGTCAGTGGTGGTCTTTGACCCCCGTCTAAAGATGTTGGACTGCGTCCAAGCATAATAGTTTGTATGATCAATGTGATCTTGACTAATATCATCAAATGAAGATGATCATATTATAACCATCGATAAGTGATGAAATGCCTACGGGCCATACTTATCGTCCTAAGGGACAAAAGACAGTTGAAGTTTTTGACTCTCTGTCAAGAAAAAGGTAATGAACTTTGATTCAAACCTAAATGCCTCGATTCTCTGAAATCATGGCTTGTAAATTTAAAACTATCCTAGTGACTAGGCCATTTGTGCCACCTTAATATCCTTAATGTTTTATAACTAGGATAAATTATAATGAAAATGCTAATTAAATATGACTAACAAATTAACCAATATGGTTTATATTACCATGGTTAATAAATCGTCAAGAACGATAGTACTGAATGAGCTTTTAAATAAACCTTGCACTCATTTTCTTTTTTGTAGCAATTAAGACTACATGGCTGACTCGGATGAGATAAACAGTCATCCTCTGGAAAACCGCGATGATGATAAGATCAATATAACCAGAGGAGAACTTCGTACACTGATTGATACGGCGGTATCTAAAGCTGTAGCGGAGCAATTCAAGGAGTATAGTGAGACTCATAGTAAAGCCTCATCTGTACCCCACTCTGAGTCTGTCCCTAAGACTCATTCTGAGGCTCATAGCAAGCCACCCACAAAGAAAGATGAGTCAAAGAAAGATGATGATCGACGTTCATCTAATCAACTCAGTGTTCCATCCAAGAGGATAGTGTTCGATGATGAACCTCATACCAAGTCCTGTACCTCTAAATACTTTGTTTCCTGCAAACCCCGGGATTTCACTGGGGAGAAAGGAGCAATCGATTGTATGACCTGGTTGGATGAAATGGACACGGTTGTCGATATCAGCGGTTCTGCTGAGAGGGATGTAGTGAAGTATGTATCCCAATCGTTCAAGGGAGAGGCACTAGCATGGTGGAAGGCTCTCATTCAAGCTGCTGGGAAGATCCCACTTTACAACATGTCATGGGAACAGTTTGTTGCTCTCATTATGGAGAACTACTGCCCTCAACACGAGGTTGAGAGGATTGAGTCAGATTTCTTATCATTGGTTATGACAAACTTAGATTGTCAAGCTTACCTCACCAGTTTCAATACCCTGTCCAGACTGGTTCCTTACCTTGTAACACCAGAACCTAAGAGAATTGCTCGCTTCATTGGGGGTTTAGCCCCAGAAATCAAAGCCAGTGTTAAGGCTTCAAGACCTACTACATTTAGGGCAGCGGCAGATCTGTCGCTATCTCTCACACTCGATGTGGTCAGAAACAAGGCTGCCAAAGCCTCTGAAGAGGGAAAGCGTAAAAGGGAGGATAAGGATTCTCATCGCTCCGATAGGAAGAGGAACTCTGAGGATAAGAAGAGTTCCGGGTTTAAGAAAGACAGCCAGCAGTCGGGTGGGAAGACCAGGTGCGAAAACTGTCAAAAATACCACCTCGGGAAGTGCAGATTTGAATCTCAGCCTCTACCTTGTGGGATTTGCAAGTCTAGGGAACATACAACCTTGGATTGCAAGAAATTGAAAGACGCAACCTGTTATTGTTGCAACGAGAAGGGGCATATCAAGACCAACTGCCCTAGAAATCAGAAGAAGCCCGAAGAGGCCAAGAAAACAAACGCATGATGAACGCCCAGGAGATGGTGCAGAATGACAATTACATAGCAGGTACCTTTCCTTATCAAACAGTATATGCAAAAATTTATTTGATGCTGGCACATATGATTCTATACTGAACGATAAATGTTGAGAACCGTTGTCTCAGCCTGATTAGGACTCCGCTCATTTAATGCGAGGTAGAAATTGGCCGATGACACCATAGAAAATGCTCCAACAAATCTTAGATTGATATTTTATATCTATTAGGAATCACTCTTTCTGATATCCTTATGGCAAGCTTTCAAGCTATCCAAATTCATCACTATAATAAAGACAGATGTGACATTTTGATTCCCTGTCAAAAAGATGATGGATTAGGACCAAACTTTAAATGCCATTAATGGTCTTTTGTGACATAGGCTAAGTATAATTTATATATATTAAATAACGTTCATGAAGAATGTTAATGCTATATTGGCCTGTATGGTTTAATGAAACCATGGTTAGTATATAAGGCCATGAGGATGAGGAATAGCAGTGGTCGGATCGCAACCAAGAAATTGATTCATTTAGTAATAGGAACCATTTCTTCTGTTCCTGTCAGAAATCTTTAAGTCATAAAAATTTTAATGTACCCTCTCTATAGATAAAGGACATTCGCATGTAATTGACATCTCTTTAATCCTTATTGATTGCGAATACCAAACAGTATGATAAAAAGCGCCATATGAGGATTGGTATATCTTAATATGTTCCATAGATTGCTTCCATGCCTGATCAGTATGGAGGTTTAATGCATGGGACCACAAAGATATTCCGATGGTCATATGGTACTAAAGTCAACTAATGGTATTCAAAGGAGATATCCAGAATGGAATTGTCCAAGTAAATGTTCCCGATTAAGGAATTCGTGGACTAGTAACATAAATGTGTCACTTATTTGACACAAGCAATGATGGGTGAATTGGAGCCTGAGATATGGAAATATCTGTAACCTCCTTGTATCTTGATTATCTTCTCATAAGATTTCCCTGTTTACCCCTGGAAGGCAGGTAGAATTAAGATTTATATCCCACTAAGGCTGTATTACTATGAAATCTCCAAGACGACTAGTATCATCATTGGAAGAATCGAAACCCTGATTAACTAAGTTTAAAATAGAGGGTTCATATAGCCTAACTCAATATCCGGAGAATTCGGTATAGTTAATTATGAAAGACGGTTCATTTTGCTTATGCATTAATACCGCAACCCTAATTAGGCAATGATTAAGAATTTCCATCAGCTACTCAGGATCGTCGAGTTATTCAACTAGTTATAAGGATTAGCTATTCCCTAAGAATAGTTTTAAGCAATGGTTGGGATAATCATCTCACCTTAAGATAAGCTTTTCTATAATAGTTGTATATAAGTATCAAGGTGGCTCCTTTGAAGACCTTGTATAGATGGAATGTTAAACGCCTATTGATAGGACAATAGATTGGTAAGTCCAATTATCAGGATCTGAAAGTTGCATTAGAAGCAACAAATAAGATCACACAAATACATAATCATCTGTAAGATGCCAGTATTCGGCAGAAAATCAAGGATTAATGAAAATAGCAAACCTCCTAAATTCTTGTTAAGGATAAGGTTCAACAAAAGATATCACCCAGGAAGGGGTGTGCCAAATTTGTTAAAATATCAGGCTAGTTAAGCTCTGAATATATAGAATCATTAGAAGGAAAATCGAATGTATCAAGATCAAGTAGCTTATAAGCTAAAACCTATTTAAGGAGTTTGACGGAGCTCGCAATACATTGCACACTAGTGACTGAAGGATGTGTTTCGCCAATAAGTCAAGAAGCACTATCACATAATGATATACAAATTTAAGATGTGATGAGCATCCTGTATCGATTAAGGATCGACAGGTTAAGAAGCTCCAAAAGGATACATGTACCTAATATAGGAGTCACTTTGGGAGCTTGGAAAGGCTCCAGACATGTTATAGAAGTTAAGTCCATTATGCGACAAAAAGTACTTCCAGCATTTTATCAAATCTCGAGGTCGAGATTTCTTTTAAGGGGGTGAGGATGTAACACCTCGAAATTTCATGTCCTATAATGTATTGACACGTGTCATAAGCTTGAACGTGTGAAAAAAATACTCTAGAGGGACTAAAGTTGACAAATAAAGAAACTATGTGAGTATAAGGGTTCAAAATGTCAACAATGGATAAATATACTTTACAATAACCCTACATGATGTTTATACCCTTAAACGAATAAATCATGGATCAGACGAAGCTAAATATGAAAGAAAGTGAGAGATTACAAACTACAGGGGTTAAATGTGTCAACATGTTTAAAGTATACCTCTGAGTGACCTTTTAGCAAACCCGGAGCTTTGTAACAATTAATTATGCTCACTAGAATGTGTGATAAAAATTTCATAAAGTTTCGTTATCGTATGAGAAAGTAATGATAAAATTCGTGTGCGAGGGGTTAAAAGCGTCAACGTTGAAATCTATGACTTTTCGGGTAATCAAAAGTTAACCAAGGACTTAACAAAGTTGGTATAAGTCTTGAAGCCCTTAGAATTCAATTTAGAGGGCCCAAAGTGCAAGAAATAAAGGTAAAATCAAGTTTGGAAGTCCAGGGGTCAAAACTGTCAACATTTGAAAGATTTTTGTGCTGGCAAAGGCTTGCGCACCTCAACACTATGGACGTTCGGTGCGCAAGCAGGTCCCAGATGCAGCAACTCGTTTCTGTTGCCTGTTCAGCCCATGTAAACGTCATGTATTGCCCTTTAACACTTCATGGGCGCCCCCTACATGTTCCTAGGCCTTAGGGGCACTTGTAAATGATCTGGGATCCATGGTAGCATGAGTTGTCAACAATCTAATGGATCAAAATCACTATAAAAAGGCCATTCATGTTGCAACATTTGATCACACCTTTCCATCTGCTTTCTTGGAGCTTCCTGGAGCATAAGGGCAGACCCTAAGCATCCCAAATCGTTCATAGGACTTTGGTAAGTATGCTTAACATTTCTTAGTTGAGTTTTTACTTAGTTTTAGCTTAAAAGTCCAACCGTCGTAATTAACGGTTGACTTAGCGATTAATCATTAATGGTCCAGTGATTAGTCGAATTGAAGGTAGTTATAAGTTGGTAATTATGTAGACATTAAACCCTTAAAAGGGCTCCCTCTGATTCCCACTCTAACTAGATCAAATGTCGGGTCAAAGTTGATTAGAAAAAAAATCAACAGAACTATAATTTGCAAATTAGCATGTAATTAGCAATGTAAAAGGTATGTAACCTATTCTATCACTGATATAACTTGTTAATAGGTATAAGAACTAGTCTAAGCTTGTTTGATCCGACAATTTTCTGTTTAGACCCGGTTCGGAACCGAAAGTCGCAAAACTTTGACTATTGCTTTGACTTCAGTTCTGACCTGATTTAGTATGATTTGGAAATGCCTTAGAGCTTCCTTAGGACCAGGCTACATGTTAGCATAACCCTCTGTGGTTGGTTAATTGATTATCCGATTCGTTTACATGTTTCCGTTAATTGCTTAAATGTTGACCAATATGCCCTTTTGACCATAAAACGAGAATTTTGGAAATGTGAAAGGACAATAATCCTTATTACTGATTTATAAAGTTGTCCCTAAAATTTTACATCAGTTGGAGGTCTAGATTAGGAGTTATGCTCATTAGCGTAATTATAACGCCTTTTAGTAATTAAAAGGCGCAATTAGCATAAAGCCTATCTAAACCCAATTTTTGACACCAAAACTTTTACCCACTGATGTAATATAATATTTTGGGATTTTTAAAGATTTTTAATTATTTTTAACCTGCT
Organism: Helianthus tuberosus; assembly: GCA_030545235.1. NCBI lineage: Eukaryota > Viridiplantae > Streptophyta > Magnoliopsida > Asterales > Asteraceae > Helianthus > Helianthus tuberosus. Next base: position 26,994,435 of record CM060385.1, read on the forward strand.
CATAACCTAAGGTTATGGCATTAATTTGGTAAATACCGAATATACGCTTTTCGGTCATAAAATGAGTTCTACATAGTATTTTGACACCAATCCAATTGCTACTAATTTTATATAATAAATAAAGTATTTTGAACTTTATAACCTGATCAGAAAACTCATATTTCCTGTATAACCCGGAAATCGCTTAAAATGACTTTTACGTGTATTAAACGCATAGTTTGAGTTTAAAAACCATTTTTGCCATATAAGACTTATTACCAACTGATATGACCTATTAAAATAAATTATTTTACTGATGTATTCAGACCCGAATCTCAGAAACTTAAATAATCTCTTTTATAATCTTTAAAATGACCAAAATACCACTACGGGGCTTAAATTGTGATTAAACTCGTTTTGGGCATAATGGAAGATATCCTACTGATATCACAACATATTAAAGGCATATTAACTTAGGAAACCTGTATATGACTCTTATGGTTACCCGTTACGCTTCTTGCGCGTTCGGTTCGGTTTATGTAACTAGTTTGCATAAGTTAGCCGAAACGGGTCAAACCTTATCTTTTATCTCAAAATTCAGAAGGTGTTTAGATTACCCATATTATACAAGTATTCAAACTTGTCGGGTCTAAAACACATTCTATTCCGGTCTTCGCTTAATCATGCGTTTGAACCGTATCTTTCGGTAAGACTAACCGGTCTAAGCTTAGGCTTAATTAAAGACCCGTTAACATTCTAATTGGTTATTTATACCATCATTCCAGACTAGAGCCTTTCGGTAAATGGTACCCACGCTTACTTAAGTGAATACGGCTGAGTTATTAAATTCTTGCTATTTAAGACAGGAGCTAGCTCAGGTAAATACTCTTAACTTATTTTCCCTATACGGGCTTGGGATACGGTATTATAATAATACCGGTTGGTCGGGTATTGAATGTTTAATCGTATTCTGATTAAATTATTGAGGTAACCCGTTTTAATCTGTATTGTTTGAAATAAAAGCCTTTAGGGGTTAATGACCATGTCCCGGATATCCTTGACATCATTGTATTATAAAATGGCCACGCCTTAAGCACGGGGTGTAGGCATACACTGAAAGTTGCTTAAAGGGAAACGGTATCTCACTCTCTTGTGGGCTTATACTTGTGGCGTGTCTGTTAATCTTGACTCGATTTCTACATCGGGCCCTGAACGTATAACGAACATGTAAATCTGTATACAAGATTATAAATATAATTGTCCCAAGTTATAAAGAGTTTGTGCCACGTGCATTCAAATCAATTTTATTAAACCTTTTCAAAATGAGTCGGTTGAGTGTATTTACCAGTGAAAACTGACGTATTTTCCAAAAGGGTTAAGTGACAGGTACTGAACGTAATTGGTTGGAAGCTCAGGGCGTTAATAAGGAATCTTGCAAGTTCTAGGCGTCTAAAGTCTGTTGAAAAATGTTATGTCTGAAGATCCGCCTGTGGATCCTTTACTTTCCGTTGTAATACTTTGATATTACTTTATATTCGGATTGTAATATATTTATCTTTTGCTTCTACTGTGCATTTATATATTGTGTTGTTTGACTATTATATTGCCAACCACGTCACGATACTCCCCACCGGGCCCACAGGTGACACGTGGAAAGTCGGGGTGTGACATGCACAAGCATGCTTCTTTGAGATCTGGGGGGGATAGGATTACTTTCCATCCTTTGCCTATACTGGGCGATATGCTCCTCAGGATCGGTAGTTCCGTCGTAGAGTTTTATGTTGGGGGTTTGAAATCTTTTTGGGATTTCAGCATCACAAATGGGATATGCAAACCGTGATATCCTGTGGCTATCCTGAGATACTTCGGGAATTGGCTGCACCACCCCCTGGATATCATGTCCTTCAGCTTCTGAAGCTCTCTAGACAGTGCTGACGTCATACCTATATCCTACAAAGATCCAACACCGTTAGTAGCAAGAGTATTATTATTATTAGATACATTACCGTTCTAAGGATTCTGGCCATATCCTGAAGCATATCCTGAGCTTCTCACAGTTGATATTCTCACTGATGAGGGTATCTCAGGAGTATGATTCTGGGAATGGCTAGGCACAATATTTCCTCGGTTATCCTTGGTATAAACTGCAGAACTGAAGTTCAAAGCCCTGGGTTGCAAGGGAGTGACAGTATCTTCAGCAGGCCTGCTCGAGCCGGATTTCAAGAGTTGTATCTCTCTTATCAGCATTTGATTAGTTTCCTACTGCTGCCTCATTTGTTCCTGTACACTACCAAACAAATTTAGAATTTCCTCATTAGAAGCTAAAACAAGACCAGATCCCTGGGTGTTGCGAGTGGGGATAACATCCCGAGCCACATGAATTTCAGTCCCTTGGGAAGAAGTTTGAGATCTCGGAGGAGGTGGTGGAAGCACCGAACCAATTGTTGCAGAGGTTGTAGCAGACATGGTGGAAGAGCTCATGTTTGATCTTGAGGCCATTAAAAATAGTGTAGCAAAAAGTTTTGAAAATAGAAAACCAATTAGCGATTTTGCAAAAGTTTTTAGTAAAAACATCACCACTTGCCCCACGGTGGGCCCCAAATTGTTTTGGTCAAAAGTTACCGAAGCAATTAAGTGATCAAATTAGTTAAGTGAGGTAGTGTGCTAGAAATGTGTGTCGAAAATATGTTATTCAAGTTATTTGCAAAAACAGTTTCAGGATACGGCTCAAGATATAGAGCTGTATCTGTGATCAAACAATGAGCAAAAATGTAAAGGGTGACACCGGATATACGAGGAAAGCCCTTGATCAATCTAGATCGCCGGCATAAAACCTCGGGAGCTGACAATCGCAACTGCCTTGTTCTTCTATTACTTCAAATGTTGGGATACAATGCAGGATATGATGCTGATCAACTAGGTGTTACAACGTGATTTGATCACAAGTGTTGGTGTTTAGTGATTGCTAGTAACTAGAGAGTAAAGTGTGCGAATGGAAGTGAGTGCCTTAACTTGATCCGACCATACTATTTATAGCTAAACGAAAACAACTAACTTTCCTATTAAACCGAGATGCCCTGAATATTCCCAAGTAAACGTGGCAGTCCTGGTCTTTCAGAATCAACGTCTCTATTCCAACTGATTTGCCCGAGTCTTGGGGGGAAGAAGTCTTCTTGAACGTTGGAGACTTGCACCTCCTAATCTGCACGTGATTAATTCGGTCAATACCAGGATATCGTACCAGGATGTTACCAATATCCTGATCCGGTATCCTGATTACAAGCAAACAATCAAAAGCAGAATATTAGTCAGGATATGTGTTCAGAAAATGGCCCATAACAATGCTGGAGGAAATGCTGGGGAGGATGCTGCCGACGAGGTTATGACGGAAGGAGGAGCTGCCCCTTAGAGGCAGCGAAGTGGGCGATGATGGATATACGTGCCAAGGCCGGAGCCCACTTTTTTAAATTCCATGGTTGTGGTCTGTATAAACAATTTACTTTTTCTGTCGTTGAACAATTTACATTTCCTGCACTAGAACAATATGATGACCAAAGGTGGATGGTCCTGTGTTTCAGGATGAAGCCCTTGGTCATCAGTTAGTATAAGTTGTTTTGAATGATGCAACGGTTGGAGGCGGATGGGTCTCGTTTTGAGATGAAACCTTCAACCGTTACGTAAATATGGTAAAAACTAATCGTGCTTTTGGCGGATGGGCCTTGGTTTGAGGTGAAACCAAAAGCACAACTTTTGACATGTTAATAATATAACCACCTTTTGACTTGTTTGCGGTTGCCTTTTAATTTTTGTTATGCATTACTTAGTTCAGATTTTAGTTTTGCAAAATCAGTGCAATTATTTTTTGAAAATATCCTGATCAATATACTCAGTGGTATCCTACGAAGACTTTCATCAAATAGGACTTCTCAAAACCCAAACAATTTAGACAAAGTTTCTAAAGATAGTTTATTTTTCAAAATCTGTGTTGATAACACTTGTTTGACAAGAGTATTAATTTTCAACCCAAGTATTATTTCTCAAATATTCCAATCAAATATCCTGAAGCGTATCCCGAAAACACATTTTGAGAACATATTCCAAAGATATGTCCTTATCAGGATATTTGAGCCTTAAACACAGTTTTAAAAGTTTAAACAACTTATGTAAGGTTTACAAAGGAAAGATCATACCAGGAATAGGGTGTAACCCTAGTATCGAACTTCAATCCTTTTGCAACTTCTTCAACTAAGATGTCCCCAGTCCGAGATACTTAGTACATTAGGTTTGAGTTTGACTGTTTGAGCCCTACACAATCGCCTTAGGAGGAATGTCCCCTGTGCATAAAGTCTTCGAACACTTAGATTTTTTTTTGAATTCAAGTTCTAACTGTTCGGACAGTTCTTGTGTTATTAGGGTAAAACCCAAAAACATACTGGAGATAAAATCCTTTGGATCTTGGGGAAAATCCCATAGGTATCCTGGGGAAAATCCCAAATTTTCATGCGCTACAGGCGGGAGTGTATAAACTCCAAGACTTAGAAATGTGATAACCTTTAAACCTTAGAGAGTATGAAAATACCCTTTCATGAGAGAGGGTGATGAATCCTCATATACCTTTAGGATCCAGGATATAGCCAACAATAACGAAATTGTCAGCCACTTTTACATGGACTGGTCCCGCTATCTTGAACTATCCCTGGATAACTTGCGCTACAGGCGGGGTGTTTAAACCCAATTCGAGAGAAAGGTGAATACCTTTAAACCTGTGAAGGGATCAGGATCCCTTAAACGTGAGAGAGGGGGCAACCATCTAATCTTTCGAAGTATCCTGAATGTATATCCTGGAGCTATATCCCGAAGCATATACTGCAAAACAACTGTAAGCTAAGGTGGGTGTTAGCCAGGCTAACACCCCTCCGATGCTTAAGTCAGTAATGGGTTCAAAATAATAAATAATATTAAAATTTAATAAAAGAGATAGAATCCATACCATCCTGAGTTAGAATTTAAATTCCAAACTCACTTGAAATAGAGCTTTAGATGTATAGCATTCCAGGATCTTGGTAGCATACCCCCTCCATATTCTTGAGCCGGTATGCTCCTTTTCCTGATTCTGATTCAATCTCATAGGGTCCTTCCCATTTTGGAGCCAACTTTCCATCAGCAGGATTAGTAGTATTCTGAAAATCCTTCCTCAATACCCAATCTCCAACCTGGAACCTTCTAGTCCTTATATTCTTGTTATATGCTTTAGATATCCTCTGTTGATATGCCGCCATCCTTAGTCTTGCTGCGTCTCTTGTTTCATCAATAGTATCCAATTCCTGGCATAGGACTTCAGGATTCTGCTCAGGATCTCGCTGTAGGTATTACCATTTCTGTCGGGATCACCGCTTCTGCTCCAAATACCAAGGAAAACGGGGTTTGGCCAGTTGCACGTTTCACCGTCGTCCTATCAGCCCACAAAACAAAGGGTAGTTCTTCTGCCCATCTTCCTTTTTTAGCCCCTAGTCTCTTTTTCAGGTTGTTGACAATTATCTTGTTTGAGGATTTTGCCTGTCCATTTGCTTGAGGATATATCGGTGTGGATGTAATCATCTTGATTCCCCAACTCTTACAAAAGTCAGTAGTCTTCTTACTTATAAACTGAGATCCATTGTCACAAATTATCTCAGCTGGTACTCCGAACCAAGTCAGGATATTCCTTTTTATGAAGGATACCACTTCTTGATCTCTAACTTGAACGAATGCTTCAGCTTCGACCCACTTAGAGAAATAATCAGTCATTTCCAGCATGAAGACCTTTCCTACTGGAGCCTTTGGCAAATTTCCTACTATATCCATTCCCCACTTCATGAATGGCTAAGGGGAAGCTATGGGATAAAGTGGCTCGGCCGGTTGATGTAATATATTACTGTGTCTTTGACATGCATCACATCTTCGAGCGTATTCTGCAGCATCTTTTCTCATCGTCGGCCAATAATATCCTGTTCTTAAAGCCTTTGAGAACAACGACCTGCCCCCAGTATGGTTACCACAATCCCCTTCGTGTATATCCTGAAGCACTTCCTTGGTTTCGGGATCCTCTAAGCACCTCAGATATGGTCCTGTAAGAGATTTCTTATACAAGACATTATTTATAATAGTGAATCGTGATACCTTCATTCTAAAGGCCTTAGGATTCTCATCCTTTGGGATGTGTCCTTCCCTAAGATATCTTATGATTGGAGCCATCCAAGACTTAGGATCCTTCTCAGGATACTTATCAGGATCTTGAACACTTAGTACTTCCTTATCCTGAGGATCCGTCGCAGGATATAGGATATGTAATATAGGTTTCATTAAAATGATTAGTGATTAACAAAGAATCAACATATACTTGCAAACTCCTGATATTCATACTTTTAGCCAATTCTAATCCTGCAATTAAAGCTTCATATTCTGCCTCATTATTAGTGGCAGGAAACTCACATCTAATAGCCTGGGGTAATATGTCCCCCTGTGGCGATTTTAGTAGTATACCCAAACCTACACCTCTTACATTAGATGCACCATCAGTATATAACGTCCAGGATTCTAAGTTTTCTCCTTGCTGTTGTACTTCTAAGTCTACTTCATTTTGAATATCACTACTGAAATCAACCACAAAGTCAGCTAAAGCCTGAGACTTTATGGCATTTCTAGGTTCATATACTAGATCAAAGGCACTTAATTTCACTGACCATTTAGCCATCCTACCTGACATCTCGGGTTTCCTAAGCACATTTTTAACAAGATAGTTGGTTTTAATGTGAATCCTATGTTTTTCAAAATAATGTCTAAGTTTTGTTGACGCCATAACTAGGGCTAAAATCAGTTTCTCTAAGTGGGAATACCCCCCTAGTTTCAGCATCTAATAAACTTTTGCTAACATAATAAACAGGATACTGCTGACCTTCATGATCCTTTATAAGGACAACACTTACTGCATTCCCTGATACCGCAAGATACAGGGATAATGGTTCACCATCCTCAGGCTTCATCAATAGTGGTGCAATTGAAAGATACTGCTTCAAATCCTGCAAGGCTGCTTCATGCTTTGCTCCCCATTCAAACTTCTTATTCTTCTTCAGGATACCATAAAATTCCTTGCACTTTTCCGAGGATCTTGAAATAAATCTATTCAATGCTGCTACTCGCCCTGTTAACCGTTGAACATCCTTCATATTTGAAGGTGATTTGATATCCAAGATAGCTTTAATCTGCTCCGGGCTTGCCTCTATCCCTCTTTTAGTCACCATATATCCTAGAAACTTTCCTGCCCCCACTCCAAAATGGCACTTAGCAGGATTTAGCTTCTTTTAGTCGACGGCTTTGACCGAACCCGAATCCGAGAACGAGTCAGAAACCTGAACCACACCACTGACGTGAACCGGAATCAGAATCATATCATCTTCTACCTGATATAAAGAAAGCAATAGAAACAAAAATGAAAGAAAAAAGAGATGAGGGGTTACCGATTGAAGTGGTCGGAGAACAGCACCACCGTCGCTGCCCAGTTCCGTCTACCGCCGCCGCCGTCGCTCAAACCTCTGCAGTCGTCACCATCTCTCTCTCGATCTCTCTCTTCTCGCGTCTCTCTCCCTTTCTCTTGTCTGTATTTGCGCCGCCGCACGCCAAGAAGACGAACCGCCAGTGGTTTCACCGGCCACCGCCAGCATCGACGCTGGTGGTTGCTTGTTCGCCGGTCAAGGAAAACGAGGGAGAGCAGGGGTGTTTGACTGCGTCGTGGTGTGTCTGTTATGTATGTGTGTAATTAGATTAGGGTTTAGAGAACCAAAAGGCAATTGAAGAAGATGAAGGTTTGATAAGGTTGTGTTTGGGAGGGAAAGCTGAGAGAGACAGAGTGTGGAGCTGGTGTGCGTGTATTTGTGTGTGTGTGTGGTGTGAGTTTATAGTTAGGGTTTTGGGTACCATATTATACTTTTAAGTGATTACACAATTAGTTCCTCAACTTTGAGTAGTTAATTAAGTAGCTAGATTAACTTGGTTAGTTGTATTTTTTGTTTTTCTAATTTTAAATTCTAGCGAGACTAACTAGATTAAAACAAAAGTTTTAAATTTACAAAAGTAGTTTGTTTAATTAATTTTTTTTAAAAAAAAAGAATAAATAATCATATTTATAATGAATTAAATTAAAGATAAAAGATTTTTCGACGACTCAACAGATTATAATTTTAAAAGAGCCAAGCTTCTAAAAATAGTTTTTTTTATTCGATTTCTAAATAGGAAAGTTATGAAAACGCGGAGCGTTACAGTCTCCCCTCCTTTAGGAAATTTCGTCCCGAAATTTATTAAAGAGGGAGTCTCGAAAGGGTTTTTGGCAAACCGAAGAGGATTTTTGAAAATTGAGGATTTGGAGTTTGAGACAACGAAGAATAATCGAGGTATAAGGGTGAACGATTGATCTAATAAACGATTATGAGTATAAGAATAGCATAAGTAACGGATAGACGAAGGTAGCGTGTTAATAATGAGGTCTCGTCGTGGATAATCGGATATAATGCGTTTGTGAGTTGTTTAAAGTTTGTAATAGGTCCAAAAGGTCTACAAAACACTGAATTTCTCATGGCACGTTTTACAAAAGTTTGGTAACATGGTGAAAACACTTATATATAGGAAGTTCTAGCAGCATATCCACCATGTTTTGACCATATTACGTCCGTCTCGTATTAGGTGTCATGTTACGTACCGTGTCTTTCCATACGCAGTAGTACACTCTATGATTCTCATACGCCCATTACTATAATCCCGTGTGCACCCGTGATTATACCAATTGCCGCATGATTCACATAGCTTGTACTAGTTGCGTATGAATTAAGGTATACATAAATTTTGAAAATAAGATTGCGTGTGTATAGATATGTAACATATAAGCATGTTTGCGTTCCAAATAGTATAAGACCAACGCAAGCGAATCCCTCGGGTTTCGCCCGCGTATTGGTGCGAAAGTATAAATTTTGAGTATGGAATAAAAGCATAAACATAGCATAAGTTTAAGGTTGAATACGCATGCGAGTATAAGCATAAAACACATGAAGAAAAGTTCGAGTATGAGTATGAACATAAGTATAAGTATAAATATGAAAAGTATCATCGTAATTATGTGTACAAATATGAGTATCATAAAAGGTGTGGGTATGAGTACAAGCGTAAATACAAGTGTAAGCGTAAACATATATATGTAAGTATAAACGTGTAATGTATGAATACGAATGTGAATATAAGTATAAATGTAAATGTATAGATGTGAATATAAGTATGGTCGTATAATTGTATGAATATTAATACAAATTGGATATAAGTTTAAAATAACGTAAAATGTATGAATATGAATATGAATATTAGTGTAAGAGGTAATGAGTTTGTATGCGGTACTAATCGTAGTATGTGAACTTAAGTACGTAAAAGATCAAGAAGTTTCGATTATAAAAGAAAACAAAAATAAGTAGTATATGTGAAATTGTCGTGAGAAATAAGCTAAAACACGTAAAATGATATACATATATAGTTGTTTAAGCAAAACGTGAAGTTAAAATAGATTGAGTTGTCACGAAATATAAACTCTAGTTTGTGAATGTAACGAGAGCATAAAGCATCTATTGATTACGTGAGTTGTACCCTATAAACGAATGGAATGCTACTACGGTTTTTAAAAGAGTTGATATAGTTGAAAATTTGTTGGTTCTTATGAAGTTTCCTTGTCCACGTGTTTTGAATTTAATTGACGTATCGAGTGAGGTTTTGAAAAAGTTCTAGGGATTAATAAGTTTGCATCGTTTTAAGTAACTTTGTGTGATAAAATTTTGAACCTTACAGATTCTTGTGAAAAGTTGATCGTTAGAAAAAGGAATTTGGTACATGAACTTAGTAATTGTTGAAAAATATTTCATTGGTTTTGAAAAGGAATTTTAGTAAATGATTGAATAATATTGGAAATATTTTATAGGTGTGTGCGAAAAAAAATTTGATTTGATTCTCAATTGAAAAATAATATTCTTTAGTATAGTGATGCGAGATGAGCGTGTTTTAGTAATTACGTTGTTTGGTGAATTTGTGGGCAACAGATTTATTAGACCGACTAGGCTGACAAGTAGTATTTCGTGAAATTTTGAAAATCAAGCAACAAGCGTTTACGGTAACCTTAGAATTTTTGTGTGTGCGAGTGATGTGAAAATAGATTATAGAATAAGAGGTATGTTTAAATAAATGAAGCATTTTGAAATACATGATAAATGATTTAGGTATAAACATGATTGTGTTTACATAATATAGCCTATTAAAAGAAAGCGTTGGTAACGATCACCTAGGTAAGGGAATCACACCTAACCCGTTGGTGAGGTCGTTGTAAGGTGAGAAATAAAACAGAGTTAGTCGTCAAGGTAAGGGAATCACTCCTATCTTGATGACATGTCTCCATTTGTTGTTGCAAGAAGTGTAAATAAAATTACATAAAATTATGTATGCTAATAATGTATGATCATATGAAAAGTAATAGTATGATGTGTGCGCAAAATGAAATCTCGAAAAAAAATATTATTCAAATTTGTCAAAAGATCGAAAATAATAAAGCGTAAGCTCGAATAAAACTTGGATGGTTCCAAACGGAACATTGACTAACCAAAGTGGTCGAAAGATCTTTGAAATTGAGAAACATGCTTTGGCTTAATAGGTGGAATACTCTCGCCGATATCTCGGCTAACGGTACTCACCCTTCCAGTTACTACATGTTCCCAAATCCATCAAAATTTGAGACTTGGCGGGACTTTTGAAAATCAAGGAGCGGAACTAGTCGACAAGGTGCAGGTTTCACCCCTAACTTGGCGATTTAGTACCCTAAGTGTGGTTGGTACTCGTCCGGTCAAAAGTTAATTTCGACACTTTGACGAGGGTCCACTAGAATTTGAAATTTGAATTTCTCCATCAATGTGAGGATTTCACTCCTAACTTAATGGTGAATTTCATGTAAAAAGAAAAGTAGATGGATTGAGAGTTGTTCACCAAATTGTGGGTTTCACGCCTATTTTGGTGAAGTCGTCTCGTTTGTGTATTACGAGGGTTCGTGAATTTAGAATAGTCGAGTAAAATGTATAAGGAAGAGCGTATGTTAAAGGAATGAACAAACAAGTATAAACACATCGGAAAGCATATCAAGAATAGCACATAAGGAGTGGGACAATAAAACAAATATTAACACATCAAAAAAACAAGTTAAGAGTAGCACATAAATAATCGAACAATGAAACACGTATTAACACGTAAAACAAGTATTAATACATAATAAAACAAGTATAGCATGTCAAGTGTTAACACATAAGTGACATATATGTTTAAAATATGAAAAGAGAATAAATAAAGGCAAATAAGATAGCATGCAAGTAGTTTCAAGCAAAACATGAGAATAAAGCTCTAAAACTATAGACTAGGTTAAAGCATTCCTACTTTTCCTAATTCCCTATAGTTATGGCTCTGATACCAATCTTTCACACCCCAACCGATGGCGGAAACATCGGGATGAGACGAACAAATTGCTCAAAACATCATAACACTATGTGACAGTATTTAATAAAATTCAAATTTCATTGCAATAACTAAATTGTCATACAACATGTGAAATGGAAATACAACATTGTTCAAATTCAAATCAACAAAAGATAAATAGATTTAAGGTGTGTATCTAGTCCACCCTAAACTTGTTTCATCATTCATCCATACTTCAATAATCAACCTGCAACATGTATTAAAATAGAGTTTCAATGCAAAGGCAATGAGCGAGTATACAAGTTTGTTTACATAGCATAATAGAATAAAAACTCAAATCCAACATGATCCATAATATGTGATTACTAGTATGCAATTTTAGCGTACAATATGATCAAACCCAAGAACACAACGCATAAAGTAGCCTAATCCCAATCGTTCAGCGGGGTGGTAACTTAACAATACCCAATAGAATAGCGGGCGGGGCGTTAATCCTATAGCGCTATAATTGTTAAGGTGGGCGAGCAAGTCAATGAGCATATAACGTTCCAAATCGTTCATAGAGCATACAAGAATAACAAGTAAGTCACATTAGTTTCATGCTTCGTTCAAAGATTGAGTATGTTTAGTTCAAAAGTTGTTTGCATAATTATACATATTGCATCCCAAAGCATAAAGGGGAAAAAGGGATCGAGTATACTCACATAATTGCTAAGTCTTCCGATTATCCAAGTGTTGACGAGCGTAAGAGATTTGGAGGATGGAACACCGAGGTCACCCTATATGGGCAAACAATGGTGCATGAGTAAACGGGAGTTCAAGAGAACGAACGAGAGTGATTATCCTAGATGTTTAAAATATCGCGAACTCGTTATTATTTATTAGGTTAAAAATAAATAATCCTAATATTTATGTTTTTGCAAAATTCGGAATTCGTATATTATATTGTCTTGATATATATAAAAAAATTATTATAAAAGAATTTATGCATTTATGCTATTAATTTAGAGATTTGGCTATAAAGAAGACGAATCAAAATAAAAGAAATCATTTTGAAATTATATACGTATTGTTTCGTGGATTTTTACGAAAAACGGGCAGAGTTTCCTCTGTTTTTGGACGATCCCGACAATACCAGTTGTCGATAACATTGTCAAAATTCAACAATTATTCAATGTTACATATAACATGTTGTCGATACAAATTATATATGAACATTTTGTTACACGATACCTAGAGTCGGTTCCGCGACTAAATAACATCAACACTAATAATATAATGAACTTTAAGGCGTTTAAAATTTTACCGAACAACGAATCTGACCCGAACGAGTATGACCGTTTGGCCCGAGCCATTGACTTCTGGTGACCGAAACCAAAAATAACCCGAAAACAAAAATAACCCGAAAACAAAAATCCGAATCTAAACCAAAGCTCATCTAACTTGAACCGAACAGAAACCCACGACTGATGTTGAGCCGAGCATCAAAACTGAGTCGGTCGACGGCTTTGACCGAACCCGAATCCGAGAACGAGTCAGAAACCTGAACCACACCACTGACGTGAACCGGAATCAGAATCATATCATCTTCTACCAGATATAAAGAAAGCAATAGAAACAAAAATGAAAGAAAAAGGAGATGAGGGGTTACCGATTGAAGTGGTCGGAGAACAGCACCACCGTCGCTGCCCAGTTCCGTCTACCGCCGCCGTCGTCGCTCAAACCTCTGCAGTCGTCACCATCTCTCTCTCGATCTCTCTCTTCTCGCGTCTCTCTCCCTTTCTCTTGTCTGTATTTGCGTCGCCGCACGCCAAGAAGACGGACCGCCAGTGGTTTCACCGGCCACCGCTAGCATCGACGCTGGTGGTTGCTTGTTCGCCGGTCAAGGAAAACGAGGGAGAGCAGGGGTGTTTGACTGCGTCGTGGTGTGTCTGTTATGTATGTGTGTAATTAGATTAGGGTTTAGGGAACCAAAAGGAAATTGAAGAAGATGAAGGTTTGATAAGGTTGTGTTTGGGAGGGAAAGCTGAGAGAGACAGAGTGTGGAGCTGGTGTGCGTGTATTTGTATGTGTGTGTGGTGTGAGTTTATAGTTAGGGTTTTGGGTACCATATTATACTTTCAAGTAATTACACAATTAGTTCCTCAACTTTGAGTAGTTAATTAAGTAGCTAGATTAACTTGGTTAGTTGTATTTTTTGTTTTTCAAATTTTAAATTCTAGCGAGACTAACTAGATTAAAACAAAAGTTTTAAATTTACAAAAGTAGTTTGTTTAATTAATTTAAAAAAAAAAAGAATAAATAATCATATTTATAATGAATTAAATTAAAGATAAAAGATTTTTCGACGACTCAACAGATTATAATTTTAAAAGAGCCAAGCTTCTAAAAATAGATTTTTTTATTCGATTTCTAAATAGGAAAGTTATGAAAACGCGGAGCGTTACAACTACATTCGCCAGCCATTTAGGAAACTTCACTTCCCTAATCATCTTGCTCCTTAGTAATCTTTCAACTTCCTCTTGGATGATCACATTTCGCTCCAGAGCAAACTTCCTTCTCTTTTGTTGGACATGCTTGAATGATCTGTCAATACCGAGCTTATGTGTTATAATATCCTTGGAAATACCTGTCATATCCTTGTGCTCCCATGCGAATGTTGACATCCTGCATTTCAAAAAATTAGTCAATTGATCTTCAATATCCTGAGGGATATTGGTTCCCACGAGCACCGAGATATCTGGATTATTCTGATCCAGGATCACTTTCTTTACATCTTGTTCTGATGCCTCGATGATATCCTGGCCTCGAATCTTTAATTGCTATGCTGCACTTGGCTTTGTTGAGGATTTCATCGAAGAAGAATAACACTCCTTTGCTTCCTATTGATCACTTTCCACCTTGACAACTCCCCAAGGAGTAGGAATGTTGATGCATTGATGGTAGGTTGACAGAACAGCTTTCATATCATGGATCCAAGGCCTACCTAGTATAATATTATAGCAGCATAAAGAGTCTATGACACAAAAGCGCTGCATTGAGTTGACCCCTTGAATATACACAGACAACTTTATCTCCCCTACGGTATTCCTAGCTTCCCCGCTGAAACCAACGAGCACAGTGGACTTTGAAGTAATGTCCATCGGAGATACATTCATCATCTTCAATGTTTCCAACTGAATTATGTTGACTGAGCTGCCATTATCCACTAATATCCTGCGTACAAAATGGTTAGCAACATATAACGTTATCACTAAGGCATCATGATGGGGATCCTGAACAGTATCCCTGTCATCATTATCGAACGTGATGACTTTGTCAGTTGTGAGGGTTGACATCCTTGTAGGCTTATCTCCCCTCTCAACTTTAGCTTCCTTCGCGTGTCTTTTTGCCGCAGAATATGATGTGCCGCATATGTCGGATCCTCCTAAAATAAAGTTAATTATTTTTGCATCCGCAGGAGGTGATGCTGCCCGTCCAGGATCCTTCTCAGGATCCTGACCTTTATTCTTCTTTCTTCCCAAGAGGTCCTTCAGATATCCCTTACTCAAGAGATAGCTTATTTCTTTTCTTAAAGCGATGCAATCCTCAGTAACATGCCCGAAGTCCTCATGGAAAGCACACCATTTGGACTTGTCCTTCCAATCAGCCTTTTGTTGATTCTTTCGGGGCCATCTTGATTTGTCTCCTAAACCCTGCATAGCATACATTAGTTTAGGTATGTTAATAGAAAAACAATATTCAGACAACTCAGGATACTCCTCAGGATCCTCGTCTTCAACAACATTCATTTTTTTGCTATCATTTCTGCCATATGGCTTTGAGCGATATGGTTTATACGAGGATTCTGATTTCCTGTTGGTTGACTCATAGGTTGTGGACGAATTCATTCTCTCTTGCATCTTTTTATCATCCTCCAGCCGAATGTATCTTAAAGCCCTGTTACGAGCTTTGTCGAGATTCCTGCAGGGATTCATTACAAGATCCTGATAAAATTGAGAATCTTTCTGCAACCCCATCTTGAACGCTTGCACGGCCGTTGCAACATCAAGATGTGGGATATCCAAGGATTCCTGACTATATGTTCACATAATCCCTCAAGGATTCCTGAGGTCCTTGAGTTATCCTATAAAGGTCACTGGTTAATTTCTCAAAACTCTGACTGCAAGAAAATTGACTATTAAATAAATTAACTAAATGAGCAAAAGAAGTAATCGAGTGAGGAGGAACGTTTAACAGCCATTTTAAGGCTGATCCTGTTAAGGTAGAACCGAAACCCTTGCACAAGCATGCTTCTTTGAGGTCTGGAGGGATAGGGTTGAATTCCATCCTTTCCCTGTACTGGGCAATATGCTCCTCAGGATCCGTAGTTTCGTCATAGAGCTTCATGTTGGGTGTCACACCCCGATATTTCCACGTGTTACCGGTGGGCCCAGTGGGGAGTATCGTGACGCGGTTGGTAACATGATAGTCAAACAACACAATATTTAATATGCACAGCGGAAGCAAAATATAGATATATTTCAACTTTAATAAATTGTAATATCAAGTATCACAAACAGTTGAAAGTAATCCACAGGTGGATCAAAACAAAATGGAAACATTGTTCAACAATTTTGACATCCAAGCTTGCGAGACTTATTGTGGACGCTAGGAGAAAGCCAGCCTATTACGAGTAGTACCTGCACTTAACCTTTTTGAGAAAATACGTCAGTTTACACTAGTAAATACAATCAACTGACTCATTTGAAAAGGTTTAATAAAAATTGATTTGAATGCACATGGCACAAACTCTTTATAACTTGGGATAATTATTTGAATATAATCTTGTAAAAAAATTATATGTTCCTTATGCGTTCAGTAATAGATATATTTCAACTTTAATAAATTGTAATATCAAGTATCACAAACAGTTGAAAGTAATCCACAGGTGGATCAAAACAAAATGGAAACATTGTTCAACAATTTTGACATCCAAGCTTGCGAGACTTATTGTGGACGCTAGGAGAAAGCCAGCCTATTACGAGTAGTACCTGCACTTAACCTTTTTGAGAAAATACGTCAGTTTACACTAGTAAATACAATCAACTGACTCATTTGAAAAGGTTTAATAAAAATTGATTTGAATGCACATGGCACAAACTCTTTATAACTTGGGATAATTATTTGAATATAATCTTGTAAAAAAATTATATGTTCCTTATGCGTTCAGTAGCCCGATCCGTAGACCGGGTTAAAGATCAATAGACACACCACATTTATGTATTTTGGCACTGACGGGTGTACGCCTACACCCCGTGTTTAGGTCATGGCCATCTTGTAAGATGATGCCAAGGATATCCGGGACATGGTCATTAACCCCCCAAAGGCCTTAAGCAAACAAGACATTTCAAAACGGAGCATATCAATGATTTAACCTCTATTCGATTAAAGATTCAATGTCCGACCAAGCGGTATTTTATATACCATACCCCAAGCCCGTATAGGGAAAATAAGTTAAAAGTATTTACCTTTGCAAGTATCAATCACAAATAGCAAGTGCGTGTAGCTTTTACCGGGTCTCCTATTCTGGAACGAAGGTTTATAATAACCTATTAGAATCCTAACGGGTCTTTAATTAAGCCTAAACTTAGACCGGTTAGTTTTAAAGAAAGATACGGTTCAAACGCACGATTAAGCGAAGACCGGAATAGAATGTGTTTTAGACCCGACAAGTTTTAATACTTGTATAATATGGGTAAACTAAACACATTCTGGATTTTGAGAAAAAAAACGACAAGGTTTGACCCGTTTCGGCTAATTTATGCAAACTAGTTACATAAACCGAACCGAACGCGAATAATGCATAACGGGTAACCGTGAGAGTCATTTACAGGTTTCCTAAGTTAATATACTTTAAATATGTTGGGATGTCAGTAGGATACCTTCCATTATGCCCAAAACGAGTTTAATCTCAATTTAAGCCCCGTAGGGGTATTTTGGTCATTTAAAAGATTATAAAAGAGATTATTTATAATTCTGAGATTCGGGTCCGAATACATCAGTAAAATAACTTATTTTAATAGGTCATATCAGTTGTGATAAGTCTTATATGCCAAAAATGGTTTTAAACCTAAACTATGTGTTTAATTCGCTTAAAAAGCCATTTTAAGCGATTTCCGGGTTATACAGGAAATCTGAGTTTTCTGATCAGGTTATAAAGTTCAAAATACTTTATTTATCATATAAAATAAGTAGCAATTGTATTGGTGTCAAAATACTATGTATAACTCATTTTATAACCAAAAAGGGTATAATCGGTATTTACCGAATCAACGCCATAACCTTAGGTTATGAGCAGGTTAAAAATAATTAAAAATCTTTATAAATATCAAAATATTATATTACATCAGTGGGTAAAAGGTTTGGTGTCAAAAATTGGGTTTAGATAGGCTTTATGCTAATTGCGCCGTTTAATTAACAAAAGCTTTTTAAGTGCGCTATTGAGCATAACTCCTAATCTAGACCTCTAACTGATATGAAATTTTAGGGACATGTTTATAATTCAGCAACAAAGATTATTGTCCTCTCACATATAAAAAATTCTCATTTTATGGCAAAAGGGGCATTATGGCCAACATTAAGCAATTAACGGAAACATGTAAACGAATCGGACAATCAACGAACCAACCACAGAGGGTTATACTATCATGTAACCAGGTCCTAAGGAAGCTTTAAGGCATTTCCAAATCATACTAAATCGGGTCAGAACTGAAGTCAAAGCAAAAGTCAAAGTTTTGCGACTTCCGGTTCCGAACCGGGTCTAAACAGAAAATTGTCGGGTCGAACATGTTTAGACATGTTCTTATACTTATTACCAAGTTATATGAGTGATAAAATAGGTTACATGCCTTCTACATTGCTAATTACATGTTAATTTGCAAATTAAGTTTATGTTGACTTTTTCTAAACAACTTTGACCCGACATTTGATCTAGTTAGAGCGGGAATCAGAGGGTGCCCTTTTAAGGGTTTATTGCCCACATAAATACCAACTTATAACTACCTTTAATTCGACTAATCACTGGACCATAAATGATTAATCGCTAAGTCAAACGTTAATTACGACGGTTTGACTTTTAAGCTAATAACTAAGTAAAACTCAATTAAGGAAGGTCAAGGGTACTTACCAAAGTCCTATGCACGACTAGGGATGACTTGGGTCAGCTCTTATGCTCCAGGAATGATCAGAAATGGAGTTGTGATGGTATGATCAAAAGTTGTAAATAATGGCCCTTTATATAGTGCTTTAATCTCTTTAGATCATTGACAAACAAGTCCACCACTGATCATGGATCATCCACAACTGTCCCTAGGGTATAAAAAGCATGTAGGGGTCACCCATGGAGTGAAAATATCCGATTTAAGTCGGTTATTGTGCTTAAACAGGCTGCTATACCAACTTTCTGTATCTGGGGATCGGACGCGGCCCGCGTAAGCTTCTGTTAAGGCTTACGCGGCCCGCCTGAGTCATGCTGTCAGGTTAAGAACTTTTCTAGTTGTTGCATCTTGGCTCTTGGTCTTTCGAAAGGGCATTCCACTTTATTTCTTGCATTATGAGCCCTCCAAATTTAACTATAAGGGCTTCAAGACTTATACCCACTTTGTTAAGTCCTTGGTCACTTTATGTTTACCCGAAAAGTCATAATTTTCAACGTTTACGCTTTAAACCCTCGTATACGAATTTGATCATAACTTTCTCATACGATGACGAAACTTTATGAAATTTTTATCGTGTATTCTAGTGAGCATAATTAACCGTTACAAAGCTTCGGGTTTGCTAAAAGGTCACTCAGAGGTATACTTTAAACATGTTGACACATTTAACCCCTGTAGTTTGTAATCTCTCACTTTCTTTCACATTTAGCTTCGTATGATCCATGATTTATTCGTTTGAAGGTATAAACATTATGTAGGGTTATTGTAAAGTATATTTATCCCTTGTTGACATTTTGAACCCTTATATTCACATACTTTCCATGTTTGTCAACTTTAGTCCTTCTAAAGTATTCTCTCACACGTTCAAGCTTATGACACGTGTTAATACATTATAGGACATGAATTTTCGAGGTGTTACATCCTCACCCCCTTAAAAGAAATCTCAAGATTTATTGAAACAAATGAGGGTACTTTTCTTTCATTGTGGATTCAACCTCCCATGTGTACTCGGGACCTCTACGGGCATCCCATTTAACCTTTACTATTGGAACATGCTTCCTTCGAAGCTTCTTAACCTGTCGATCCTCGATTGACACAGGTTTTTCAACAAATTTCAAGCTCTCCTCTATGTGCACATCTGTATGTGGTATAACTAGTGATTCATCTGCGAAACACCTCTTCAGATTGCAGATGTGGAATACATTGTGGATACCATTGAGCTCTTCAGGTAATTTTAACTTATAAGCAACTGATCCGACACATTCAATGACCTCGAATGGTCCCATGTATCTTGGGCTTAACTTAACTTTCTTGCCAAATCGCATCACTCCCTTCCAGGGTGATACTTTGAGTAACACTTTGTCACCTACCTCGAATTTCAGATGTTTACGCTTCAGATCTGCGTAGCTTTTCTGCCTATCCCTGGCAGCTTTCAGGCGGTCACGAATCTGGACAATCTTGTCCGTCGTTTCAAAGACTATTTCCGGTCCTGTCAGTTGGACATCTCCAACTTCCGCCCAACAAACGGGCGTTCTGCATTTTCTACCGTACAAGGCCTCGAAAGGAGCGGCTTTAATGCTCGTATGGTAGCTATTGTTATATGAGAACTCGATTAATGGTAGGTGGTTATCCCAACTACCACCTAAGTCAATCACATATGCACGAAGCATGTCTTCCAAGGTTTGGATTGTACGCTCACTCTGGCCGTCCGTCTGAGGATGGTAAGCCGTACTAAAATTTAAGCGCGTGCCCAAAGATTGTTGGAAACTTTTCCAAAAATGTGACGTGTATCTAGTATCTCTGTCAGAGATAATAGACACTGGTACGCCATGTAGAGATACAATCTTATCGACGTACAATTGGGCTAACATGTCGGAGCTATAGGTCTCCTTAATGGGTAGGAAATGTGCTGACTTAGTCAGTCTATCTACTATCACCCATATCGTATCATTTCCTTTCCTCGTCTTTGGCAACTTGGTGATGAAATCCATCGTCACCATTTCCCACTTCCACGTGGGAAGTTCAGGCTGTTGTAGCAAACCTGACGGCTTCTGATGTTCGGCTTTGACTTGTGCACACATCAAACATTTAGCTACATAGGTAGCTATAGACTTCTTCAAGCCTATCCACCAAAAGTTTGCCTTCAAATCCTCGTACATCTTGTCAGCTCCAGGATGAACGGAATATTTAGAATTGTGGGCTTCCTGGAGGATGACATCTCGAAGTCTTCCAAAAACTGGAACCCATATTCGTCCATTTAACCTTAGAATTCCGTCCTTGCCAAGAGATAACTGCTCCTCGGTTACCCCTAGCTTTTCATTAGGATAGTTCGTTTCCAACACAGCTTCCTTCTGTGCAGCTAACAACCTTTCATTCAAACTATTCTTTATTTCAATGCTCTTGGCATTGATTCTGATGGGTTTCACCCTTTCCTTTCGACTTAAGGCATCGGCGACTACATTCGCCTTGCCAGGATGGTATCTGATCTCGCAGTCATAATCATTCAAGGTTTCCATCCAACGTCGTTGCCTCATGTTCAAATCTTTTTGGTTAAACAGGTGCTGGAGTCTCTTGTGATCAGAATAGATCACACACTTGATACCATATAAATAGTGCCTCTATAGCTTCAATGCAAATACAACGGCACCCAACTCCAAGTCATGGGTG
Source organism: Helianthus tuberosus (assembly GCA_030545235.1). NCBI lineage: Eukaryota > Viridiplantae > Streptophyta > Magnoliopsida > Asterales > Asteraceae > Helianthus > Helianthus tuberosus. Next base: position 27,015,797 of record CM060385.1, read on the forward strand.
GTGTAATTCTTTTCATGCACCTTTAACTGACGTGAAGCATAGGCAATAACCTTGCCTTTCTGCATAAGCACACACCCCATGCCAGTGTGTGATGCGTCGCAGTAAACCACGAATTCTTCAGTACCTTCAGGCAATGTCAGTACAGGAGCATTGCTCAACTTCTGCTTCAAAATATCGAAAGATTCTTGCTGCTTAGGTCCCCAGTTGAACTTAATATCCTTCCTAGTCAAGGAAGTTAGGGGTGCAACAATCCTTGAAAAATTTTCGATAAAGCGCCTGTAGTATCCTGCTAATCCCAAGAAACTGGGAATTTCTGTGGGCGTCTTCGGCTCTTGCCAGTTCATGACAGCTTCAACCTTAGCGGGATCTACTTGGATTACGCGTTCACTAACTATATGTCCAAGAAATTGGACTTCATGAAGCCAAAATTCACATTTTAGAGAATTTGGCATAGAGCTTCTCCTGCTGAAGTAGTGAAAGAATACATCGAAGATGCTTCTCAAGATCATCTTGGTTCTTTGAATAAATCAGAATGTCGTCAATGAAGACGATAACAAATTTGTCCAAGTATGGTTTGCAGACACAGTTCATGAGATCCATGAATGCCACTGGTGCATTAGTGAGTCCAAAAGGCATCACTAAGAACTCGTAGTGACCATAACGAGTCCTAAATGCAGTCTTGTGTACGTCTTCATCTCTAACCTTCAGTTGATGATAGCCTGACCTTAAATCAATCTTAGAGAAGTAACTTGTCCCTTGAAGTTGATCGAACAGATCGTCGATCCTGGGTAATGGATACCTATTCTTGATAGTGACCTTATTAAGCTCACGGTAATCGATGCACAGACGCATCGATCCATCCTTCTTCTTGACAAATAAGATTGGCGCTCCCCAAGTAGACGAACTAGGTCTAATGAAACCTTTGGCTAGCAATTCATCTAGTTGTGTTCTCAATTCCTTCATCTCTGTTGTTGCCAACCTATACGGTGCCCTTGCTACTGGTGCTGCTCCAGGGATGATGTCAATTCTGAATTCCACTTGCCTATCTGGTGGTAAACCAGGTAGTTCTTCAGGAAAAACTTCAGGGTATTCAGAAATGACAGGGATATCCTCAATCTTGGGTTTCGGCTCATCAATAGTCACTTGTGCCATGTAGATGACACAACCCTTCTTCAAACACCTAGAGGCCTTGAGCATAGTCACTTGCTCAGGCAGTCCATACTGGGTATCTCCCTGAATGGTAAGTGATCCACCAGACGGAGTCTTGATCACCACTTGCTTCTTATTGCAGACAATCTGGGCCTGGTTATGAGATAACCAGCCCATGCCCAAAACGATGTCAAAATCGGCTAACTTCAAAGGAAGTAGGGACAAAGGAAAAGAGTGGTTCTTAATGGATATGAAACATCCCTCTAATATGGTTGAGGCGGTTTCTAAGGTGCCATCTGCTAATTCCACCTCATACTTCACACTTAGGGTTTTAACAGGTAAATTCAGTAACTTACAAAACTTATTATCTACAAATGATTTATCAGCTCCTGAATCAAATAGCACTCTCGCATAAACATCATTTATAAGGAAGGTACCTGTGATCACATTGTCGTCTTGTACAGCTTCCTTTGCATCCATCCTGAAGACCCTTGCATTGGTCTTCTTTCCTTCATCAGCTTTCTTTGCATATTTTGGGCAATTTGTCTTAATGTGCCCTTTTTCGTTGCAACTGTAGCACGTTGCATTGTTCAGGTTCTTGCACTCTAGGGTCTTATGTTCCGAAGATTTGCAAATCCCACAAGGCCTCGACTGAGATTGGGATTTTGAGTCAAGTCTGCACCTCCCAAAGTGGTGCTTCTGACAAGTCTTACACTTGGGCTTATCTCCAGATTGATGCCCATCCTTCTTGGAGCCAGACCCCTTCTTGTGGTCATTGTTTCCTCGGTGCTTCTTATCTGACCGTCGTGAATTGTCGTCTTCACGCTTCCGTTTCTCGGCATCCGTGTTCCTCAGCGATCTCTCTCTGACCGCGTCCAGTGTGAGGGACAAAGATATATCAGCTACAGATCTGAAAGTAGCTGGCAGGAGGCTTTTACACTTGCCTTGATCTCTGGGGCTAAACCCCCAATAAAACGAGCTATTCTTTTGGGTTCCGGGGTCACCAGATAAGGAACCAACATTGACATTGTATTAAAGCTCGTAAGGTAAGCTTGGCAATCCAGATTTCTCATTACCAACGACAGAAAATCTGACTCAATCTTTTTGACCTCGTGCTGAGGACAGTAGTTCTCCTTGATGAGGGCAACAAATTGTTCCCATGTCATATTGTACAGTGGAATCTTCCCGGTAGCTTGAACCAACGATCTCCACTAGGCCAAGGCCTCACCTTTGAATGATTGAGACACAAACTTTACCACATCCTTCTCAGCGCATCCGCTGATATCAACTACTGTGTCTATCTCATCCAACCACGTCATGCAGTCTATAGCTCCTTTCTCCCCAGTGAAATCCCTGGGTTTGCATGAAACAAAGTATTTGTAAGAGCAACCCTTATCACAGGGTCCTTGATTCAGTACGATCCTTTGAGATGGAACACTTTGCTGATTTGAAGATTGACGATCGTCATCACGTTTCTTAGGCTCTTCCTTTTTAGAGGGTGGTGGCTTGCTGTGAGCCTCAGAATGAGTCTTAGGCTTTGAATGCGGTGCGGATAGGGTCCTACTTCGAGTCCCACTATACTCGTTATACTGCCGCTCTATTACCTTTGTAACAACATTGTCTATCAATGCTTGTAGTTCTTCACCCGCGATGTTAATTCGGGTATTACCATGATCTTCCCGTGGGTGACTGTTTATCTCGTCCGAGTCAGCCATTTTGATCTGTTACATAAGATATTTACAATAATTCATTTGGGAGTTTATTATAGAATTGCCTTTTAAGGCAATTCATTAACCATGGTAAACACAGACCATATTTGGTTAATTTGTTACTCACATTTATTTAGGATTTTACTATAACCTATCCTAATTATAAAACAATAACAGTATTATTAGCACAAAAGGCCTAGTCACTGGGATATTTTTAGATTATAAGCCATAATTTCAGAGAATCAAGGTATGTAGGTTTGAACATAGTTCTTTACCTTTTCTTGACAGGGAGTCGTAGACTACTACTGTCTTTTGTCTTATATGACAATGAGTATGGCCCTTAGGCACTACATCACTAATGGATGTTTAATATGTGATCATCTTAATTGATGATTTAAACTCATGATTTATAGATCATTAAGTTAGGTTGGGAATCTTTTGAAGAATCCTTATATAAGAATGACGTGTGTGATTTTAACGAATCACGTCTGCCAGGAGCGTTAACATGTTTTCAGATGTTAACAGGGATCCAAATCTTTTAAACAGGTCTTACCATCTTGGCCGAGTCTTATAATGACATGCGGGCTAGGTTATACCGTTAAGATTTTTAATTAATATTTAAATAGGCAGATATATTTTAAAAGGAATGATTTTGATTCATTTATTTCATGTATAATATATTTATGCATATAATGACAAAATGAAAATAAACTTAACATTCCATTGAATATTAAAAAGGATTACACGTTGCCCTAAACGGGACTTTTAATAGACAAATTACCCACGCAGGGGTTAAACCGAAATACAAGTCTACGCAGGGACCAAGTACTAAACAGATGTCCACGCAGGGACTATAAAAAAACAAGTCCACGCAGGGACTTAATTGAAAAGTAGGAAGTACAACAATACATATAGGGATTTAATGATCCTTCTTCTTCTTCCCCTTTAGCAAGCTCGCCAGGCCCTTGAGGAAACCCTTGTTGTTCCTGCGTTCTTCTTGGAACTCATGCTCCACCCGACTTAGTCTTTGGAGGATTTCCTCCTGTTCCGGTGGAGAAAATCGTGGTGGCTGCGACTGTTGCTGAATCGGTGGTCGTGCAGGTACTTGATACCCATGAGTTGGGTATCCCATTCCCCAAGGGGTTCCATACGGTCCTTCAGGATGATGGGCGAGGTAGTTTGATGCCACTTGATAAGGGTCTTCAACATAGTTATAGTTGGTGTGAGCCGGCTGCTCAAACGGGTTGTACGCTGTTGACCCAGCGTACGTAGGAATCGGGTTACCAAAACCCATTGGTGGCGGCTGTGGTGCAACTGGTGCAGAACTCACCTCAGGAACTGGGTTTGAGGGCCCACCCATTTGTGGGTCTTCATGCAGTGGCGGGTAGTAACTGCCACTTGAGTGATGGGGGGTGCTGAAGTGAAAATACCCTCCTCGCGTAGATATACGTGCGCCCGTTCTCCTACGCCTTGGTGGTTCTGGAGGTGCTTGATGAACTGGCGGCGGTGGAGGCAGTGGCGTGACAGCCACGAAACGTGAATCCCCTGAGGGATCCTGCTGCTGCTGCTGAGGTGATGAATGGTGAGAAGGTGTGAAGTACCATTCATGTTGGTTAAACCTTGCTTGGTAACTGTCCGGACCACCGTAGGGCGATCCGTGGAAAGACGAACCATCGGAGACCTCAATGGGATGGTTGGGTGTACCGCTTGCAGGTTCGACGGGATCCGTGTCCTTGTCCATGTCCATTGCATTGTCTTCTGAGAAGTGGTCCTCCGGTCCCAATGGGTTAAAACCCACTGGTTCTTGTATATAGTTTGCCGGGTTAAACCGGCCCTGAAAAACAGGAGTGGGGTTGCCAAAGGAATTGTGCGAAAGGGATCGCTGGAGAGGTATATATGAAGGCTGTGGGTTATCGGGCTCGTTTTCCGAATGCGGCCCAAATGAATGACGGTAAGGAGGCATTGAGCTGTGCGAAACAGACCGTCTAGCGGCATCCGCATAGTTCCGCCAGACTCCTTGCGGATCGGCACTCATTGTAGTGGAAGGAGTTCGTCGGTGCGAAGGTCCGGCCTCATGATCGTTGGGGGCGGTGATTGGCCCCTTGCCTCGTCCTCCTCGTCTAAATCTTGGTGGCATATTTCCTGTCAACAAAAAAATACACAACAAGAATATAAAGGACAAAGTTAAACTAAAAACAAATTTGGATTATTCCTATGTTCTTTGTCTAGACTCGAAAATTTAGGAATGTGCAATTGTGTCATTGAGATTAAACACAAAAGGCTAGTGTTTAATTCACTCAATGTTGGCTCTGATACCAACCTGTCACACCCCGATATTTCCATCTGTTACCGATGGGCCCGGTGGGGAGTATCATGACGCGGTTGGTAACATGATAGTCAAACAACACAATATTTAATATGCACAGCGGAAGCAAAAGATAGACATATTTCAACTTTAATAAATTGTAATATCAAGTATCACAAACAGTTGAAAGTAATCCACAGGTGGATCAAAACAAAATGGAAACATTGTTCAACAGTTTTGACATCCAAGCTTGCGAGACTTATTGTGGACGCTAGGAGAAAGCCAGCCTATTACGAGTAGTACCTGCACTTAACCTTTTTGAGAAAATACGTCAGTTTACACTGGTAAATACAATCAACTGACTCATTTGAAAAGGTTTAATAAAAATTGATTTGAATGCACATGGCACAAACTCTTTATAACTTGGGATAATTATTTGAATATAATCTTGTAAAAGAATTACATGTTCCTTATGCGTTCAGTAGCCCGATCCGTAGACCGGGTTAAAGATCAATAGACATACCACATTTATGTATTTTGGCACTGACGGGTGTACGCCTACACCCCGTGCTTAGGTCGTGGCCATCTCGTAAGATGATGCCAAGGATATCCGGGACATGGTCATTAACCCCTCAAAGGCCTTAAGCAAACAAGACATTTCAAAACGGAGCATATCAATGATTTAACCTCTATTCGATTAAAGATTCAATGTCCGACCAAGCGGTATTTTATATACCATACCCCAAGCCCATATAGGGAAAATAAGTTAAAAGTATTTACCTTTGCAAGTATCAATCACAAATAGCAAGTGCGTGTAGCTTTTACCGGGTCTCCTATTCTGGAACGAAGGTTTATAATAACCTATTAGAATCCTAACGGGTCTTTAATTAAGCCTAAACTTAGACCGGTTAGTTTTAAAGAAAGATACGGTTCAAACGCACGATTAAGCGAAGATCGGAATAGAATGTGTTTTAGACCCAACAAGTTTGAAGACTTGTATAATATGGGTAAACTAAACACATTCTGGATTTTGAGATAAAAACGACAAGGTTTGACCCGTTTCGGCTAATTTATGCAAACTAGTTACATAAACCGAACCGAACGCGAATAATGCATAACGGGTAACCGTGAGAGTCATTTACAGGTTTCCTAAGTTAATATACTTTAAATATGTTGGGATGTCAGTAGGATACCTTCCATTATGCCCAAAACGAGTTTAATCTCAATTTAAGCCCCGTAGGGGTATTTTGGTCATTTAAAAGATTATAAAAGAGATTATTTATAATTCTGAGATTCGGGTCCGAATACATCAGTAAAATAACTTATTTTAGTAGGTTATATCAGTTGTGATAAGTCTTATATGCCAAAAATGGTTTTAAACCTAAACTATGTGTTTAATACGCTTAAAAAACCATTTTAAGCGATTTCGGGGTTATACAGGAAATCTGAGTTTTTTGATCAGGTTATGAAGTTCAAAATACTTTATTTATCATATAAAATCAGTAGCAATTGGATTGGTGTCAAAATACTATGTAGAACTCATTTTATAACCAAAAAGGGTATAATCGGTATTTACCGAATCAACGCCATAACCTTAGGTTATGAGCAGGTTAAAAATAATTAAAAATCTTTATAAATCTCAAAATATTATATTACATCAGTGCCGTTTAATTAACAAAAGCTTTTTAAGTGCGCTATTGAGCATAACTCCTAATCTGGACCTCTAACTGATATGAAATTTTAGGGACAAGTTTATAATTCGGCAACAAAGATTATTGTCCTCTCACATATCAAAAATTCTCATTTTATGGCAAAAAGGGCATTATGGTCAACATTAAGCAATTAACGGAAACATGTAAACGAATCGGACAATCAACGAACCAACCACAGAGGGTTATACTATCATGTAACCTGGTCCTAAGGAAGCTTTAAGGCATTTCCAAATCATACTAAATTGGGTCAGAACTGAAGTCAAAGCAAAAGTCAAAGTTTTGCGACTTCCGGTTCCGAACCGGGTCTAAACAGAAAATTGTCGGGTCGAACATGTTTAGACATGTTCTTATACTTATTACCAAGTTATATGAGTGATAAAATAGGTTACATGCCTTCTACATTGCTAATTACATGTTAATTTGCAAATTAAGTTTTTGTTGACTTTTTCTAAACAACTTTGACCCGACATTTGATATAGTTAGAGCGGGAATCAGAGGGTGCCCTTTTAAGGGTTTATTGCCCACATAAATACCAACTTATAACTACCTTTAATTCGACTAATCACTGGACCATAAATGATTAATCGCTAAGTCAAACGGTAACTACGACGGTTTGACTTTTAAGCTAATAACTAAGTAAAACTCAATTAAGGAAGGTCAAGGGTACTTACCAAAGTCCTATGCACGACTAGGGATGACTTGGGTCTGCTCTTATGCTCCAGGAATGATCAGAAATGGAGTTGTGATGGTATGATCAAAAGTTGTAAATAATGGCCCTTTATATAGTGCTTTAATCTCTTTAGATCATTGACAAACAAGTCTACCACTGATCATGGATCATCCACAACTGTCCCTAGGGTCTAAAAAGCATGCAGGGGTCGCCCATGGTGTGGAAATATCTGATTTAATTCAGTTATTGCGCTTAAACAGGCTGCAGTACCAACTTTCTATATCTGGGGATCGGACGCGGCCCGCGTAAGCTTCTGTTAAGGCTTACGCGGCCCGCCTGAGTCATGCTGTCAGGTTAAGAACTTTTCTAGTTGTTGCATCTTGGCTCTTGGTCTTTCGAAAGGGCATTCCACTTTATTTCTTGCATTATGAGCCCTCCAAATTTACCTATAAGGGCTTCAAGACTTATACCCACTTTGTTAAGTCCTTGGTCACTTTATGTTTACCCGAAAAGTCATAATTTTCAACGTTTACGCTTTAACCCCTCGTATACGAATTTGATCATAACTTTCTCATACGATGACGAAACTTTATGAAATTTTTATCGTGTATTCTAGTGAGTATAATTAACCGTTACAAAGCTTCGGGTTTACTAAAAGGTAACTTAGAGGTATACTTTAAACATGTTGACACATTTAACCCCTGTAGTTTGTAATCTCTCACTTTCTTTCACATTTAGCTTCGTATGATCCATGATTTATTCGTTTGAAGGTATAAACATTATGTAGGGTTATTGTAAAGTATATTTATCCCTTGTTGACATTTTGAACCCTTATATTCACATACTTTCCATGTTTGTCAACTTTAGTCCTTCTAATACATTATAGGACATGAATTTTCGAGGTGTTACATTGGGGGTTTGAAATCTTTTTGGGATTTCAGCATCACAAATAGGATATCCAAACCAGGATATCCTGTGGCTATCCTGGGATACTTCAGGAATTGGCTGAACCACCCCAGGTACACTGGATATCATGTCCTTCAGTTTTTGAAGCTCCCTGGAAAATGCTGATGTCATACCTGCATCCTGCAAAGATCCAATACCATTAGTAGCAAGAGTATTATTATTATTATTAGATACATTACCAGCTTGGGGGTTCTGGCCATATCTTGAGCTTCTCACAATTGATACTCTTACTAAAGAAGGTATCTCAGGAGTATGATTCTGGGAATGGCTAGGCACAATATTCCCCCGGTTATCTTCAGTATAGACTGCAGAACTAAAGTTCAAAGCCCTGGGTTGCAAGGGAGTGACAGTATCTTCAGCAGGCCGACTCGGGCCAGACTTCAAGAGTTGTATCTCTCTCATCAGCATCTGATTAGTTTCCTGCTGCTGCCTCATCTGTTCCTGTACACTACCAAACAAATTTAGAATCTCTTCGTTTGAAGCTAAAACAGGACCGGATCCCTGGACATTGCGAGCAGGGATAACATCCCGAGCCACATGACTTTCAGTTCCGTGCGAAGAGGCTTGCATTCTCGGAGGAGGTGGCGGAAGCACCAAACCAATTGTTGCAGAGGTTGTAGCAGACACGGTGGAAGAGCTCATGTTTGATCTTGAGGCCATTGAAAATAGTGTGGCAAAAAGTGTCACACCCCGATTTCCACGTATCACCGGTGGGCCCGGTGGGGGATTATCGTGACGTGGTTGGCAACATAATAGTCAAACAACACAATATTTAATATGCACAGCAGAAGCAATTTAAAAGATATAATACAACCGAATTTAATATTGTAATATCAAATGTCACAATATTCGGATGTTTATCCACAGATGGATCGGAAACAAAATATAATCAATAGTTCAACAGACTTCAGGCATCTTAAGCTTGCGAGACTTCTAATGATGCTAAGGAGAAATCCCAGCCAATTACGCGTAGTACCTGCATTTAATCTTTTTGGGAAAATACGTCAGTTTACACTGGTAAATACATTCAACTGACTCATTTTGGAAATTGATTGAAAATTGGTTTGGATGCACGTGGCATAAACATTTTTGTTTAACTTGGGAGAATTATTTAATATTATAATCTTGTGAACGAATTACATGTTCCTTGTGCGTTCAGTAGCCCAGATCTTGTCCGGGTTAAAGATCAATAGACACACCACAATATTCTTTTATGCGCTGACGGGTGTACGCCTACACCCCGCGCTTAAGTCGTGGCCATTTCGTAAAATGATGCCAAGGATATCCGGGACATGGTCATTAACCCCCCAAAGGCTTTAAGTAACAAGACTGTTTAAACGAGCCGATCAAATTTATTCAACTACCCACTCAATCGGTGGAGAATTTGATGCCCGATCAAGCGGTATGCTATATACCGTAACCCAAGCCCGTATAGGGAAAATAAGTTAAAAGTATTTACCTGAGCAATGTATAAATCACAATAAGCAAAATGCATGTAGCTTTTACTGGTCCTCCTAATCTGGAACGAAGGTTTTATAATAACCTATTAGAATCCTAACGGGTCTTTAATTAAGCTTAAGCTTAGACCGACTAGTTTCAAAGATACGGTTCGTACGCACGATTAAGCGAAGACCGGATAGAATGTGATTTAGACCCGACAAGTTTGAAGACTTGTTTAATATGGGTTTATTATTCACATTCTGGATTTTGAGATAAAACCGTTAAGGTTTGACCCGTTTCGGCTAATTTATGTAAACTTGTTACATAAACCGAACCGTACACGTACTAAGCGTGACGGGTATTCATGAGAGCTATATACAGGTTTCCTAAGTTAATTATGCCTCAAATATGTTGTGACATCAGTAGGATGTCTTTCATTATGCCCGAAACGTGTTTAAACACAAACTAGGCCCCGTAGGGGTAGTTTGGTCATTTTAAAGGTTGTAAAAGGGTTTAAGTGTTTAACTGAGTTAGAGGTCTGATGTAATCAGTAAACATACTCAAATTAATGAGTTATAACAGTAGGATAAAGTACATATGTGAAATTTATCAATTATAACCAAACTATGCCCCGTAGGGGTATTTTGGTAATTTCACATAAGCCGAAAAGCTCAAAACTGAAGTCTGAGTTTAACAACCTTTGCTTACTGTTAAAATATTATAATTTGCCTCAAATATCAGTAGGTATCAACCCTTGTATGTTTAAAATACTTCTAGTACATAATATGCGTTAAAAACGCTTAAAAAGGCGATTAAAGGCCATTTCCGGGTTTGATACTTAAATCTGATATTTTTATATTTCCAGAAGGCTTAAAATAATTTATTTATCATATGTGATCAGTAGCAAAAGGTTTGGAGTCGTTTAGATATGTAAAACTCATTTTATGGCCCGTAAGGGCAAAACCGACAATTACCGGACTAAGCCTACGACTACTAGTTATGCTCAGCCTAAAATTAATTAAAAATCCTTAAAAATCCCAAAAATAATATATTATATCAGTGGGTAAAATATTTGATATCAAAAAGTATGTTTAAGTAGGCTATACGCTAATTACGCCATTTTATTAACATAAAGCTTTCAATTTGCGATAATGAGCATAACTCTCAATCTACACCTCAAACTGATGTCAAATTTTGCATACAAGTTTGTATATCAGTAATTAAGGTTTCTACTCTTTTACATTTCCAAAAATCACGTTTTAAGGTAATAAGGGCATAATGGTCAACATATGAGCAATTAACGGAATCATGCGTAATAATCGGTTAACTAATGAACCATAGTGTATAATCATAGAGGGTTATACTAGCATGTAACCTGGTCCAAATAAAGCTCTTAGGCATTTCTAAAATATGCTTAAACGGGTCAGAACTGAAAGTCAAAGTGAAAGTCAAACTATGTGACTTTCGGTTCCGAACCGGGTCTTTATAGTAAATTATCGGGTTGAACATGTTTAGACATGTTCTTATACTAATTACCAAGTTATAATAATGATCAAACAGGTTGTAGGTGTTATATATAGCTAATCATGCATAAATTAGAATTTAAGCTTCCTGTTGACTTTTTAATTTTAAGTTTGACCCGACTTTTGACCTAGTTAGAGTGGTGATCAGGGGGAACCCTCTTAAGGGTTTATTACCCACATAAATACCAACTTATAACTACTTTTGATTCGACTAATCACTGGACCATTTGTGATTAATCTTAAAGTCAACCGTTAATTACGACGGTTTGACTTTTAAGCTAAAACTCAATTAAGAAAGGATTAGAACACTTACAAGGGTCCTAGGCACGAATTATGATCACTTGTGAGCAGGCTTGAGCTCCAGAATTGATCAGAAGATGCAGAGAATGGTGTGAAGAACAATGTTGCACATAATGGCCTTTTATAGTGATTTTTTCACCACAATATGTTGACACCAAGGTCTAGCACTCACCACAAGCTGCCCACAAGTGTTCCTAGTGCTCTAAGACTGTTTAGGGGTCGCCCATGGTGCATTAATGTCGATAAAGGGTCGGTTCTGCGCGAATGTAGGCTGCTGTCTTCATTTTCTGCTTCTGATGTCCTGATGCGGCCCGCGTAAGGGTGTTGATGGACCTTACGCGGCCCGCATGGCCCTTCTGATCAGACAAAACGTTTTTGAGTTGTTGCATCACACCTCTTGGCCCTTCCGAAAGGTCAATTGAGCTAATTACTTGCAATTTGACCCCTTATTATTTACCCACAAGGGCTTTATGACTTATACCCACTTTGCCAAGTCCCTGGACACTTCCGGTTAACCCGAAAAGTCTTAACTTTCAATGTTTACGCTTTAACCCCTCGCACACGAATTTGATCATAACTTTCTCATACGATTACGAAACTTTATGAAATTTATATCGTGCATTCTAGTGAGCATATTTAATAGTTATAAAGCTTCGGGTTTGTCAAAAGGTCACTCAGAGGTATAAATTAAACATGTTGACACATTTAGTCCCTGTACTTTGAAATCTCTCACTTTTAGCTTCGTATGATCCATGATTTATTCGTTTGAAGGTATGAGCATCATGTAGGGTTAACGTACATTATATTAATTCACAGTTGACACTTAGAATACGTATATTCACATACTTTCCATGTTTGTCAACTTTAGTCCTTCTATAATATTCTTTCACATGTTTTAAACATACGACACGTGTCAACACATTATAGGACGTGAATTTCCGAGGTGTTACATCCTCACCCCCTTAAAATAAATCTCGACCCGAGATTTACTGAAATAAGTAAGGGTACTTTTCTTTCATCGTGGATTCGACTTCCCACGTGTATTCGGGACCTCTACGGGCATCCCATTTGACCTTTACAATAGGTACATGCTTCCTTCGAAGCTTCTTTACCTGTCGATCTTCAATCGACAAAGGTTTTTCAACAAATTTCAAGCTCTCATCTATATGCACATCTGTATGTGGTATAACCAGTGATTCGTCAGCGAAACACTTCTTCAGATTGCAGATGTGGAACACATTGTGAATTCCACTGAGCTCTTCCGGTAAGTTTAACTTATAGGCAACTGACCCGACACGTTCGATAACCTCGAATCGGGCTTAGCTTGCCTTTCTTACCAAATCGCATCACTCCTTTCCAGGGTGATACTTTGAGCAACACTTTATTACCTACTTCGAAGTGAAAAGCTTTACGCTTCGGATCTGCGTAGCTCTTCTTCCTATCCCGGGCAGCCTTGAGACGGTCACGAATCTGGACAATCTTGTCCGTCGTTTCAAAGACTATCTCTGGTCCTGACAATTGGACATCTCCAACTTCCGCCCAACACACTGGCGATCTACACTTTCTACCATATAATGCCTCAAAAGGCGCAGCCTTTATGCTGGTGTGGTAGCTATTGTTGTAGGAGAATTCGATTAATGGTAAGTTCTTATCCCAACTACCTCCCAAATCGATCGCACATGCACGTAGCATGTCTTCCAACGTTTGAATAGTACGCTCGCTCTGACCGTCAGTCTGAGGATGATAAACCGTACTAAAATTCAAACGTGTGCCCAAAGATTGTTGGAAACTCTTCCAAAAATGTGACGTGTATCTAGTATCTCTGTCAGAGATAATAGACACAGGTATGCCATGTAAGGCTACAATCTTATCAACGTATAACTGGGCTAACATATCGGAGCTATAAGTCTCCTTGATGGGTAAGAAATGTGCTGACTTAGTCAGTCTATCAACTATCACCCATATTGTATCATTGCCTTTCCTTGTCTTAGGTAACTTGGTGATAAAATCCATAGTTACCATTTCCCACTTCCACGTAGGAAGTTCAGGCTGTTGTAGCAAACCTGACGGTTTCTGATGCTCGGCTTTGACTTGCGCACATGTCAAGCATTTAGCTACATGAGTGGCTACAGAATTCTTCCAGCCTATCCACCAATAATTTGCCTTTAGATCCTGGTACATCTTATCAGCTCCAGGATGAACGGAGTATTTGGAACTGTGGGCATCCTGGAGGATAACATCACGAAGTCCCCCATAAATTGGAACCCATATTTGTCCATTCAATCTTAAAATTCCTTCCTTGCTAAGAGTTAACTGCTCCTCAGTTACTCCTAACTTTTCATTAGGATAGTTAGCTTCCAACACAGCTTCCTTCTGTGCAGCTAACAACCTTTCAATCAAATTATTCTTTATCTCCATGTGCTTGGCATTGATTCGGATGGGTTTCATCCTTTCCTTTCGACTCAAGGCATCAGCGACTACATTCGCCTTGCCGGGATGGTACTTGATTTCACAATCATAATCATTCAAGGTCTCCATCCAATGGCGTTGCCTCATGTTTAACTCTTTCTGATTAAACAGGTACTGGAGGCTCTTGTGATCAGAATAGATCACACATTTGATTCCATAAAGATAATGCCTCCACAGTTTTAGTGCGAATACAACGGCACCCAACTCCAAGTCATGGGTGGTGTAATTCTTTTCATGCACCTTTAACTGTCGTGATGCATAGGCAATAACCTTGCCTTTTTGCATAAGCACACACCCCATGCCAGTGTGTGATGCATCACAATAAACTACAAATTCTTCGATTCCATCAGGCAATGTCAACACTGGAGCATTGCTCAACTTCTGCTTGAGAATATCGAAAGCTTCTTGCTGCTTAGGGCCCCAAACGAACTTTACTTTCTTCTTGGTTAAGGAAGTTAGGGGTGCAGCAATCCTTGAAAAATTTCAATGAAACGCCTGTAATATCCTGCCAATCCCAGGAAGCTACGAATCTCTGTAGGCGTCTTTGGTTCTTGCCAGTTCATAACTGCTTCAACCTTAGCGGGATCCACCTGGATACCACGCTCGCTAACCACATGTCCAAGAAATTGGACTTTACGAAGCCAAAATTCACATTTAGAGAATTTGGCATAGAGCTTCTCCTGATGCAGGAGTTTGAGAATACAGCGAAGATGCTTCTCATGGTCAGCTTGGTTCTTCGAATAGATAAGAATGTCGTCGATGAAAACGATGACGAATTTATCTAAGTACGGCTTGCAAACGCGATTCATGAGATCCATGAATGCGGCAGGTGCATTAGTGAGCCCAAAAGGCATCACTAGGAACTCGTAATGACCATAACGAGTCCTAAATGCGGTTTTATGCACATCTTCATCTCTGACCTTCAGTTGATGGTAGCCTGACCTCAATTCAATCTTCGAGAAATAAATTGCCCCTTGTAACTGATCGAACAAATCGTCGATCCTGGGCAAAGGATACCTATTCTTGATCGTGACCTTGTTAATCTCATGATAATCGATGCACAGACGCATTGACCCATCCTTCTTCTTGACAAACAGGACTGGCGCTCCCCAAGGAGACGAACTAGGTTTAATGAAACCTTTGGCTAACAATTCGTCTAGCTGTGTCCTCAATTCTTTCATTTCCGTTGGAGCCAACCTATAGGGTGCTCTGGCAACTGGTGCTGCTCCGGGGATGATATCAATCCTGAATTCCACCTGCCTATCTGGTGGTAAACCAGGTAGTTCTTCCGGAAAAACTTCTGGGAATTCAGAGATGATAGGGATGTCTTCTATCTTCGGTTTGGGCTCATCAATAATCACTTGTGCCATGTAGATGACACAACCCCTCTTTAAACATTTTGAAGCCTTGAGCATAGTGGCTTGCTCAGGCAGCCCATACTGGGTATCTCCCCGAATGGTAAGTGGTTCACCAGACGGAGTCTTTATTACCACTTGCTTCATGTTACAGACAATTTGGGCCTGGTTATGAGATAACCAGTCCATACCCAGAACTATGTCAAAACCGGCCAACTTAAATGGAAGTAGAGACAGAGGAAAAGAATGGTTCTTAATGGATATAACACATCCATCTAACACAGTTGAGACGGTTTCTATGGTACCATCTGCTAACTCTACTTCATAGTTTACGCTTAAGGTTTTGACAGGTAAATTCAACAATTTACAAAACTTATGGTCTACGAAAGACTTATCTGCGCCTGAATCAAAAAGTACTCTTGTAAAGACATCATTTACAAGGAAGGTACCTGTTATGACATTATCGTCTTGCACAGCCTCTTTCGCGTCCATTCTGAAGACTCTAGCATTAGTCTTCTTAGCCTCTTCAGGCTTCTTGTTGTACTTAGGGTAGTTGGTTTTAATGTGGCCCTTTTCATTGCAACGATAGCACGTCGCGTCTTTTATCTTCTTGCAATCCAAGGTTTTGTGATCCGTGGACTTGCAAATACCACAAGCATAAGTTTTTGACTGAGTCTGTGAGTTCGACTCAAGTCTGCACTTTCCAAAGTGCTGCTTCTTGCAAATTTTGCATTTGGGCTTCTCACCGGAATTATGCCCATCTTTCCTCGACTCAGATCCTTTCTTGTTATCACCGTTCCCACGGTGCTTCTTGTTCGATCTACGTGAACCATCATCTTCACGCTTTCTCTTCTCAGCCTCCTTATTCCTCAGCGATCTCTACCTGACCGCATCCAGAGTGAGGGATAAGGAAATGTCAGCTACTGATCTAAAAGTAGCTGGCCGAGAAGCTTTTACGCTTGCCTTGATCTCGGGGGCTAAACCACATTTATAAAACGAGCGATTCTTTTTGGCTCCGGGGTTACCAAATAGGGAACCAACCGGGACATCGTGTTGAAGCTCGTTAGGTAAGCTTGACAGTCAAGGTTTGTCATCACCAATGATAGAAAATCAGACTCTATCTTCTCCACAACAAATAAACATCATACCCACGCAAGGGTTAACGGAAAATAGACCCACGCAGGGGTCAAATCAACACACATACATACCCACGCAGGGGCTTAAACAAATACAGCAAATACAGGCCCACGCAGGGGCTCAACAATAATTGGAAGGATTCAATGATCCTTCTTGTTCTTCCCTTTGATCAAGCTTGCCAATCCTTGGAAGAAGCTCTGTCTCTCCCTACGGTCACGGTGGAAACCTCGCTCCACTTCATCCAACCTTTGTAGGATTTCCTCCCTTTCTGGGGGAGAAAACCATGGTGGCTGCGATTGCGTCCGGATAATAGGCCTAGGAGGTATCTGGTACCCATGTGTTGGGTACCCTACTCCCCATGGATCTCCATAGGGTCCTTGGGTGTTGTAGTTCGCCGCTACCATGTAAGGGTCGGCCTCTGCGTAACCATAATTGTGGTGATTTGGCGGTTCAAACGGGTTGTATGCCATGGAACCCGTATACGCTGGAATTGGGTTGTCAAAACCCATCGGCGGTGGCTGTGGAACAGCTGGTTGTGAGGGTCCACCCATTTGTGGGTCCTCCTGTTGTGGCGGATAGTGGCTGCCACTGGATTGACGTGGGGAACTGAAATGGAAATCCCCTGCTCGTGACGACATGCGCGCATCGGTTCTCCTTCGCCTCGGCGGTTGCGGAGGTGCCGGCTGCACTGGCGGCGGTGGAGGCGGTGGCGTGACTGCCACGAATCTGGAATCCACAGAGGGATCCTGTTCCTGCTGCTGCTGATGATGAGGCGACGAATGGTGAGGAGGTGTATAGTACCACTCATGCCGGGTGAACATGGTTTGGAAGCTATCTGGACCAACATAGGGTGATCCGTGGAATGAAGATCCATCCGAAATCTCGATCGGGTGGTTTGGAGTACCACTGGCAGGTTCGACAGGGTCCGTATCCTCATCCATGTCATCCGCATTATCACCCGAGAAGTGATCGTCTGGCCCCAGTGGGTTAAAACCCACGGGTTCTGGTAAGTAATTGGCCGGATTAAATTGGCCTCGGAAGACGGGTGTGGGGTCACCAAACGAATGATGAGACAGGGATCGCTGCAATGGTATATATGAAGGCTGGGGGTTGTTGGGCTCGTACTCCGGTTGTGGCCCATAAGGGTTTTGGACCGGAGGTGTAGAGCTGTGTGATACCGATTGTCGGGCTGGTTCGAACAAGTTTCTCCTGTTCTGCCGAGGGTCGTCACTCTCGGTAGTAGACGGAGCTCGCGCATGTGATGGTCCAGCTTCATTGTCATTGGGGGCGGTGATTGGCCCCTTTCCACGTCCTCTTCTTCTAAAGAATCTTGGCGGCATTTTGTTAATCCTGTCATTATAGCATGAGATAACAAAACAACAACAAAAATATATGCAAAATAAAGGACAACACAACAAAGTGGAATTTGTCCTATGTTATATGTCTAGACTCGAAAGTTTAGAATTGTGCAATTGTGTAACTGAGATTAAACACAAAAGGCTAGTGTTTAATTCACTCAGTGTTGGCTCTGATACCAACCTGTCACACCCCGATTTCCACGTGTCACCGGTGGGCCCGGTGGGGGATTATCGTGACGTGGTTGGCAACATAATAGTCAAACAACACAATATTTAATATGCACAGCGGAAGCAATTTAAAAGATATAATACAACCGAATTTAATATTGTAATATCAAATGTCACAATATTCGGATGTTTATCCACAGATGGATCGGAAACAAAATATAATCAATAGTTCAACTGACTTCAGGCATCTTAAGCTTGCGAGACTTCTAATGATGCTAAGGAGAAATCCCAGCCAATTACGCATAGTACCTGCATTTAATCTTTTTGGGAAAATACGTCAGTTTACACTGGTAAATACATTCAACTGACTCATTTTGGAAAATGATTGAAAATTGGTTTGGATGCACGTGGCATAAACATTTTTGTTTAACTTGGGAGAATTATTTAATATTATAATCTCGTGAACGAATTACATGTTCCTTGTGCATTCAGTAGCCCGGATCTTGTCCGGGTTAAAGATCAATAGACACACCACAATATTCTTTTGTGCGCTGACGGGTGTACGCCTACACCCCGCGTTTAAGTCGTGGCCATTTCGTAAAATGATGCCAAGGATATCCGGGACATGGTCATTAACCCCCCAAAGGCTTTAAGTAACAAGACTGTTTAAACAAGCCGATCAAATTTATTCAACTACCCACTCAATCGGTGGAGAATTTGATGCCCGATCAAGCGGTATGCTATATACCGTAACCCAAGCCCGTATAGGGAAAATAAGTTAAAAGTATTTACCTGAGCAATGTATAAATCACAATAAGCAAAATGCACGTAGCTTTTACTGGTCCTCCTAATCTGGAACGAAGGTTTTATAATAACCTATTAGAATCCTAACGGGTCTTTAATTAAGCTTAAGCTTAGACCGACTAGTTTCAAAGATACGGTTCGTACGCACGATTAAGCGAAGACCGGATAGAATGTGATTTAGACCCGACAAGTTTGAAGACTTGTTTAATATGGGTTTATTATTCACATTCTGGATTTTGAGATAAAACCGTTAAGGTTTGACCCGTTTCGGCTAATTTATGTAAACTTGTTACATAAACCGAACCGTACACGTAATAAGCGTGACGGGTATTCATGAGAGCTATATACAGGTTTCCTAAGTTAATTATGCCTCAAATATGTTGTGACATCAGTAGGATGTCTTTCATTATGCCCGAAACGTGTTTAAACACAAACTAGGCCCCGTAGGGGTAGTTTGGTCATTTTAAAGGTTGTAAAAGGGTTTAAGTGTTTAACTGAGTTAGAGGTCTGATGTAATCAGTAAACATACTCAAATTAATGAGTTATAACAGTAGGATAAAGTACATATGTGAAATTTATCAATTATAACCAAACTATGCCCCGTAGGGGTATTTTGGTAATTTCACATAAGCCGAAAAGCTCAAAACTGAAGTCTGAGTTTAACAACCTTTGCTTACTGTTAAAATATTATAATTTGCCTCAAATATCAGTAGGTATCAACCCTTGTATGTTTAAAATACTTCTAGTACATAATATGCGTTAAAAACGCTTAAAAAGGCGATTAAAGGCCATTTCCGGGTTTGATACTTAAATCTGATATTTTTATATTTCCAGAAGGCTTAAAATAATTTATTTATCATATGTGATCAGTAGCAAAAGGTTTGGAGTCGTTTAGATATGTAAAACTCATTTTATGGCCCGTAAGGGCAAAACCGACAATTACCGGACTAAGCCTACGACTACTAGTTATGCTCAGCCTAAAATTAATTAAAAATTCTTAAAAATCCCAAAATAATATATTATATCAGTGGGTAAAAGATTTGATATCAAAAAGTATGTTTAAGTAGGCTATACGCTAATTACGCCATTTTATTAACATAAAGCTTTCAATTTGCGATAATGAGCATAACTCTCAATCTACACCTCAAACTGATGTCAAATTTTGCATACAAGTTTGTATATCAGTAATTAAGGTTTCTAAACTTTTACATTTCCAAAAATCACGTTTTAAGGTAATAAGGGCATAATGGTCAACATATGAGCAATTAACGGAATCATGCGTAATAATCGGTTAACTAATGAACCATAGTGTATAATCACAGAGGGTTATTCTAGTATGTAACCTGGTCCAAATAAAGCTCTTAGGCATTTCTAAAATATGCTTAAACGGGTCAGAACTGAAAGTCAAAGTGAAAGTCAAACTATGTGACTTTCGGTTCCGAACCGGGTCTTTATAGTAAATTGTCGGGTTGAACATGTTTAGACATGTTCTTATACTAATTACCAAGTTGTAATAATGATCAAACAGGTTGTAGGTGTTATATATAGCTAATCATGCATAAATTAGAATTTAAGCTTCCTGTTGACTTTTTAATTTTAAGTTTGACCCGACTTTTGACCTAGTTAGAGTGGTGATCAGGGGGAACCCTCTTAAGGGTTTATTACCCACATAAATACCAACTTATAACTACTTTTGATTCGACTAATCACTGGACCATTTGTGATTAATCTTAAAGTCAACCGTTAATTACGACGGTTTGACTTTTAAGCTAAAACTAAGCTAAAACTCAATTAAGAAAGGATTAGAACACTTACAAGGGTCCTATGCACGAATTATGATCACTTGTGAGCAGGCTTGAGCTCCAGAATTGATCAGAAGATGCAGAGAATGGTGTGAAGAACAATGTTGCACATAATGGCCTTTTATAGTGATTTTTTCACCACAATATGTTGACACCAAGGTCTAGCACTCACCACAAGCTGCCCACAAGTGTTCCTAGTGCTCTAAGACTGTTTAGGGGTCGCCCATGGTGCATTAATGTCGATAAAGGGTCGGTTCTGCGCGAATGTAGGCTGCTGTCTTCATTTTCTGCTTCTGATGTCCTGATGCGGCCCGCGTAAGGGTGTTGATGGACCTTACGCGGCCCGCATGGCCCTTCTGATCAGACAAAACGTTTTTGAGTTGTTGCATCACACCTCTTGGCCCTTCCGAAAGGTCAATTGAGCTAATTACTTGCAATTTAACCCCTTATTATTTACCCACAAGGGCTTTAGGACTTATACCCACTTTTCCAAGTCCCTGGACACTTCCGGTTAACCCGAAAAGTCTTAACTTTCAATGTTTACGCTTTAACCCCTCGCACACGAATTTGATCATAACTTTCTCATACGATTACGAAACTTTATGAAATTTATATCGTGCATTCTAGTGAGCATATTTAACAGTTACAAAGCTTCGGGTTTGTCAAAAGGTCACTCAGAAGTATAAATTAAACATGTTGACACATTTAGTCCCTGTACTTTGAAATCTCTCACTTTTAGCTTCGTATGATCCATGATTTATTCGTTTGAAGGTATGAGCATCATGTAGGGTTAACGTACATTATATTTATTCACAGTTGACACTTAGAATACGTATATTCACATACTTTCCATGTTTGTCAACTTTAGTCCTTCTATAATATTCTTTCACATGTTTTAAACATACGACACGTGTCAACACATTATAGGACGTGAATTTCCGAGGTGTTACAAAAAGTTTTGAAAATAGAAAACCAAGTAACGATTTTTCAAAAGCTTTTAGTAGAAATAGCACCACTTGCCCCACGGTGGGCGCCAAATTGTTTTGGTCAAAAATTACCGAAGCAATTAAGTGATCAAATTAGTTAAGTGAGGTAGTGTGCTAGAAATGTGTGTTGAAAATATGCTAGTTAAGTTATTTGCAAAAACAGTTTCAGGATACGGCTTAGGATATAGAGCTGTATCTATGATCAAACAATGAGCAAAAATGTAAAAGGTGACATGGGATGTACGAGGAAAGCCCTTGATCAATCTAGAACGCCGGCACTAAACCTCGGGAGCTGACAATCACAGCTGCCTTGTTCTTCTATTACTTCAAATATCAGGATATAGTGCAGGATATGATGCGGATCAACTAGGTGTTACAATGTAATTTGAGTACAAGTGTTTGTGTGCAGTGATTATTTGCAATTGGAGAGCAAAAGTGTGCATAGGAATGAGTGCCTTAATCTGATCCGATCACTCTATTTATAGTAACACAAAAATAACTAACTATCCTATTAAACCAGGATGCTTCGAATATTCTTCAAGTGAACGTTGTAGTCCTGGTCTCTCGGGTTCAATGTCTTTAGTCTAACTGATTTGCCCGAGTCTTGGGGGGAAGAAGTCTTCTTGAACGTTGGAGACTTACACCTCCTAATCTACACGTGGTTAAATCAATTAATACCAGGATATCATACCAGGATGTTACCAATATCCTGATCCGGTATCCTGATCACAAATAAACAATCAAAGCCAGAATATTAGTCAGGATATATGTTCAGAAAATGGCCCATAACAATACTCATATTCCTTCATGACCAAAGTGAATTTTCCAAACCATGCCCGAGGAGATTGTTTTAGCTCGTATAAAGACTTTTTCAACCGACATACTTCTCCTTCTTTAAAACTCCCTGAAAAACCTGGAGGTGCTTCCATGTAGACTTCTTCCGTTAGGTCTCCATGGAGAAATGCATTTGTAACATCAAACTGGTGGAGAGGCCACTCCTTATTGGTTGCCACAGAGAGGAGGACTGTGATGATGTCCATTTTCGCAACCGGAAAAAATGTCTTAGAGTAATCGATCCCATACGTCTTAATGTAACCCTTGGCTACGAGCCAATCTTTGTATTTTCTAATGGATCCATCTGGCTTATATTTGATAGAATACACCCACCGACATCCAACTGTTTTTTTTTTTCGTTAGGAAGAATGCACTTCTCCCACATGTTGTTTTTCATAAGAGCATGCATTTTCGTTTCCATTGCTTCTCTCCAGTTCTTTTTTACCTTGGGCTTCCTTTACGGAACTTGGTATTTGTTCGGAATATAGTGAAGTAACAAATGCTTTCGCACTGTTAGATAAGTTTCCATCAACCATATTAGCTATAGGATACCTTGAACTTCTTGTTTCCCTTTCTGGGGAGTACCGTTTGGGGGGAACCCCTCTATTGGCTCTCGGGGGTAAAACATATGTTCACAGTTTTGTTCCAGATCCTCCATCATGTTGTTCATTAGATTCGACCTCTCCTTGGACTGCATTGTTCTGCTCAGCAATCTCTATCTGTTCCATTGTCTCGGGACTTTCATGATTATTAGTGATAACTTGCTCAGATTCGGGCACAATTTCAAGGTTTGGAGAGTCACTTACCTCGAACACCAGTCTGGATGATTCTTGGGTGAGACCCTCGACAGGCTTAGTATGTGTGGATGTATGAGATAACTCGTCTTCGCTTGCGGATGGACTCCACTTCAACCAACTCACTGAGTGCTCATGCTCTATCTCCCCTTGACCACTAAGATGGGACTGATAGTAATATTCTGTTTCAAGAAACTTGCAGTGGACAGTGGTAATCACCTGACGTCGTAATGGGTTAAAACATCGGTATCCTTTCTGATTCACCCCATAACCAACAAAGACACATTTCTACGTAAATGGGTCAAGTTTGGATCGTTCGGTTTTGGGTAGATGGGGAAAAGCTGTACACCCAAAGACTTGAGGTGGTAAGGTAAGAGGTGGAGGTAGTCCGGTGAATGTGGATAAGGTATCTAGGGGAGTTTTTAGGTCAAGGGGTTTGGTTGGTAAACAGTTAAGGAGATACATAGCTGTGTTTATGTCACACCCCAACCGTTGGCGGAAACATCGAGGCGCGACACTGAGCGAAACAGATTGTCCATGAGTATCCATAACAACTATTAATTACTAGATATTTAAACGTCACATCCCATACCATAACATATCCAATTAAAACAGTTATTACAACTAATTGTCTCAAAAACAACACTATTCCGACAACTCAGATTTAGCGTGACATAACTAGACCCCTAGCTTGATTCACCAAAGTACAACATTCCTAGCATCTTAAGCACCTGTCACATACGTTAAAATAGTGGTCAATACACATAGTGTAAAGGTAAGCATACAAGTTTAATAGTAATAGTAGCGAAAGCGAGTTTACGCATAACCAGCATGTAACATGTATAATGTGAAGCAAGTAGGTTATCGACAATGAAATATGCACAGACGTGACTGTGAGTTGTAGAGAGCGCAACACATATCACCACTGTGACACGTGAAGAAATATGTCGCAACCCCCGATCCCAAATCCTCGGGAACGGGCGGCCGCGAGCCAGTTTCGGTGGTATCGCGTATTGTCTAATTTGGCAGCGGAATTTTTCATCAGGACCGTAGTTAGGAAATAATTGATCAGAGTAAAATACCACATTTTCATAATATTAAACACATGGGATAAAACCCAAGTTTGCAGTACACGCATGTTCATAGGAATAAATCCTATTTTATTTAATAAAAACATCTATTTTATTTTAGGTAACTTTATTGCCACTTTTCCAAGCCTTCAGTGCTATCCAGCTGGCTTCTATTTGGCTTTCACAATTTGTTACCTGAAACGCGATTTAAAAACATTTGTCAGTGGGAAATACTGGTGAGTGAATCCCAATTTAATCAAGTTTAAATAAAAACCATTGTACAGTATTGAGGGCGATCTCGCAATTACATTTGTTTCCAAGTTATATCAATTAACATCCATGGTACTGTCAGACCCGACTTGTGGAAATTTTACTCCTTGACCAGGTGGTAACAAATTTTGTATATAAAACCCCAACATACTCATAGTAATTGTATTCTTACAAATACTCAATAACTGCTTAATATACATTTAATTGTATGAGGTTTTGTAAAAACAGTTAACAAAAAGGTTTACACAAAAGAAGGATTACTCACATTGCTACTTTAGGTATTTCCTTTGTGGCTTCCTGGTTATAATATAATTAAATAAACAATGCACACGTGTTAGTATAATAACCCATTTTAACATTAGTAATACCCTCCCCGAGACGGTATTCCAACGACTACGTCGGGCATAACCACGACAGCCGTTACGGAACCCTAGATCAATCGGGCAAAGTATCTAATACGTATCCAGGGGTTATGATACTTACAACGGAGCAGAACTTCGCTATTAAGGGGGGTATTTGTAACAATCCTCAATAAACCGACACCCTCGTAATAATTTCCGACACCCTAGTATATTTTAAAATGTCCCAATATGTCTTTAATTACACCCCGTATGTGAAAACCGAGCCCGAAATATAGTATAGCTTTAAAAATAAAATTTAAAATCTGATTTTTAAGCTGAGGCGGGCTGCGTAGACCCACCCCAACCCTTACGCGGGCAGTATCAAGGTTTAAAACCTATTTATGTGAACTTTAAGTTAAGACGGGCCGCGTAAGACCCATGTTAAGTTTAGGCGGGCCGCGTGAGATCAAGAACGCAGAGACACCCTAGGCCGACACGTGTCGACATCGTGACGGACCTACCTGATGAACCGGACAAGCTAGTCCGTTGACTAGCTTTGACGCGGGCCGCGTAGCCCTAAGGCTACTCTTACGCGGGCCGCGTGAGAGTCAGTTTCAGCAACTATATAAAGGAGCCATCGGGTTCAACCAGAAATCGTTCAAATTTCATTTCTCAATCTCAATTTCTGAATATAGGCTTTTTAAAGCTGGTATTATACCCCCTAATTAGCGAGGTTCTTCTCTGTTGTAAGTATTATAACCCTAGTTTCATAATAGATACGCTACCCGATTGATTTAGGGTTCCGTAACAACTGTCATGGTTCTGCCCGACGTAGTTGTTGGAATGCCGTCTCGGGGAGGGTATCATTAATATTATCAAAGGGTTATTATACTAACCTATGTACATTTGTGTAAATTATAGATTAATCCCAGGAAACCCTTACGCAAAGTCT
This sequence comes from Helianthus tuberosus, assembly GCA_030545235.1. Lineage (NCBI taxonomy): Eukaryota > Viridiplantae > Streptophyta > Magnoliopsida > Asterales > Asteraceae > Helianthus > Helianthus tuberosus. The sequence continues at coordinate 27,041,911 of CM060385.1, forward strand.
AAGATAGCAATGTGAGTTTATCCAATTTTTGTTAACCTTTTTGTAATATTTTACAAAACCTTAAATGTTTTACAATGTGATTAAGCGGTGATTGAGTCTTTGTAGTTCTTCAATTACTGCCGGTATGTTGGGGTTTTGTATATAAAATTTACTACACTATGAGTAGGAAGTCGGGACGACAATACGTTACCATTGGACAACGAGTTAGCCAATGTGTAATATGACCCACCAGTCAGGATTGACAGTACTGAATGAGTAATTGTGTAGAAATAAACAATGTGATCGCTCTCAATACTGTTTTAATTGATAAAATAATTCTTGATTAAACTGGGATTCACTCACCAGTATTTCCCACTGAAAAATGTTTTTAAAACGCGTTTCAGGTAACACAATGTGACAACCAATTAGTAAAAAGCCAGCTGGAGAGCACTGAAGGCTTGGGAAAAATGTGGCTATAAAAGTTACCTAAAAGACGATGTTTTAAATTCAATAAAATAGGGTTTATCCCTGTAAATGTATTGTAATAAGAAACTTGGGTTTTACCCATGTGATTATTAATATCAAATATGATGGTTTTACTCTGATAAACATTTCCTAACTACGCTCCTGATGAAATTTCCGTTGCCAAATTAACCAACTGATACCACCGAAACTCTGAGTTTGCGTCCGCCCATTCCCGGGACAGATAAGGGATCGGGGGTTGCGACAGAAGGTGGTATCAGAGCCTAGCCACTGGTCTATGCCAAAGAAGTGTTCTGCTGACACTTAAATTCTAAATTTTGTGTTAGGAAATAATTTATGTGATTATGTGTTTTGTGTTATCTGACTATTTATTAGTTTACTCTATGAGTGATCAAGGACCCTCAGACATGTGTCGTCAGTTGTCTGATTCACCTAGGAGTGAAGGTACCTCTTCACAGCCAGCCCTTTCTGGGTATTCTGCTGATCAGGAAGAAGGGATGTTTGCCTTTAAAGCTCAATCAGAGGAGCCATTCCCTCATAAGAAAAGAGGATGGTTCAGTAAGGAAGCCTTTGCACGTAGGAAAAGAATGCGAAAATTGCAACAGCAAAGAGTTCTAGCAGCTGCTAAGCGAAAGACAGATGCCCATACACAGGATATGCTTAATAGAAGCCTAGCCAATTTCCATATCCTAGCTACAACTGCTGCTAACCCAAGTCTGGAACAACTAGTAGCCCCACAACCACCAATCCCAGACCAAACCATGGAGATAGAAAACCTTGAAAACCAAGTGGAGATGCATGACTTCAACCCAGAGGAAATCCCTAGGGTACAAGCACCAAACCCCCTAGACCCAAATTACGACCCCTGGTGGGACGATAATAGGGACTTTGTGCAATGTTACCCGATACATGAAGACACACCCATACAAAACATAGGAGCCTATCCAGGTATGGACCCTTTAGATCCCTATTACCATGATAACTACATTAGAGAGATCTTAGAAGATCCTTACCGATTTCAGGCACTTTCACCCCCATATCAGAAACCCGCACCCCAGATTCCGAACCCAGTCCTAGAACCTGCACCCCCAATGAGTGCAGAAAACGTACAAGAACTTAGGACATTTGGTGAGGAAATTCTAGAAAGTAGTGAGAGAATGCGACAGGTGGGAGAGCGACTCATATGGAAATACGATGAGCGCAATATAGATTTTTGGATAAATCCATATCCGTGATGTGATGGAAGAGACGGTAATAGTAATAATAATATAATATAATAAAATAAAAATAAAATAAAATAAAATAAAAATAAAATAAAATATGTGTGTACGGGGATGCCTATTACTATTAGTGTGATTCTATTTCTGTTGGTATTGTAATTTTTATTTCAGTACTAGTGTGTAATAGATGCATAATAGTATATGGAAATAGAGTAAAAGTTGCAATGATCGATGTTTTTTGCTAGATTGCGTATCATGTGATTATCTATATTAAATATTATCTTGTGATATTAATAAGGGGTAAATGTTTAAATTCAGATGCCGATGAAGGAAATCAAGGAAATCTGAATAATGATAACCAGAGTAACAATAACGTGGTTAATGAGAATCCAAGCATCAATAACAATGGAAAACAAATGGATAATAGTGCCGTTCAACATATAGTGACACAAGGAATCATAGATGCAATGCCATTTATTATTCAAACGATTCAAGAAGCGAATAATAAAAGTAAGCATAGCAATAAGCGACCAATCGAACCCGAAAACAGCGTGAACAATGGACCTATACTTCAATTGCCCATTCCCAAAAGAAGAAGAACCGTGTCTTACGGTTGTTCTTATAAAGAATTCTGGTCTTGTAAACCAATGGAATTCTCAGGCAACGAAGGGGCCATTGCAACCCTACGCTGGATAGAGAAGACTGAGGCAGTCTTAAGAATAAGCAAGTGTGCTGAAGAAGATAAGATATTGTTTGCTTCTAATCTGTTTAAGAATTTAGCACTAGAATGGTGGAACACTATCCTCCAATCAAGAGGAAGTGATAAAATTTACAATATGGTATGGGAAGAATTTAAGGACAAGGTAGAAAGGAAATTCTACCCACCCAATGAGAAGGAACAGATAGCAAACAAATTCTTAAACCTTAGGATGACTGGTGTGGATAGTAAGGGATACACTAAAATATTCTTTGAATATGCTAGAATAGTGCCAACTCTTGCTTCACCAGAACCAGTATTGATCTCCCGTTATATCTGGGGATTAATTGGGGAGATAAGACACGTAGTCAAGGCAGCTAAACCTCAAACCATAGAAGAAGCTGTAGAACTAGCAAATACCTTGACAGATGAATTAGTCCGTACCCGAGAAGAAGATCAAAGGAGGAACCTAACCCAGAAGCTCACACAAGAATTTTGTTCTGGAAATTTTAATCGTGGGAAAAATATAGGTTCTACCTCTACACCTTACTGTAAGAATTGCAAAAGAAAGCATTCAGGAAATGCTCCATATACTGTAACTTTTGCAAAATATCGGGACACAAGGAAGAAGACTGCAGGAAGAAAGCTAACAACAGGATATGTTACAAGTGCGGAGAACAAGGTCATATTAAGACTAATTGTCCGAAATTAGCTCCAGCTACAAACAACAAGAATACTAAAAATGCTAGAGCATTTGTTCTGACTGCAGATGAAGCCAAGATGATTCCAGATGTCATAGCTGGTACGTTTTTAGTTAATGATGTCTTTGCTAAAATATTATTTGACTCTGGTGCAAACCAAAGTTTTATTAATACATCATTTTGCAAATTTCTAAATCAGTTATTAACTAAACTACCACAAGAATGCTTAGTAGAGACAGCTAATGGAGAAACTGTTAGGATTTCTGAAATCTTGCAGGTAGCAAGCATAGAAATTTTAAATCAGAAATTTATTGCAAATCTTTATCCCATGAATCTGGCAGGATTCGATGTTGTTTTAGGAATGGATTGGTTAATAGCCAATAAAGCCAGTATTTTATGTGATCAAAAGTCAATTCAAGTAAATTCACCAAAAGGTAAAACGATCACAATTAAAGGAGATAAATCATCTAGATCCACAAAATTCATCTCTGTGATGAAAACTGCAAGTTATATAAGAAAAGGTTCTATAGTGTATTTGATTTCCATAATCACTAACACTAAAGGAAAGGATTTAAAAGATATTCCAGTAGTATCTTAGTTTTCAGATGTATTTCCAGAAGAATTGCCAGGGCAACCTCGAGATAGAGAAGTTGAATTTAGAATCCATTTAATACCAGGAACAACACCGATTGCCAAATCACCTTACCGTTTGGCACCCGCAGAAATGAAAGAATTAAAGAAACAATTAGACGAATTATTGGAGAAAGGATTCATACAGCCAAGTTCATCGCCGTGGGGAGCACCAATCTTATTCGTTAAAAAGAAGGACGGATCAATGCGTATGTGCATTGACTACCGTGAATTAAACAAGGTCACGATTAAGAACCGGTACCCATTACCCATTACCAAGAATCGATGATCTGTTTGATCAACTGCAAGGAGCTCGACTTTTCTCTAAAATCGATTTAAGGTCAGGATATCATTAATTAAAGGTACAGGAAGAGGATATTCCTAAAACCGCATTCAGAACAAGGTATGGCCATTATGAATTTACTGTCATGCCATTTGGTTTAACCAATGTCCCAGTTGCATTTATGGACATGATGAACCGAATATGTAAGCCATATTTGGATAAATTCATAATTGTCTTTATAGATGATATTCTCATTTATTCTAAGAGTAAGGAAGATCATGCAGAACATTTGCACGCACTTTTAAGTTTATTAAGAAAGGAAAAGCTTTACGCTAAATTTTCCGAGTGCGAATTTTGGTTAGAACAAGTACAGTTTCTTGGACACCTGGTCAATCATGAAGGAATTCATGTAGATCCAACAAAAATCGAGGCGATTACTAAATGGAAAACCCCTGAGTCACCAACCGAGGTTAGAAGTTTCTTAGGATTGGCCGGTTATTATAGAAGATTTATTCAAGATTTTTCTAGAATAGCCATTCCTTTAACTAAGCTAACTTGTAAATCTGTTAAGTTTGAATGGGGATTAAAACAAGAAGAAGCCTTTAGAATCCTTAAGCATAAATTAACCCATACACCCATACTAGCGTTACCAGAAGGAACTGAAGACTTTGTAGTCTATTGTGACGCTTCCAAATTAGGTTATGGATGTGTATTAATGCAACGTCAAAAGGTTATAGCTTATGCATCTAGACAACTTAAGAATCATGAAGAGAATTATTCAACCCATGATCTAGAATTAGGAGCTATAATTTTTGCTCTTAAGATTTGGAGACATTACCTTTATGGTAGTAAGTTTACCATATTCACTGATCATAAGAGTTTAAGGTGTGTTTTCAAGCAAAAGGAGTTGAATATGAGACAAAGACGCTGGATGGAAATGCTTAGTGACTATGATTGTGATATCCAGTATCATGAAGGAAAAGCAAATGTGGTGGCAGATGCTTTAAGCCGAAAGTATCATGAAAAGCCAAAAAAGGTATGTTCTCTTAAATTAAATCTACAAGTAGATTTAAATGATCAAATAAGAGAAGCACAAAAATCAGTAATCAAGGATGGTACTGAAAAATTAAAAGGTATGGTAAAAGAATTAGAACAAGGAACAGATGGAATTTGGAGATTCCATAAAAAGAGAATGTGGATACCTAAATTAGGAAACCTGCGTCATCGTATATTAGAAGAAGCCCATAAGTCTAAATATACGATGCATCCAGGAAATGATAAAATGTACCAGGATTTAAGGAAGAATTTCTGGTGGATAGGAATGAAAAAAGGACATAGCAGCCTATGTTTCTAAATGTTTAACCTGTTCACAAGTCAAAGCTGAACACTAGAAACCCTCAGGATTTCTACAACAGTTAGAAATGCCAGTGTGGAAATGGGAATTGATAACAATGGATTTTGTTACTAAATTACCCAAAACAAAGAAAGGCAATGATACAATCTGGGTGATTGTAGATAGGCTAACCAAGTCAGCTCATTTCCTACCAATGAAGGAAACTTTCAGTATGGAACAACTAGCTAAATTATATGTAAATGAAATTGTTTCATTACATGGAATTCCTTTATCAATTGTTTCTGATAGGGATAGCCAATTTACCTCTCATTTTTGGTCAAGTTTCCAAAAGGCAATGGGAACCAAGTTAAATCTAAGCACGGCTTATCACCCTCAAACGGATGGACAAAGTGAAAGGACGATTCAGACAATGGAGGACATGCTTAGAGCTTGTATAATTGATTTTGGAGGTAATTGGGACGATCACTTACCTTTAATAGAATTTTCTTATAATAATAGTTATCACACAAGTATCAATGCTGCACCATTCGAAGCACTTTATGGATGAAAGTGCCGAACCCCAGTCTGTTGGGCAGAAATTGGGGAAAAGCAACTATCTGGACCTGAGATAGTACAAGAAACAACCGACAAGATTATTCAAGTCAAGGAACGACTAAAAGCAGCACGTGATCGACAGAAGAGTTATGCTGATAACTGACGCAAGCCATTGGAATTTCAAGTAGGAGATAAAATATTATTAAAAGTCTCTCCTTGGAAAGGAGTAGTAAGATTCATCAAACGGGGAAAGCTAAGTCCCAGGTATGTTGGACCTTTTGAGATTATTAGAAGAATAGGACCTGTAGCCTATCAGCTACAACTGCCAGAGGAAATGGCAGGAATACATGATGTATTTCATGTATCTATTCTTAAAAAGTGTTTAGCTGATGAATCACTAATAGTACCTCTTAAGGATATAGAGGTAAATGAACAACTTATGTTTGTAGAAAGGCCCCTACAAATTGAAGACAGGAAAGAGACTAGTTCTGGTGAAAGTGAAGTGGGACTCCAAAAGAGGACCTGAGTACACATGGGAGCTTGAATCTGAAATGCTAAGCAAATATTCACACTTGTTCCAGTAGATCTCGAGGACGAGCTCTAAAACAAGGTGGGGAGAATGTAACAATCCTCAATAAACCGACACCCTCGTAATAATTTCCGACACCCTAGTATATTTTAAAATGTCCCAATATGTCTTTAATTACACCCCGTATGTGAAAACCGAGCCCGAAATATAGTATAGCATTAAAAATATAATTTAAAATCTGATTTTTAAGCTGAGGCGGGCCGCGTAGACCCACCCTAACCCTTACGCGGGCAGTATCAAGGTTTAAAACCTATTTATGTGAACTTTAAGTTAAGACGGGCCGCGTAAGACCCATGTTAAGTTTACGCGGGCCGCGTGAGATCAAGAACGCAGACACACCCTAGGCCGACATGTGTCGACATCGTGGCGGACCTACCTGATGAGCCGGACAAGCTAGTCCATTGACTAGCTTTGACGCATGCCGCGTAGCCCTAAGGCTACTTTTACGCGGGCCGCGTGAGAGTCAGTTTCAGCAACTATATAAAGGAGCCATCGGGTTCAACCAGAAATCGTTCACTCACCAGTATTTCCCACTGACAAATGTTTTTAAAACGCGTTTCAGGTAACACAATGTGACAGCCAATTAGTAAAAAGCCAGCTGGAGAGCACTGAAGGCTTGGAAAAAATGTGGCTATAAAAGTTACCTAACAGACGATGTTTTAAATTCAATAAAATAGGGTTTATCCCTGTAAATGTATTGTAATAAGAAACTTGGGTTTTACCCATGTGATTATTAATATCAAATATGATGGTTTTACTCTGATAAACATTTCCTAACTACGCTCCTGATGAAATTTCCGCTGCCAAATTAACCAACTGATACCACTGAAACTCTGAGTTCGCGTCCGCCCGTTCCCGGGACAGATAAGGGATCGGGGGTTGCGACAATATTATACCCATGTATAATGCCTATACTTTAGATTTGAGAGAAAGAAATGAATTCTGAACGACGTAAACTGAAATCCTGAGGCCTCCTTATATAGGGCCTGGTTTTGGTCCTCTCGCGGCCCGCGTAAAGTGTAACCCAAGGGTTACGCGGCCCGCGTCAACGCTGGTCAACAATGTAGCTGATCCGGGTCATTGCCTAGCCTCGCCACGATGATGACACGTGTCATCACTGGGTGTTGCCACGTTCTTGATCTCTCGCGGCCCACGTAAGGGTTAAGGGGTACCTTACGCGGCCCGCCTAAACCCCAAAAACTTGATTTTTAAATATTTTTAATGATATTTAAGGTATTCGGGGTCCGTTTTCGCGTATGGCGTATATTTTAGGAAGTGTAGGGGTGTCAGGGGTGTTTTAGGAGGGTTGTTATATCTTGGTAAAATTCCTGGATTATTTAATAAAATATATAGTGTACTCACATTAAGTATAGTAACCTAATTCCACTTTATCCCTACGTCACGAGACAGATCCCCAACGAATTTAGGCAGAGCCTTGACATACGTTACGGGGTCCTACGTCAGTCGGACAGGGTATCAGTGATCAATGGTTAAAACACTTAAAACAGGGCAGAGTTTTATTATTATTGTTATAGATAAAATGAAAAAATAGAATTTTGAGAATAAGTGGTCGAGAGATGGTGAGACTGAGCAATTTGGTTGGAAGAGTTACTATGCTTATTTATAGTTGTCATATGCCTTAGAGACCAAGTATTTTATGGACACGCACACAAAGAAATCAATTTCTTACTCATACACGTGCCATTCTATATTCTAAATTTGAAATTGTTTTAGACTTTCATTATTTTATTATTCAAGACGTCCATGTTAAGTTTTGATTATTCTTATTATTTTATTTAATATATATATTATAATTAATTTAACTGCTTTACTTATTTGGCGCGTATAACTTCTAAAATATGACGTTTTATAAAATGATGAATATGTCATTAGAACGAGAATATTTGTATCTATATTTTGAACCAAGTTTCATTAAAAACGGAGTAAGTTCAAAATATAATGTATTTTTATAATTAAATTATTAAATGGTTCCGACGCTTGGCCAAAATACCTCATATTTCCATCGGTCAACTTACCCATGATGCATCCTTTTAATAACATAAGTTTTTATATATTTTATATAAATAAAAATTTTGGGAATGTTACATCCTCCCCACCTTGTTTTAAATCTCGTCCTCGACATCCCCTGAAATATGGATGAATATTTTTAGTTAGTTTAGTTTCAAGGTATATTCTGGTCTTTGTTTTGAATTTCACTTTACTTTGACCAGAACTATATCTCTATGAGATTCTTATCCTTGACTGAAATATGTTTTGTATTTTAACACTGCTTTTAGTTACAGGTTTCCTAATGCGTTAATAATTGCAAAGGAAATTCTTATACTTTTGAGGGCGTCCCAACTTAAAGAGTTCCTGTCGTTCATCTTGTCGCACGAATTTCGAGACGGATGATCAAACAAAATAATGTTTGATATTGGAATTATAGATGTATACGAGAGATCACTGATAATTAAATCTAGAATTATCATTGACATCCTGTTCGTGATTTATCCCTAATTGTCAATCGTTATAGTCTTTGGATTTACTTATAGATATACATATCTATATAGTCATATGTGTAATATACACATCATTCATAAGGTTAATGTATTTAACAGATTTATATTTCCAAAAACAGGTCAGACATCAGGTCATGGTACTATTTAGGGAATTTCATTAACATAACATATACCCCATCTCACCCGGTTTTGCCGGAGAGGTACCCTTATCTTACCCGGACAAGCTGGAGAGTCTACTACATCATACCCAGCCTTGCCAGAGAGGTAATTATCATGGTATTTTCCATAAATAAAATTTTCTCAAATAATGATTTCAGAAGTACATCATTTATTATAGCTTGTATCAAGAAACCAGGAAATTAGTATTCTCATGATGGATCATATTCTAGAACCGAGTAGTACCAATAAACAAGAAATAACAGTGGCCAAGTATTATTGCTTATTTATCATACTGGCACTGTTCTAGTCATTATCCTCCCGGCATACCAATAACCGTTACACTTTATCTATGCAAGTAATTGGCTTATCTCAAAGCTTTTTACTAAGGCATTTTTCTTAAGTTCAAGTCTAAATACTATTCTAGGTGTTAACAGTAATTATCAATATCCTAATTTTTTTGTTTAAGCATAGATATTATTATGGTTGTGGTTTTTATTTTGCTTGGAAAATGAAGTTTTGACAAAAATATAATTGTCTCCATTGACACTATAGCTAGGTTCGATGTGATGAGTATACTTACAGCTAACTTTATTTATGCATATATAACCTTAGATTCCGTTACAAGGAATATTTCATTGAGACATATGGTATTTTTAAAACCTAATACGTTTCATGGTTTATTCTTATAATGACTTCATGTTTTTATAAGAATCACTAGTATTAATTTCTCTTATGTTTATCTTTAGAAGAAATTTAATTATTATATTGTGTATACCGTTAAGAGATTCTATTATGTATATACATATGTATATTTATTATTTAGAAACAAAACAAAATATTTTTTTTTCAAATCTTTAGTTTAATATTTAAACTTATAATATATATATATACACACACACACACACAAAATATTTTTTTTCCAAATTTTTTTACAACTTTATTTATCATTTAAAGGTAGTATATTGAAATAAATTTCTGTTAAATTTATTGAATATAATATTTTAGAATTTAAGGATAGATAAATAAAAGTTTAAAGAAATAAATTAACCAAAATATAAACTTTCTGGACTCATAGGAATAAATTTATTTTTAACTAGTGGGTTGAACCATATGGGTTTAAAATATCAAAACTTAAGTCTCAATTTATTGTATATTTATTTATTCCAAGAAGTACTTATGGTAAGTAAGTTTGACGTTTCTAAAATTGATTCAAAATATATTTGAGTAATATACATGTATTAGAATATGTATGTATATCCCATACAATAGTAATAGTAATTTATTTAAAGATATTACAATATTAAAATTGTAATCTGATTTTTAAATAAAGTTATATAAAGGACAAACGTACTAAACACACATTTGTTTCATCTATTTTTATGTGGGGCATCCATTAAATTCTAGTTTGAAAAATGAATGTTTAGGAACATTTTAACGTGGCAGGTAAAACAAAAAAATAGATACTAAATTATTGATTTAAGTAGGATAAGAAAAGATGTTTTCACTGTTGCAATATCTTTACTTCTAAAATTTAATTATCTAATCTCTTTTATGTGTATCGATTGTTTAAACCATCAAACCCATCTTTTCTCTCCTTTTATTATACATCATAAAATTTTTATTACTTCTTTTTAAATATAATATTCTAAATGATAGAGGATGAAAACCTGATTATTTATATATGATTATCATGATATATATAATGACCCTTTTGATCATACCCTCTCTTTATAGTTTTAAATGTATAAATTTTACATGTATCCTAATATATATATGAATATATATATATATTTTTACATTATATACACATATATATTACTAGTATATTAATTTAAATTATTTAATTCATGCGGCAAGATTAATTACTATAAAAAATTGACATTACTTATAACACTAAATGTATAGAAATGTTCAAATTGATGCAGTTAAAATATATTACATTTAGATACCCTTAAAATTCATAATATTTAAATTTATATAGACTAAATATTTGTATACGTATATATACATAAACCCACTGTTGTATAATAACTACTTAAAGTGCATTATTAGTATACATATAAGTTTATAATATCTAAATTAAATGTATATTAACAATTGAATGTATTTAAATACATTTTTATAGGTATACAAATGATTACATTTGTATATTTTATATGACACATTTAATGACACACATGACAATATTAAAACATTTATTAATAAATCATGTAATTATTTTAACTGATCAACTCCCATTTCCAATATATATATATATATATGGGAAAATATCAAATAGGAAGTTTATTTTGGCTAGGAAGTGTAGGAAGCAATAGGATTAGGACATGTGGCAATATTTAAAATAAAGAGGAAGGGTATTTTAGTCAATCCAACCCTTTCTTCTTCCTTTTCAAAACCCAGTAACTTCAAAACCCACCATCTTCAACCATTTCTTCACTTTCTATCTCAATAATCACTACATTATAGTCCGATTTTCATCACAAATCAATGATTCAAACACCCGATCAACGTGTTCTTCAGATTTTTTGAAGAAAACTCAGTTTAATTTCATAAAAAATCTTGTTTTTTTTCAGGTGATTTTGGAGATAATCACTCGATTCGTTCGATTCGAGCGCTGATAAGTGTTTATATCCTTCAAACTTCGTCAATTGTTGAAGAAATCACTTCGATCCATGTAAGAAATTCTTTAATTCCATTTTTACGATCTGGGTTTTTGATTTAGTCATTGCGTTTTACGATCTTGGCGGGGGTCCGGGGGCAGCGCCCTTGGTAGCGGGGTCCCAGGGGCGGCAGACCCTGCGGGGTCCAAGGGGCAGAGCCCCTGGCTGGGGTTGAGCTGCATTCGTAGACAGTGTTTCTGGTTCTGTAAACAACAGGTTCTGGTCATTGCGTTTTAGTTAGATTCTGGTTCTGTGAACAAAAGTTTCTGGTCATTGCGTTTTAGACAGTTTCTGGTTCTGTGAACAACAGTTTCTGGTCATTGCATTTTAGAAATAAAACATTTTTGAAGTGTTTTTACTCATTGCGTTTTAGGTAAACACATTTTTATGTGTATTCAGTTCATTGCGTTTTAGAGAGAACAGTTTCTTTTGTGTTTTTAGGCCATTGCGTTTTAGAAATAAGACATTTTTATGTGTTTTCTAGTCATTGCATTTTAGAAATGAGACATTTTCAAGTGTTTTCTGGCCATTGCGTTTTAGAAATAAGACATTTTTAAGTGTTTTCTGGCCATTGCGTTTTAGAAATAAGACATTTTTAAGTATTTTGGGTGCATTGCGTTTTAGGTAAAACACTTTTTTATGTGTTTTCAGTCCATTGCGTTTTAGAAAGTACATTTTCTTTTGAGTTTTTAGGCTATTGCGTTTTAGAAATAAGACATTTCTTTGTGTTTTCTGGCCATTGCGTTTTACAAATAAGTCATTTCTTTGTGTTTTTGGTGCATTGCGTTTTAGAAAAATGTCATTTTTTAGGTTTTTTTTTCATTGCGTTTTACGTAACTGGGGGGTTTTCTATTGCGTTTTACGCAACTGGGTTTTAAATTTTTTTTTTTTGAAAATATAGCAATAGTATACTCGTTTTAAAGATAAAAAAAACGCTCGTTTTTTTGGTGCAATTTTTATAAAAAAATAATGTCGTATGAAAGAGTTATTAACGTTTAAAAAATGGGGGGAGGGAATTGGAGGAGAGAGAAACTATTGGCTGGATTGACTAGAATGCCCCTAAACAAACTCGCGCGCCTCTTTTCTTCCTTTCAATTTCCCTGATTTAATTTTAGCCCTTGATTAACTAAATGGATGGTCAAGATCACTTCCTAGCCTTCCTAGCCAAATAAACTTCCTATTGTATCTCATATATATATATAAGGGAAGGCTAGACAAAAAACTCTTAAATTTTTAGAAAACTCTGGAAACTCAAATCTCCCCCCATTTTTACCCAACCTCCCAACATTTTTTTTTTTGAAAAAAAAATAACACATGTAATATACATGTTTTAAAGTGTTTTGGGCCAAAAAAAACAAAAAAGCGCCGAAGGGATTTTTTTAAAAAAAATAAACAAATTTCAGCAATGTCCGGTTGCCTAACATGTGTTAGGCACAAAAGACAGAAATTGCTGAATTTTTTTTAATCATCCCTTTGGCGCTTTTTTGATTTTTTTGGCCCAAAACTCTTAAAAACATGTATATTACATGTGTTATTTTTTTCAAAAAAAAAATGTCGGGAGGTTGGGTTTTCTAGGGTTTTCTATATATATAGGGTTTTCTATATAGCCCTCCCCTATATACATATATATATATATATATATATATATATTTAACGTATACATATTATGACATTATTTGAGTAGGTGGTATTAATTATCACAGACAAATTTCTAGTACAAACATTTGGGTACAATCATAAAAATAGATTGATTAAAACAGCGAACATTGCGACTTATATATATTTATATATATATGTATTTATTACAAACTACAACTGGAATTCAAAATATACTAGTGATTATGCATACGTAACTTATTTTATTCTATCTAGGTTATAGGAGTATTATGCTCAACATGCTTTTATGTAAGGTTTATTCTATCTCTTTCCTCTACTAGGTTGTTTATTTAATGGGCAAAGTTCCATTAAAGTTTCTAGCTCATAGGTGGCATGGGTGCTGGTACTGGTTTGACGATTCAACTATTTAATATAAGTTAGCATTTACTGCTGTAGTGGCTAACATATGGAGATTTACCCATTGTTCATCTAATTCATCTTCCCATGGTAGGTTATTGCCTGTTTCCTGAGTTTGTGTATTTATTTCCTTATTGATTATCACTCCCTTTGGTTGTGACTTCTTTATTTTCTCTTGACTTTTTCTAATAATCCAACTTCTCTTCTTAGTGGTAAATGGTTTCTTAGACTGTGCCTTACGAATAAATATTTCTTCCTCAGTATCTACTGAGTATCCTGAGGGATTTGGTTGAAATGAGGTTCCTTTATCTTTTGGTGAACTATCTAATTGACGATAGATGTCCAAAATTCTTTGCTTACCCATACTGTAGACTAACAAATAACATAAAGCACATAATTACATAAGTTATTTCCTAACACAGAATTTAAAATTAAAGTGTCAGCAGAACACTTCTTTGGCTTGAACCAGTGGCATGGCTCTGATACCACCTTCTGTCGCAACCCTCGATCCCAAATCCCCGGGAACGGGTGGCCGCGAGCCAGTTTTGGTGGTATCGCGTATTGTCTAATTTGGCAGCGGAATTTTTCATCAGGACCGTAGTTAGGAAATAATTGATTATAGTAAAATACCACATTTTCATAATATTAAACACATGGGATAAAACCCAAGTTTGCAGTACACGCATGTTCATAGGAATAAATCCTATTTTATTTAATAAAAACATCTATTTTATTTTAGGTAACTTTATTGCCACTTTTCCTAGCCTTCAGTGCTGTCCAGCTGGCTTCTATTTGGCTTTCACAATTTGTTACCTGAAACGTGTTTAAAAAACATTTGTCAGTGGAAAATTCTGGTGAGTGAATCCCAATTTAATCAAGTTTAAATAAAAACCATTGTACAGTATTGAGGGCGATCTCGCAATTACATTTGTTTCCAAGTTATATCAATTAACATCCATGGTACTATCAGACCCGACTTGTGGAAATGTTACTCCTTGACCAGGTGGTAACAAATTTTGTATACAAACCCCAACATATTCATGATAATTGTATTCTTACAAATACTCAATAACTGCTTACTATACATTTAATTGTATGAGGTTTTGTAAAAACAGTTAACAAAAAGGTTTACACAAAAGAAGGATTACTCACATTGCTACTTTAGGTATTTCCTTTGTGGCTTCATGGTTATAATCTAATTAAATAAACAATGCACACGTGTTAGTATAATAACCCATTTTAACATTAGTAATACACTCCCCGAGACGGCATTCCAACGACTACGTCGGGCAGAACCACGACAGCCGTTACGGAACCCTAGATCAATCGGGCAGAGTATCTAATACGTATCCAGGGGTTATGATACTTACAACGGAGCAGAACTTCGCTATTAAGGGGGTATTATACCCGTGTATAATGCCTATACTTTAGATTTGAGAGAAAGAAATGAATTCTGAACGACGTAAACTGAAATCCTGAGGCCTCCTTATATAGGGCCTGATTTTGGTCCTCTCACGGCCCGTGTAAAGTGTGGGTTACGCGGCCCGCGTCAACGCTGGTCAACAGCGTAGCTGATCCGGGTCATTGCCTAGCCTCGCCACGATGATGACACGTGTCATCACTGGGTGTTGCCGCGTTCTTGATCTCTGGCGACCCGCGTAAGGGTTAAGGGGTACCTTACGCGGCCCGCCTAAACCCCAAAAACTTGATTTTTAATTATTTTTAATGATATTTAAGGTATTCGGGGTCCGTTTTCGTGTATGGGGTATATTTTAGGAAGTGTAGGGGTGTCAGGGGTGTTTTAGGAGGGTTGTTATATCTTGGTAAAATTCCTGGATTATTTAATAAAATATATAGTGTACTAACATTAAGTATAGTAACCCAATTCCGCTTTATCCCTACGTCACGAGACAGAACCCCAACGAATTTAAGCAGAGCCATGACATACGTTACGGGAACCTACGTCAGTCGGACAGGGTATCAGTGTTCAAGGGTTAAAACACTTAAAACGGGGCAGGGTCTTATTATTATTATAGATAAAATGAAAAAATAGAATTTTGAGAATAAGTGGTCGAGAGATGGAGAGAGTGAGAAATTTGGTTGGAAGAGTTACTATGCTTATTTATAGTTGTCATATGCCTTCGAGATCAAGTATTTTATGGACACGCACACAAAGAAATCAATTTCTTACTCATACACGTGCCATTCTATATTCTAAATTTGAAATTGTTTTAGACTTTCATTATTTTATTATTCAAGACGTCCATGTTAAGTTTTGATTATTCTTATTATTTTATTTAATATATATATTATAATTAATTTAACTGCTTTACTTATTTGGCGCGTAAAACTTCTAAAATATGACGTTTTATAAAATAATGAATATGTCATTAGAACGAGAATATTTGTATCTACATTTTGAACCAAGTTTCATTAAAAACGGAGTAAGTTCAAAATATAATGTATTTTTATAATTAAATTATTAAATGGTTCCTACGCTTGCCCAAAATACCTTATATTTCCATCGGTTAACTTACCCATGATGCATCCTTTTAATAACATAAGTTTTTATATATTTTATATAAATAAAAATTTTGGGAATGTTACAAAATACCCTTAGCAACACCCGTCCACGACAGGTGCTGAGTCCAAACTATAGTACTATCGTTGCTAAGGTGTCAGGCAACAATCACTGTGTAAACATAAGATACAAGCATTCATCGTGTAACACGTATAACATGCAGTAACGGTTAGCGTAATAAAAGTGTTTGCGTTGTGTGTAGATTGTGATTTGAATAAGTAACGTATGTAACACCCACAAGTGCATAAAGCAAAAAGGGATCGAGTATACTCACAGATAGCGTTTAATAACTAAACACTCTCTTGGATTGAAGGGAGCGCTAAGAGATTAGCCTGAATAATTAACGATAGCATAAGCGAAGGACGACGTGTAAAACGATGCAAGTGAACCATGTGACGAATGGTTATCCGTTCGGATGACAATCCGAACGGATGGCCATTCGGTCGGATTGACATTCGTTTGGGATAGATGTGTTTGTGTATGATGTTACTTTGAAGTTTTCATTGTAGCGTTTTAAAATCAGAGAAGTATCTCTACCTTTCAGGTCGTCGATCGAAAGGTCGTCCGATCGGAGAGCGATCCGTCCAGTGAGACACTTCAGAGAACAAGTTCACAGCAGGATTGTCATTCAATCGGATGGTCTTCCGATCGGATGGCAATCCGTTAGAAACTGATGATCTTTGAAAATTGTAAAAGTTCAAGTGTTGATGATTATGTGCAATCCGATCGGATTGTTGTTCGATCGGATGGCAATCTGACCGATCGGACAGCAATCCGTCCAACAATCTGATCGTTTTAAAATTTGTTAAGTTTTGAAAGTTTTTGCGGTTTGATCGAGATGGTATGACAACGTGTTAAGCAACGGAACCTCGTCAAGTCCAACTCATCCGACCGAAGTGGGAATCACCCAAGCCTGGTCAGTTGACTGTTCGTGACGGTTATTCATGTTCAACCCAGAGTCGGTTATCTCGTTGATAGGATTCAGATCTCAGACCGACACATCACTAGAGAAGAGTAGAAGGCCTGAATGAGTTCTGATTCTATCGGTTTTGAGTGCATTGAGTGTAAAAGAGTTGAAAGAAAGTTAGGAAAACATCTTTCAATGCTTTTAACCTTGAAAATGTTTAGATCTATGCGAAATAGTGTTAAATCATGCTGAAATCCTTTAGATCTGAGTTGTTCTTGGTGGAATGAGGCCAAATCTAGATGTTCATAAGAACCCCATGATGACATCATCCTACAACACCTCAAATCCGTTGATTTCACGGTTAAAAGTGAAGATTCAAAGGTGAAAATGATGAAGAAGTGCGTTTAGATCATAGAAGTACAAGATTTAAGGTAGAAACTTACCAGAATCGCGAGAAATCAAGAGAAAAGAGAGCTTGAGCGTGCTGGTCGGAAGAGGGAGCTGTCACATCACTGTTTGTGATGTGACAGGGGTATTTATAGGTTTCCAAAAGAGAAAAGTGGTGCAGCTCTGCGGATCGGATGGCCATCCGATCGGATGGTCATTCGTACGGATGACCATTCGATCGAATGGTCATTCGATCGATTGGCTCCGGCGAGTTGCGTTTCGATGTTTCGTTTTACGTGTAGCACGTTACGATGCGTTTAAGAGAGTGTCGTTTAAGTGACGCGATAGATTGAATTAATAGTCACACATATACTATATCTAACATACAATCATCATAAATAACTTGTGTTTAACGTTTGCGATTAGATTGCGTTGCGATAGAATTGCGATTGCGTCTTAGATTAATCACCTCAACATAAACATAACATGCACAAGTAACACATAATAGCACACACACGTAAAACATTATCCAAAACACATAATTCGAGTTACGAATGCGATAGCGATGCAATTAGCGATAAACAGGCGATTAAACCTCGATTTGTTATAGATACTCCACATAATATAACTAAATCAAGCAAATAATAGAATTCGATTACAAGTCAAGAAGCACAAATCAGTAATTAAGCAAGGAGTGACATATCACAATTAGCAATCTTTTCTTCCTTTGACTTTGACTTTGACTTTGACTTGTACTTTGACTTTCTAAACGCGGGGTGTTACAGTTTATAGCTTCGGGCCAAAAAAAATTGGGGACTTCGGATTCAAGCATAAGGGATCTGTCCATTTCTACCAGAATGCCATTTTTCCGCTCAACTACACCATTCTGTTCGGGGTGTTTTGGGCAAGTGGTTTGGTGAATCATTCCCCTCTCTTGAATAAATTGTTTCATGGAGTTATTAACGTACTCCCCTCCATTATCAGATCGTAAGATCTGAATGTTGGTTTTGAATTGAGTTTGGACCATGGTGTACAACAATTTGAATTTGTCAAAGACTTCAGATTTGTGTTTTAAAAAATACACCCATGTCATCTGGGTACAGTCATCAACAAATAATATGAAAAAATGAAAATTTTGACCTCCATTAGTTTCAGCTGGACCCCAAACATCTAAATGTATTAGGGAAAAAAGGTTCACTGACCCTAGTGTTACTTGGTTTAAATGGTTCTTTTATGGCTTTTGGCTAAGGCACATGTTTCACAGTCTAATGTACTGTTTGACGGGAAGAGTTTGGGGAGTAAAAGGTGTAGATATCCAGCGGAAGGATGCCCTAATCTCCTATGCCAAAGCCATGCTTCTCTACTCCTTGTTCTGTGAGCAAGCATCGCAGTCCCTGACTGAGTCGCTTCATCCACATAGTATAAGCCCTGTTGTTCAGTGCCACACCCAATTATCTTTCCAGTTCCGATGTCCTGTAAGATACAAAAATGAGGATGCATTAGGACTGTACAATTGAGTTCCTTTGTAACATGACTTATTGATAACAATTTGTGTGTTAATGAAGGAACATATAAACAGTTTGACAGTCTCAGATTGGGAGCTATTTCGATAGTTCCTCCTCCCTTTATTAAAGCATTTTCTCCATTTACAGTTTTGATGTGGGTTCTGTTTGGTTTCTTTGTAGAGACGAAATCCAATGGCTCGTACGTCATCGTATCTGTGGCTCACAATCAAATATCCAAGGACTGACTTGATCACTACTTTTTTATGTTGTTAAATAAGCTTCCCCACTTGTTGATGGATAGTCTTTCAACAACTCATAGTTCCTGTGATTGACCATCTTCAAACAGTTTTTTTGTTGTAAAAATACGTTGTCTATACCGTTACGGACAAAACAACTGACTAGCGTATTTATCAAATACACTGGGCACTTGAACTCGCGTTCAAGATTTAAAGTCGCCGGAGATACTAGGGTCGCCCAAAAACGCTGGGCAACTTAAACCGCTCAAGATTTATCAAATACGCTGGAAACACCATGCTAAAAAAATGTTCTCTTACCAGCGTATTTATCAAATACGTCGGCCACTTGAACTCTTGTTCAAGACTTAAGTTCGCCCAGAAACAAGTTCTCTTACCAGCGTATTTATCAAATGCACCGGGCAACTTGAACTCTCGTTCAAGATTTAAGTTCGCCCAGAAATAGATCCGCCACTTAATAACAAATCCGCTACTGATGCAAATCCGCTCAGATGCGACAGCTAGGGTTTGGGTTGTGTTGTTTGAAGTGGCACGGCTAGGGTTCCGTGGAGGCGACGACAATTATCCCTGGATAAAAAAAAACTTGAACAAGCGACGGCTAGGGTTTCGTGGAGGCAGCGGTAATGAAACAAACCAAAAAATCACGTCGACCGGAGTTTGATCTGGAAACGCCCAAATACGCTGGATTCTTTGGAGTTTGATCTGGATTTTTGGAGTTTGATTCTGATATTTGGAGTTTAATTTTTGGGTTTGAGGTTGGATTTACTGGGATGGATTGTAGATGATGAGCAAAGTGTTCAAGAATCGGAAACACTGCTCTGATACCATGACAAAAGGTATAGAGAACAAAGGAGGCTTGTATTAGATTGTAAAGTTGTTTTTGTGTTTACACAAGAAGGGTGTTTATATAGAACACCACGTTACACATCTAGCCACTATACTATAATTTATTGCCTTCTTTCTGACAATTTATTCATTTTAGAAAATCTCAAGTTTATGAACTATTTAACAATTAATTATTGGGTTTGTGCAAGCTTATCTAATCGGGTATAGGGTTGGAATTATCTAAACCCGTCCTAAACTCGCCCCATTGGTATCCCTACTTTAATGTCCTCCTTGTTGTTAAACAACTGCCCAATAAAGAATAAGACATTCTGATGCAGGCCCAAGTGTTGAAGATCGGGCCATGACTGTAACACCCCAAAAACGGGTTTGATAATTAAGCCACGTTAATATCGAAGAGCGGGTAAAAAACCGTTAGTGGTAAAAGCTAACCCGATAAATATTATGATTTAATTAAATAAACCTAATGCTAAATAAAAGATAGATGAATGCCTTTTTGAATAAATTTTATAAAAAAAAAAGAAGCCTAAGACTATCGGTACACGATCTAAGTCGGGTTGTAGCATCCCTGAACTTATTAGATTGAATTATCATGCTTATTGATAATTAACGAGAAGTAGACAACTAGGAGTAATTAACCTAGTTGATTATTTGTATTGTTAGTAATAAATATTGGATGATATCCATGTATAATTAAAATCTCAAACTTGAGAGACCAAAAAGGGAAAAAGGTTAAAGTCTTGGAATAATTATATAATTATACAAAAAGTAACTTCGGCTACCACCGGTTAATTGAACCGTCATGACTCCCCCAAAGCACCCGTTCGAATATCAACGTCACAAATTCATAGCTAACGACACCGACTACCGTCGTCAATTTACAACGGAACTAACAAAAATTCAAATACCGTTACCTTACATTACAGTTACAAAAACATTCGCTTACCGTCGTCGGATTACAGATACAAACCAAACCGACGCGTCTTCCCCGCCGACCGTTTCCAAAACATTCAAACGCCGTCTTGACCTTACCGTTACAAGCCAAACTAAAGCGCCTCCTCCAACCACCGTTTCGTCGTTTGCCACCGTTTGACACTCTACATAACCCCCAAAAAATCGTCTGCCATGTTATCACCCTTCTAACGCTTTCAAAAATGTTTGTCGGTCATGAGAGTACCGTGAATCGTCGTCAAATCTAATAGTTTGATCGGATGTAGAGAGCAAAACGTTGGTAGTGAAGATGGAATGCCGGAGTTGCGGTTGTGGGTGCGGTTGAGCCGTTGCTGCCGCTGGAGACCGTCGGATCTCTCTCTCCCGCGTCTTCAACTTTCTCTCAGTAACTGTCAAATAATTATTCAAGTAAAGTTTTTTATTTATTTTTTAAATCCATATGATTTCCACCGTTGATGGATAATGCCTTGAGATATGTGTATGAACCATGAACTTCTAGAAATTTGAGGCAAATATTTAGGTTTGTTAATTTAATTAAATTAAACTACTATACAATATACATGATGTTTTTTTAATGTTTAAACTACTCTACATTTATGGATTTTAGTGAGTTGTTACCAAGTACAAAAGTTGGGGTACAAATCTATTTGCAAATTGATAATGTAGGCAAACGCTTCTTTTTTACGTTAAACTTTAACACTTTTTAATCTAAAAAACTGAATCGCAATCACTTATTAACATATAGAAATATACATCAATAGTATTTTTATTTTCAAATTATAGTTATAGTTATATTTAACGTATGGACTATAGATGATAAAGAAAACGACATTACACAGAGATGATTGAGAAAACAATATTCGCATTCATGTAACATGAATGTATGCGTGTATCTATCTAAAGTTTTAAACATATGTATTAGATGAGATCATTTATAAAAAGTCCCTATCAAAAGTTTTTTTTTCCATAATAAGGCTTAATTTTTTTCCATAATAAGGCTCAAAAAAGATTCATGATGAAAATTATGAAATTAAAACGGGTTAAAATTTGTTAGTTTTTTTAGAAATGCTATTTTAATAGTTATATTTTTAAATATACTCTCAGTAGTATATTCAAATATCCAATATTTTTTTTCAAATATTTTCTTTTTTATTATCTAACTAAAGATTTATTTTTCGTTTCGATGTTTAAAACTGGGCGCGTCAGAACAATGTATCGTGTATCATCGCGGTTTGTTTATGTTTATCTACATTTCGAACCCGCGCACAACACTTTGCTTGATGTACATATATTTTATTGTTTTCGATCAATGTAAAACACGCGTCGACATCCCTTTAGACATTGCTCTTTTCGTTGTCATCCGAGTGTCGTTACCGATAGAACTTAACCGATACTAACTGAACGCCCGCCGCAACGCGCGGGAGGCATATTACTAGTAAGAAAACAAAACACAACACACGCACACACACTAAGTGTGTGTGTGTGTCGATCACGGCTGGAGAAACAAGGGGAAACCGTTGTTCATCATAGGATCACCAAATTGAAGGAAGATTGGGGTCTTAAATTCGTGCATGAACATGAATTATCGATCACCTAGATTAGGAGATCATAAGGTATGTTTAAAAATCTTGATTGGTGAAAGTTATAATTTGAGACAAGTAGAATACTTATAATTAGATTGTTGGATTATGATCCAAAGATGAAATTGAGTGCATATGTAAGCTTAGTTTCGTTAGATATAATGAAATTATGCAATATTTGATGTAAGATTCCTTGTAGTGATTAACAAGTAGATTATAAATGGGTTTTGATAATATGATTAAGTTGATGTTATACTTATGTTTATGATCACCATGAATGGTAGTAATAGGAAGATACTTGAACAATTTATGAGTTTGAGTATATGTTCATAGTTGCCATCAAATGGGTTTTTGATGATTTGACGAAATTGGTAATGTTTTGATGTTCATAGCAAGCATAATTGCTTGTATGGATAAAATACTTGAATAATTTAGTGAGTTGATTTAGTATCCAAACATACTATGAAATGGGTTTTGACATGGAAAATGAACCCACAACTAATTGGCAGGAATATGAGCATGCAACACTTGTACCTTGTGCAATAAATGTGGTACGCGAGCCAAGTGTTTGATGAAATGCCTAGGTGACTAGAATAGGCAAAAGTTTATTCAAGAAAGAGTTGAATGTGTGTGCGTGTTAGTAAACTAACATGAGACAATGTGTCTTCGATGAGAATGTGGTTTGATTATGTGATTTGGTACAAGCACACATTAACAACTTGTACTTCGTACTTGAGTGGTGTGTGTAAATAATGTACTTGTTTAAATAAGGTTCCATGAGATGTCATGGTCATTTTATATGATTATTGACTTAATGAATCTTGTGGATATCGTGTTAAGTTGACCTCGTCAAGCTAAGGTGGAAGCTTGGGAAGGAATGGGTCAAATGGCTCAAGTGCGCGAGGAAGCTCAAACGGACGCATGTAAGTAAAGCTTACATCTTTTAAATATAATATATATTCATGTATTTGGTTAAGAACAAGGTGACTTAGTATTTGAAATAAGTCCTTGAAATATGACGTTCCGACATGACGTGCCGAAACAAGTAAAAATGGTAAGAAACCATAATTGGTGGTAAAAAGGGTAAATGGTAATTCGGTCACGTGATGACAAATAAACAATTAAGTTTTGAACAGTTACCTTATGGTGTAAGCCATAATGGGTAAATTCAGTCACGTGTTGACAAATAAACAATTTAGTTTTAAAAAGTTACCTTATGGCGTAAGCCATAATGGGTAAAAGGGGTAAAATGGTAATTCGGTCACGTATTGACGAATAAACAATAAGTTTTGAAAAGTTACCTTATGATGTAAGCCATAATGGGTAAAAGGGTTAAAATGGTAATTTGGTCACGTGTTGACGAATAAATGATAGAGTTCTAAAAGACACCCTATGGCATAAGCCATAATGGGTCAAATGAACAAAGAATGATTTTTAAGAAATATGACCAAGTGGTGTAAACCTTAATGGGTCAAGTAGGCGAGAAGGTATATAAATACCTTCTTACAATAAACAAATGCGTGGTCTATCCAAAATGCAAAAAGGATTAGTTAACAAATGGGAAAACGGTCATTTGGGCCGAGCGGGTCAAATGGTGATGTTATCACCATTTGAAAATAGAATTTAATGCTTGTCCATTAACTTTATACTATAACGCACTGCTTTCTGTAACTTTCCTTAATTAGAAAGCTTGTCTTGTATTTCTATTTTTGGAAACTTGTATTCCTTGTAATCGTCATTTCGTTGTATCGTTGTAAAATCCGAGACTTGGATCATAAATAAAATTCATTATTTCTTACGATTTATGCTTTACATATTCGTACATGCTCATACGTTTGAATTTGTAATACATCTGTTATCATATTCGTAATTCTTGCATAATGTGTTAAACTTGCAAGTACTTGTTATACATACTCAATTCATGCGTATATGGTACTTATTCACGACTCATATGTTTGTATCATACTTGTTTATACTTGTTCATATACTAAAGTTACATAATACACCCCTATAATATGATTTTTATACTTAAAACACAATAAAACTTATCAAATATAAACATAAGGGGCTGTTCTTGCCAAAAACCAAACTTGTTTTCTCAGCCCGAAGGCCTCCCACGGCGCGACTGAGCCCCATGCTCCCCGTCGCGGCCCGCCATGGACTGAGATCGGCAGAATGTTAATTCAGCTTCATCCATTGGCCATTTATGTGTTAGTTTGGTGTGTTTTTCTCATTAATTACCACCTAACTTAACCCTAAACCTCTCCTATTTAACACACCTCAATTCCACACTTCTTCCACTTTGCAAACACCTCATTCTTACTCTCAAAGCACTCTAAATCAGTAGCAAATCTCAGTTTAAAGTCAGTTTCAAGGCAGAAACTTCTAAGTGCAAAAGTGAGTTCAATCTCACCTTTCTTCTACTTTTCTTCACTTGTTCCTCCTCATCAAAGTATAGAAC
Source organism: Helianthus tuberosus (assembly GCA_030545235.1). Taxonomy (NCBI): domain Eukaryota; kingdom Viridiplantae; phylum Streptophyta; class Magnoliopsida; order Asterales; family Asteraceae; genus Helianthus; species Helianthus tuberosus. The sequence goes on from CM060385.1 coordinate 27,067,201, forward strand.
ACCTCAGGAGTGTTTCCACAGGTTTTCCATGGAAAACCAAGGTGGAACATCACCATATTGAGGTCCAACTTTCTGTTTTGGAAGAAAACTTTATAAAACATTCTTTAAACTTGTGTTTTTCTTCAACAAACCTATGTTCTTATGCTTCTAATCAAGCCTATGATTAGTGAGCTTAAACAAGGTTGTTTCATATAAAATCGGAGATGTTTTATCACTCCAAACTTTCTGTTTTGTAAGGGTTTTAACCCACAAGTGTTGTATCCACCAAGCTTGTTCTTGTAACAAGACTTGTGATGGAAGTGTGTGATTATTTGGAAGCTTGGGCTATCATACCTTCAATCCACAACCTCACTTGATGATTTGTCACTTTGAGTAGTATGTACTTGGTATTCTTTTCATTTCCTTTCTAGTTCATTCATGACCATCCTTGTTGTCTTTGTGACAACTTGTGCATCGGTGAATATACAAAAGAGGTTTTAAATGGAAGGTTATCCTCCTACCTCCTTGCATGACTTATATGAGATCCTTGTAATACATGTTGGACTAAACTTATACAATATACTATATAGAATATATAGAACATATATAAAATATAATAACCGAACCCTCGATGATAATTAAGTGATTATTCATCATAGTACTAGGTTACGTCATCTAAAGTACTTAACTTCTCGTTACGATTCTAATGGGTATTTAGCCCATGAAATCATTCTAACCCCTATGGGTTTTATAGTGTCAAGAACGAGTATTAAGTCTAGATGATTATTTTCTCGTATACTTACTTTTGCTATACTTTAAATTTCAAATCTAAATTCTCCGTTATCATCCAAATACTCATACACCTATGTTTCCTCGTGTAGAAGGACTTGGTGTTCCATCCCTCAAACAACCAACAACTCTTCATGGATTAACAAGTGTAAGCTTGCAAAACCGTGAGTACACTCGACCCGTTTACTTTTAAAACACTTTGGGTTGTAACATGTTTGTAAGACCCTAATACGTATTTGACAAAAAGTCGCAGCGGAAATTCGTGCCATAAAATTTCTTTCATTACAAACATCTTGACCTACTTGAAAGTTCGTTTTAATATGTATCTTTTACAAAAATAAAGTATAAGTCCTGTTTACTAAAGTACATACTCAAATATTCCCGTACAATCTATCTTGTGACTCGGTCTTCGATCTCTATTCCTCGTGATAACCGCCCGTGATTTGTACAACCTGCACTCACCACATACATTCATAACATTAGTACACAATATATAAACAAGATTCAATCTCGTACACTTCCCATTTCGTTATCTTTCTAACTTTAAGCATTTCATCTGTGTATCCATATTCTGGTGAGGCTTCAATAATGTACCTGCATTACTTTTCATTCTCAAGGCACACTATTAATATCGTATTACTCGACGTATCTAAATCATGCATACATACATTCTTACATGCATACATACACATCTACATACGTACATACTTTCCTATATCTCTACATACATGCATACACTCATACGTACCCTCATATATACCATATACACATCTACGTACACACATACATCACTACGTCTCTACATACGTACATATACACATACGTATCTTCACATATACATAAACACACGTCTACATACTTACATACATCACTACGTCTCTACTTACTTGCATGCACTCATACGTGCCTTCATATATACTTAAATACACGTCCACATATGTACATACACTCTTACGTACACGTTCAAGATTTTACATACCTCTTATATATCCATACATTAATTACATGGTACTTAGACTTAGATTTGTAGCCCATAAACGTCAAAAGAATGATCAAAAATCATGTTTGGGAGGCCCGCCGTGGTCCACGGATAATAAACCGAAGCCTACTATACCCAAATCAACTTAGATAACAATTTTCAGGTTTTTGAACATGGGGAGGCCGTCGGCGACGGCCCTTGCAAATACCCGTAGCGCAAAACTTCCGTAGACAGTCAAATAACTCGTCAGCCAAAAACTGACTTTCCAGAGCCCGTCGGCGACGCCCCCATACCCGTCGGCGACGCCCTCTAGATTTTGCATTTTTCTGGAGTTCCGTTTCGTCGTCCGTACGCACTAAAACGCGCATAACTTTTGAACCGTTTACCCGTTTAACCTCCTGTTTATTCCTACATGCTTGTAAATTCACATTCTATCATATGAACTTGAAATCCAACATCCGTTTTAAGGAAAATATTCACTTAAAGCTCTCGGCTTTATATACCCGACTTCACTTATTCGACTCGTTCATGTTTTCGTCAAACTACTCATTTGTTTTAACCCAAAACTTACATAAACGTTATAACTATAATACTTTTACATTATCCGGGGTTTGTACTTGGGATTTATGCACCCGATTCCCGGTATGCGTTAAACCTATTCATGTCATTCATTTATACGAAAACAATCTTTGTTAATACAATTTCAAATGCGAAATTGCTTGTCCATTAACCATGGCTCACAACCGATCTTTAGACTATTAATCCGCGTCCCCGATTCTTGGTTAGCGTACTTATGTACAATTCTACCCATACCCGGTTATAGTACCGTAATCAATTACTTATACAACCCTTCTGGTATAGTAATAAAACCACATTTTGACCCATTCGGCCTACTTAACGTAAATCATCAATTTCATACAACCATTCCTTATTTTACTTCAATTATCATGCCTAATTAACTAGAACATAACCTTACTTAACAACTAGAAGTGATTCAGAATTCACTTACCTCGTGCGTCCGAGTTCGTGTCCGTTATCTTGCCTCCTTTTGACCCGTTAGCCTTTCATGCTTGAGTCCCTCTCGACATGATTCCTATACTTTCATGTCACCAAATCACATTCACATTAGCATATACAATTGTACATGTTAACGATCATATCGATTGCATATTTCACATTTGACTTTCTTTAGTCACAACTAACAAGCATATGACATATAATCCAATTCATATCCTTTCAAACTCATGAAATTCATCATGTAATCACAAATAACGCATATTAACATAACATGTACCATACAACTTCCTATAATCCTACCTTTATGACAACAAACCAAATCATGCTTCTTATGCGTAGTTGACCTTCAAAAGTCAACAGTTCATCATACAAACTTTCGGCTTATCCTCATGTATTCGTATCATCATTTATGCTATATCAATGACACTATATACATTTCTTACTCACAATGCAAATATGCTTACAACCACATGATCACCTAGTGATATTAAACACAACGTACAAGTCCTTAATGCATAGCCTTGACCAAGACATACATTCAACCCAAATTCTTGTATAAGTTCCATCTAAAGCACCTTCTTCACGTTAGTATACTACTAATTACATCATTACCTAATATCAATCATATATATCAAGCTATTTCATACAATCTTACATCTTAACTTCACTTAGACATTTCATCATACACTTGGTGTGCGTACACCATTTAGTGCATATTGTACAACTAATTAAAGCACATTCTTCCTAGTTCATCCATGCATTAACATAATCTTTCACAAATCATTATCATAACTAAGCATCATATGTTTTATATCAAATTATCCATCTAACTACTTTCTATAACACTACTCTAACATCAACATTACATAGTTCATCATAAATCTTCACTAAACTTCATCTTCTTACAATTCCTAAGTGGGTTTTACCCCAACTCATCGATACAATCAAAATTGCACATAACACAACTTCTATATGATGATTCTAACACATATCCAAACTCAATTTCATACAAATTCGCGATTTACATCAAAACCCACTTCATGAAAGATCACCAATCTAACTTTTAAGGCATACCTTATGATTCCCTTGTGATGGTGATCATTAATCCATGTTCCTTCACGAATTTAAGCCTTAAATCATCCTTCAATTTGGTGATTTAGTTGAGTTTAGGGTTAGAGCTCTTTGGAGCTCCTGAACGTTCGTGAACACACACGAAGTGTGTGTTTGTGTGTGTTGAACTTTCATTTTAATAACTCAACTTCCATCTTGTTCCATTTAACCCCTCATGTTTGCCACTTAACATAATGTGCACTACTTCCATCTTTTAATAATTTTTACCATACATTTAACTAGGTTAAATAGCCTAGTTATCTATTTCATGACGTGTCATATAGGAACACACGGCAAATATAAACATTCGGATTTTGGGGCGTTACAATGTTAATATACAAAACTCACAAATACACACTTAAAATGCTTTTATGCTCAATCCGTATACATGCTACTTGTCATACTTAGGTTCATGCTAGATTCATACTTTGCTTCATGTCATTAACTTAGCTAGCCCGAACTTAACATATAGGAGTAGCACGCCGCCCGTCGGGGTCTTGTTAAGTCTTTTATTCATAAACTAGTCTCGTTACTTTTGTGGCGAGGGGCACTTAATTCTTGTGGACACTTGGGTTTGACATTTAGTATCGCATGCTAGTTTACCTTGTATACAATTACCATGTGGATTCGAGAAACTGATTTTATACTTATGCTATATTATTATAAACTTGTGTACTCGCCAATGCTTTTGCATTAAACATGTTACAGGTTGATGTTGATGCCATGATGAATCTAGTAGGGATGACTAGAAACACGCTCAAGATACTAGATTTGAATATGTTTTGTTATGTTATGTTATTGTTATTGTTATTGTTATTGTATTTTGTCATTTCCATGTTGTACTTGTACTTCTTTCGTTGTATTGACAATTTATGTTTATTAATGAAAATCGGTTTGAATTAATTATTGTCGCAAAATAGTGTTATGCGTGATGAGTAATCTATTTCGTCTCACTTCGATGATTTCACCATCGGTTGGGGTGTGACATATACTCACAGGAAAAGCATAGTGCATGATTACGTTTTGCCAAGAATTAGAAAACAAGAAAAGTAAGGTACTGATAACGGGTCAATGTTTTGACCCGAGCCAGGTACGTGTAAGGATATAAACTCTCGTGAGGGCTTGTGGCCCAACGAGAGACAATCGAGTCATGAATGGACATTTGATTACCTCGGGTGAGGTATATCTAGTAAATTGAGATTTGGATATTTTTACGTTCTTTGGAACATTACAAAATTTAAATGAAATAACGGATTAAAAGTGTTCACTTGGTCAAAATAAGCTTTTTAATGTCCTTCGATAGTAGAAGTGCTAAAGTTAACCATAATACCCCCGGACGATAAATCGGGTAAACAACCCTTAAGGGTAAATTGTTAATGAGTTTAATAATAAGTTTGATCTCTCCGAAAGTGTAAAAGTGAGAGGCATAAGCCTTTTTGGGCTTAATGCCTCCTAAGGGGTCAATGTCGTAAATTATCAAACCGTAGGGTAAAATCGGAATATAATGATTTCCTACAACAACCCACCACAAGTAAAGTTGTGGTATAAGATAAATAGAAGTCCTAGTGTGGAAATAGAAGGGATGGAGAGAATGGGTGAGATTTGAGCTTAGTGCTCAAAACTTGAAACAGGTCTAATAATTTTGCGTATAAACTGGGTAACGGTGGCACATTTAGTAAAACCAAACGATCCAGGTTAAGGATTTTGGGTTAATTACGTAGAAAAATGTTTTACGGACAATTAGAAACAAGTTTGAAGTGAAACAGACGTGAATTGTAGAAGTTGCGGAATTTTATGTAAAAAGGGGCTTTGCTGGGAATATGCAGCTCTAGCCTGCCGTAAGCTACGGCAACCTGCCGTAACCTATGGCAACCTGCCATACGCTACGGCATGTGGCTGCTGATAAAAACAGACTAAGTGTGTCGTAAGCTACGACAGGCAAGTCGTAGCTTACGGCGGGCTATATGGCAGAATTGTTGTTTGTTGTTTTTGACATTTCGGGATCATTTGAATACGTTTAAACTCCATAATACTAACGTAATGGATGGTTTATGGAATGTCGGTAATAATTTTGAAGATTTGGATGGTGACCAAACGTAGTGAAGAACCGAACACAGTTAAAGAATCAAACTTCCGCATTTCGTTTAGTTGTTTTCGAAACTAAATGACAATGGCACGTTGAAATGTTCTAATAATTATGGAGTTTTTATGAAGCTCGAAAGTTAATGGAACTTGTATTTGTATTAACATTGATATAAATACAAATTTCTTAATTTAATTTATATTTATTAAGAATGGGTCTTACAATGACATTTTTGGAGCCCATGATCGAGCTTCCAATGGTGATTTACGAAAACGAGCATAACTTTGGCTACGGGTCTCCATTTTAGGTGTTCGACCAGTCAAATCGAAGCTTGAAATGAGGAGCACATTGTGGCAAGGGCCCAAAGGGGCCTTGTCCAAGTTTCTCCCCAAAAAACGCATTCTAATGGGTGTTATGGACACTTTTATGTTTTTTTTCGGTGTTTTATGCATTTTGTTTTTGGGCTTGTGTTTGGCCCATGCCCTTTTTGTGGCCCATTTCAAATTTATGTCTTTATTTATATCTTTCTCATGTAATTCTAATGGTCAGAAATCAATTTTGAGATTAATCACTTTTCACTTAAAATTCTCTGCCCTTTGGGTTGAATTTTGGGGGTTTGGGGAAGATCATCACGGGTATTCGTAGAATCAACGTGATTTGTTCTTCATTATTGTATCATTCACTACATCACATTCACACCCTGTCTGCCTCTTTCTCTTATTTATCAGTTTCTTTAGACCCTTCTTTAGTGGAGGGTCATTTTCATCATCATCTACACTTTCAAAATCCTCCAGGTTTATTTCAGTGGCATCTTCTTCATTTTGGTCTTCATCATCTCGGTCTGCATCTTCATGATCTTCTGATTCTACAAATGATCTAAGTGCCTCCATATCTACTTCATATTCTTGAATCTCATTGTAGCAATCAACATTATAATCTAATTCATCACTATCAGTCTTACTCTTATGCCTATGCTGCATACGCTTATTACCTTTATCCACCACTTGCTCATCATCCTCTTCAGACTCAGCTACCTCATGTTCCATTTTGTAATATGGATCTTTAGAATCCCCTACATCATCAGTAAAATCATTTGGGGCTGCTCAGATTCTTGCTAATTATCACCTAATTCATTGCCATCTAACTCATTTCCATCTAAGTCATTAGCTCCCAACTGATTACCTCCCATTCAATGCCACCTACTTTATTACCTCCCATTTCAACACCACCTACTTCATTACCTCCCAATTCATTAACATGTTGCACCTGAACATCATTAACACCCAAGTCATTGACACTAAGTCATCACCTCCTAATTCATTAACAACTTCATTTACAACATTTCCTACTTGATTAACACCTGTTGCATCCACATTTTGATTACCTAAGTCATCACCATTATTGCTATTTTGGGCACCATCATCAATCCACTACAATGCAAGCCGTCTAATACTAGAACAAGCTCTAGGACAAACGTTACCTACAGATGGGCAAACTTCATCAATCTCCTGAATTACAACATTTGAACTAGCTTTAGGTGACATAAAATATGAGTCAATTTTTGTTACCCAGTGCTCAAAATACACCTCTACCGGCTTAATCCTACCAACATATTGACACATATCTATGACTAGGGGTGTTCAAAACTATCCGTATCTGAAAATCCGATCTGAAATATCTGAAAAATCGGATATCCAAAATTCAGATATCTGAATTTTTCGGATTCGAATAGTGATTTTCAAAATTTTTGGATATTTCGGATATCCGAAAATTTAATTTTCATTTTTTTCGGATATCCGAAGTATCCGAAAATATCCGAAAAATATCAAATATCTGAAATATCCAAAAAATATCCAAAAACTTATATTCGGATATCCGAAACTATCCAAAATATCCGTTTTGGAATATGAAAAAATAATGAAAAAATAAAACTTAATCAAAAAGTTAGATTTTCAGATATCTAATTCACTATCCGAATCCGTATCCAAAATTTCGGATATCCTTCGGTTGAACACCCTAACCGTACTTCTATTAAATTCATTTAGAATTTTCTCTGCACTATAAGCAAACAATTTAATAATATCTTTTGGAGTTTTTGAGTTTTTTCCTTCATAAGCACTTCTTTCCAAAGTGGTCTCCAGCCACTTGCAGTTTTCTTTGACCTCATGCCACAATGTCAAGGTTGCCCTTCGAATATTCACATACACAGCCTCCCTATTTAGGGTTTTCTCCACTAGATGAGTGTACAAAAGACCGTCCCCAACACTTTTTAACAAGTTGTCGACTCTGTCGTGATGAATATCCGTGATAACAACTGCAATGCATGTTAAGCTAACTATTGGTAAACTCCAACTGTTAACATGTTCAACAAAAAATGGAGATTGAAACTGGTCGTTATCAAACGTCACTACGCCGTTCAATGTAGCAAATTCTCCAACAAATTCTTCAAGAAGCTTTAGAAGATTGTTATGTTGTTTCTTCTTATCTTTTTTGAATCAACCGATTCATAGATTTTGAAATTCGTTTCATTGTTCTTTTAGCAAGCTGTGTATTATTTTCGAGTAACAGAACATATTTGCTGAGGTCTTCATTTGTTTCGACACTGCTTGAGGCGGTGGATGTATTAAACAACATCCTCTTCACTGAGTTGAAACAACGTGAAAAGTATACGGAAGGAATTACAACCACAATGGGAAGAGGCCCTATTATTTTGCATGATACTACCACTACCTTCTAAAATTCAATGCAAAACGATAGAATAAAGTTTTTCGAGTTATGGAGAAGAGCTCTAGATCTATGCCCACTTGACAAAAAACTTATACGACTTTCTTTCCACTCAAACAACTTTTGAGTCCAATACTTGTCTACTTTAAACACCAAAAAGTAGTTCCTGTTCAACTTAGCAAATGATTTGATGGTCAAGACAGTAAAATATCTTAATATTGGGGCAATTAAACCCACTACAAATCCAATGGACTGTGTAACTAAAATGGCATTCATTGACCACTTATACACAGATTTGCCAGATGCAGAGGATATTGTATACTACTAACCATCACAAATTGAGGGTTACTAGTAGGGGTGTTCAAAACTATCCGTATCCGAAAATCCGATCCGAAATATCCGATATCCGAATCCGAAATATCTGAAAAATCGGATATCCGAAATTTCAGATATCCGAATTTTTCAGATTCGGATTCGGATAGTGATTTTCAAAATTTTCGGATATTTCAGATATCAGAAATATCATAAATTTAATTTTCATTTTTTTCGAATATCCAAAAATATCCGAAGTATCAAAAAAATATCCAAAATATCCGAAAAATATCCGAAAACTTATATTCGGATATCCGAAACTATCCAAAATATCTGTTTCGGAATATGAAAAAATAATAAAAAAAAATAAAGAAAAAGTTGGATTTTCGGATATCCGATTCACTATCCGAATCCGTATCCGAAATTTCGGATATCCGAATTTTGGATATGAATTCGGATAGTGAAATCTGGAATCCGAAAATTTTGGATATCCGAAATTTGGATATCCGAATTTTCGGATATCCGGTTTTGAACACCCCTATCTATGACATCCTGATCAATCCCTAGAGCCCTAATATCATCATTCAAATTTTTATCAGGAATCTTAAAATGATAATACACAACTTCATCTTCTGAATAATGCAACATCTTAAACATGGAGTTAAACTCCATAAAGCGTCTATGTAGTCATTGTAGTTCATTTTGTTAGCGTAAATTATTTATTAAATAATTTATGGTGCCCTTATTGACCATTTATCTAATAACCAGATCAATATTTACCTTAATATCCCTATAAAATTAACCGGGCTTTATTTGATGGACGTAAAGACCCGTAATAGTTAATTAGGGTTTCCCTTGGGTGAAGCGTATAAATACAGGTTATTAGGGAACCCTAAAGGCACCCCATAAAGTTTACGGCCCCCTCACTACAATAACCTAATTCGTATTCAACTGGTGATCTAAACTGTTATCATCATCCCTCTCCATCCTAACTGCTCACCCTAAACAGGAACCGATCAAGATGACTTCTTCTTCATCTCTAACCACTACTGGATTGTCAGGTATATCAAGATCCCTAAAGTGTTTTCCATTAGATATTAAAAGAACTGATTAACATGTGGTATCTGAGCGATGTTACTCATTTCTTGAATTCCCTTATGATCTGGAATTGAAATAAAAAAAAGACTAAGTTTTTATTAAACATGATATAATAACGTTTAGCATGAATTTTCTTATTACAAATTAAGGGTTTCTTGAACTTCAAGATATGTTAACAGCCATTTGGTTCTCATTAAAATTAATTAAATTTTTTTTATGTGACGGTTGAAAAAAAAACCTAGATTCTTTTTTTTTACGCCAAACCAAATTGCTCCATTTATACGTGCTTGATGGTATTTGAATGGTAAACAGAGGTCTTTAAATATTTAAATACAACTGTGAAGCAATTAGATTGATACATATGTGCATAAAATACACCACAATCTTTGTTACTGTGGTTTTTTTATGTCGCCATAATTTAATTTGATATGATGTGGCAACTGTATAATGATTAAATCTATGAGATATTATTATTTAAAAAAAACAAAACAATCTGGTTGTTGGTTACGAACTCGAGATCAGAATGTCCAACTCAATCCGAGCAACAGCTGGGTTTATTATTAAATACTTTTGTTTTATAAAACCTTACTCTATTATGTTTTATAAACCTAACTTTTAAATAATCATTCACCTAATTCTTTTGATTGATTTAAAAATTTTCTTAACTAAAATAACATTTTTCAAGTTATTACTTCTGCCCAAAGGTGATGTGTTTACTTGTGGCGTTATTTAGTGAACTTAAGCATAGTTACTTAGGTGTATATCCTTATTATATGAACAAGCATAGTGTAACACTTGCCGTATTACATTTGTTCATATGAAATGCAAATGACTTCTGCCTAAGATGCATGAGTGTTTCATTTTCTGCCCAAAGGTGATGTGTTACACTCATGTCTCGTAAACTTTGACTTGTGCCTAAAATTATGGTGTTTCAACTTCTGCCTAAAGGTGATGTGTTACATCTAATTTGCACAGTCTGACTGTTCATAATACTTGTATGATTGGCCATAGCGAAAGCGAAAACCGTCATCCAAGTAGAACCTTATTTAAAATTGGTGTGTATAAATAACGTTATCACAACTTCCTTAGTATATTGGTCTTGATTTCCGCATGCCTTAGTTTTAAGTTACCCATAAGTCATTCTAACTTCTTCTTTTGCAATGTATCTTATTCTTCTCATTTTAATCCACTATCAGCTCCTACTATGGCTATTGATACTTTGACTGGTGCGAACTATGCTTCGTGGAAGGATTCTCTTAACCTTACTCTCGCACTCATGGAGTTTGACTGTGCGCTAACTGAAAATGCTCCCCCTGCTCTTACTGATAAGAGTACTGAAGCTGAAAAACTACTCCATCAAAAGTGGGAGAGAGCTAATCGCTTATCTCTTATCTTCATGAAAAACTCGATAAAACCAGCTATCAGGGGAGCCATTCCTGACGCTACTATAGCTAAGGAATATATGACTAATGTGGAGGCTCAATTTCAAGGGACGTCTAAGGTGCAAGCCAGCACCCTCATTCTGAAATTGGTGACTACAAAGTATGATGGGATCAACGGTAGAACATCCTGAAAATGAATGACATGGCCCAAAAGCTCAAGGGATTAAGCATGGAGATTAGTGATGTCTTTCTGATGCATTCTATCATGACGTCTCTGCCCGCATCTTTTGAAGCATTCAAAGTCAACTATAAGCTTCAGAAGGATCAATGGAAGATGAACTAGTTGATTGCCATGTGCGTGCAAGAAGAAGAACGTCTGAAACTAGAGAAAGCCGATGTTGCTTACCTGATGACTGCTGGCCCGAAGAAAAGGAAGGGGAACTACAATAAGAAGCCTAATGCAAAGGTCCAAAAGCGGGATGCAGGTGCAAGTGCTTCTGGCTCTAATGACTCCAAAGGGAAGATCCACTACAAGTTCTGTCGTAAGGTGGGATATAAGCAGAAGGACTGCCTAGACTTTAAGGAGTGGCTAGCCAAGAAATGTGATAATCTTTTCGTGATACTTGAGTCCTTTAATTTAAATGTTCCATCTAATACTTGGTGGTTTGATTCTTGTGTTCATGTAACCAATTCCTTACAGGGATTCTATACAATCCGGAAGCTGGAAAGAAACCAAAGAACGCTTAAGCTGGTAAATGGAAAGTCGCTAGTAGTCGAGGCCGTGGGAACATTAGATTTAGTTATAAAACTGGTTTAACTATTAGACTTTATGATACCTTATATATTCCTGAGATTACTTGAAATCTTGTATCAGGACCAAAGTTAGACATAGACGGTTTTCTTGTTTCTCATGGTCATGGCAAACTTACTATCAGTTTTAATTCTCAAATATTTGGTTATGGCTTCTTGGATGGTGGTCTCAATCGATTAGAATTAGATGATGATTTTTCCAAGTCTTTGTTATCATATAATATTAATGAGAACTTAACAAATAGAAAATGAAACGAGACTTATCACATTTATTGATGATTATTCACGTTATATGCACCTGTATCTCATTAAAGAAAAATCTGAATCTCTCACAACTTTTAAAAACTAAAAAGCTGAAGTGTCACACCTCGATATTTCCACGTATTACTGGTGGGCCCGGGTGGGGAGTATCGTGACGTTGTTGATATCATCATAGTCAATAATCACAGTTTAATGCACAGTGGAAGTCTTGAAAGTAAAATATTGATACAAACCGAAACACAAAGTGTAATTAAATATTATAGAAACGGTTGTATGCGGATCCACAGGCGGATCTAAAACATAAAGAAAATATTGTTCGACAGACTTTAAGTATTAAGAGCTTGCAAGACTCTAATTTATCTAATACTTAGGAGCTTCCAGCCCATTTCGCGTAGTACCTGCACTTAATCTTTTTGAAAAAATACATCTGTTTACACTGGTAAATACAATTAACTGACTCTTTTGAAAAGTGTTTATAAAATTGGTTTGGATGCACAAGGCATAAAATCTTTTATAACTTGGGATAATTATTTAAAATAATCTTGTGTACAGATTTACATGTTTGTCGTATGTTCAGGGCCCGAAATAGAAAAGCCGGGTCAAGATTAATAGACACACCACTAGTATAAGCCCACAAGAAGTTTCCTCACGAGTGAGATACCGTTTTACATACGCAACTGTCAGGTGTGTGCCTACACCCCGTGCTTAAGTCGTGGCCATTTCAAATAAATGAGCCGAGGATATCCAGGACACGGTCATATTAACCCCCAAATGCTTTGTATCAAACAAAACAGACTAAAACGGGTTATCTCAATGATTTAACCACTAATCGATTAAATATTCAATACCCAACCAAGCGGTAATAATTTACCGTATCCCAAGCCCGTAAAAGGGAAAATAAGTAAAAAGTATTTACCTGAGCTAAAAATGTAAATTATACTCAGTCGTATATTCTAATCAGCAAGTGCAGATAGCTTTTAATGGGCTCCTAATCTGGAACGAAGGTTTTAATAACTTATATTAGATTCCTAACGGGTCTTATTTAAGTTGTAACTTAGACTGGTTAGTTTTAAAGAAAGGTTTTTGGTACGAAACGCTAGATTAAGCGGTAACCGGATTGGAATGTGATTTAGACCCGACAAGTATCTAAATACATTTTGGATTTTGAAGTAAAAATGATAAGGTTTGACCCGTTTCGGCTAATTTATGCAAACTAGTTACATAAACCGTACCGAACGCGTATAAGCATAACGGGTAACCGGATGAGATAAATACAAGTTCCTGAAGTTATTATGCTTAAAATATGTTGTGATGATATCAGTAGGATATCTTCAATTATGCCCAAAACGAATTTAAAACCAATTTAAGCCCCGTAGGGGTATTTTGGTCATTTTAAAGTTTATAAAAGAGGTTAAATAGAAAACTGAGGTTCTGGTCTAAAATAATCAGGAAAAAGAATTATTTTATCATGTTAAATCAGTAAAATATCATACATATGTGAGGGTTACCATTTATGGACAAACTATATACCGGATGGGCATTTTGGTCATTTCACATATGTTTTAAGGACCAAATTGTAAATTTGAGTTCAAGACTTATCTTACTGTTAAGATATTAAAATTTATTTATGAAATCAGTAAGTATCAGGTCTTAGGTGCTAAATATGGTTTTAAACCATACTATGCGTCTAATTCGCATAAAAGTCGGTATTTGACGATATTTAAGATGTTTATAAAATTCTGAGACTTTTATCAGTCTTGAATGCTTAAAATATTCTATTTAATATATAACATCAGTAGGAAAAGTTTTGACATGTAAATGATGTGTAAAACTCATTTTATTAATGAAAAGGGCTTTATCGTCAATTACCGAGCTCATGCAAGAACTCTATGTTATGGTCAGTATAATTTGAAAAAAAAATCCAAAATTCCCTAAAAATTATATCAAAACAGAAGTTAATGAGTTTGGTGCCAAAATTTGGGTTTAAATATGATTTATACTAAATATGTCATTTAATTAACAAAAAGTTTCATTTTACGCTATCTTGCATAACTTTTGTTTGGGACCAGGAAATGATGTCAAATTTTTATGACATGTTTAAATATCAGTAATAAAACTTTTTATCCTCTCACATTTTCAAAAATCTCGTTTTTATAACATAAGGGCATAATAGTCAACTTTTAAGCAAATAACGGAAACATGTATATGAACTCTAATTTCTAATGGACCATGTAGTATGACCTCAGAGGGTTATACTAACATATAATATGGTCAACAAGGAACCCTAAGGCATAACTAAACTAAGCTAATTCGGGTCAGAACTGAAAGTCAAAGCAAAAGTCAACTTTTGCGACTTTCGGTTGCGAACTGAGCCTAAACTCAGAATTGCCGGGTTGAACATGCCTAGACTTGTTCAATTAACATTTACAAAGTTATTAAGGTGGCAAAACGGATTTTATAGCTTCTTCATTATCAGTTATGAATTTTATTTGAAAACTGACCCGTTTGACTTTTATTTTAATTATTTTAACCCGACAATTAACTAAGTAAACGTGATAATTAGGAGGTGCCCTTTTGAGGTTTTAACACCTACCTAGTTACGATCACGTAGCCATATTCGTTGTGAACAATGGCTCAACCGTTTATGGTCTTACTAAAAGTCAAAGCGTTTATCGAAAACGCTTGACTTTTCGGCTTTTAAAAGCCAAATAAACTGAACCAGCCACGAAAGGACACTTACAACTGGTCCAAGGGACTGAAGTAAACTCAATGGTATGCTCTTATTAATTCAGGAGCTCCCAATGTGAGAAGGAGAGGAAGAAATCAAGAAATGGTGCGCTGGTCATCCAAAGGCGTAGATTTAAAAGTTGACGCTTTTGGTCCCTCTAACGCGCAAACTTGCGCGCATTATCATTCTATTGCGTCAAGGCCCTATGTTATCCATATTAGGCATTCTTAAGAGTATGATTGCACTTCATAATACTTCGGGTTCGTTAAAAGGTTATTCAGAGGTATAATTAAACATATTGACGCTTTTAACCCCTTTAACTTGCAAAGTTGCGCGTAACGTCACTTATTGGCATAAAAGCCCTTAATGGACAATATTAGGCATTCCCGAGAGTGTAATCAATTATCATGAAGCTCTCGGTTTCTTAAAAGGTCACTCAGAGGTAATAATTAACATGTTGACACTTTTAACCCTTCGACGCGCAAACTTATTGCGTAAACGGTTCCTCTCGACCATCGAGTGGCTTAATTCTAATTTTGAATACCGTGCATTGTTATTCAGAGGCTTAGTTTAAGCATGTTAACACTTTTAGTCCTTCTACATTCAATTTTTTTTTTGATTTTTCACGAAATTTGTTCTTTAAAGTCAACGTTTGACTTTATTAGGGTTTAGTACACGTGTCAACACATCATTGGATGTGATTTTACGAGGTGTTACATCCTCACCAGCTTAAAAGAAATCTCGACCTCAAGATTTGCTCAAAAAGATAGGAGTTCTTTTGTCACGTTATGAACACGACCTCCCATGTATAATCAGGGCCTCTACGGCATCTCGTTTAACCTTACCAATAGGTATATGCTTTCTTTCGGAGCTTCTAATCTTGTCGATCCTTAATCAATACGGGTTTCTCATCACACCACAAATTTTCATTAATATGCATGTCATTATGTGATAATGCTATTGACTTATCGGCTAGACATACCCTGAAATCACAAGTGTGAAACACATTGTGAACACCATCAAATTCCTTACGTATGTTTTAGCTTATAGACTATTGATCTTAACATATCCAATTTTCTCGAATGGTCCTATATATTTAGAGTTTAACTTGTTCGTTACATCAAAATGCAGCACACCTTTCTAGGGTGGTACTTTCTGCTGAATCTTGTTCCTTATTGAGTACTCAAGAGGTTTGCGACTCTTATTAACATGGATTTTCTGTCAATTACTGGCAACTTTCAGATGATCACGGATTCGTGTGATCTTATCCGTAGTTTCCAGGGTAATTTCCGGTCTTGATAATTTGATTTACTAAACTTCTATCCATCAAACGGACATTAGACATTCCTTTTTATACAAGGTCTCCAAAAGGAGTATCCTTGATGCTTATATACTAACTATTAGCTATAGGAAAGCTTATTTAAGGTGAGATAGTCCTTCCAACTACTTGTTAACCAATCATTAAAGAATAGCTAGCCTCACGGTTAGTCGAACAAGTCGACGATCCTGGGTAGCTGATAGCGATTCTTAATTGTTGCCTAATTAGGGTTGTAGTAATCAATGCATAAGCATAATGAACCGTCTTTCTCAATTAGTAAAACCGGAGTCTTTCAGAATTTTGAATTAGGCTTTATGAAACCTTCTCTAAAAGCTTATCTAATTGGCTCTTAGATCTTCCAATTCCGTTGGTACTAACCGATATGGAGATTTTTCAATAGATGCAACCCTAAGTGGATATTAATCTTAACTCTACATGCCTTACAGGAGGTAAACAGGGTAGTTCTACTAAGAGGACAATCGAGATTTACAGAGATGACAGAAATATTCTAAATCTCAGGCTTTAGTTCATCTATCGATATCTGTGTCATATAAATGACACATTTTCTTTACGAACGCATGTATGCCTTAATTAGTGACACTTACTTGGACATTTCTATACTGGATATCTTCTTTGAATACCATTAGCTGATTTTTGTACAATATGACCATTGGGATATCTCAATGGTTCCATGCATTGAACCTCCATACTGATCAGGCATGGAAGCAATCTATGGGACACACTAAGATACACCAATCCTCATATGGCGCTTTTATCATACAGTCTGGCATTCGCAGTTAATAGAAATCAATGAGGTAACAAAATAAAATAACATATATTGTCGTACTCTATCTGGAGAAAGAGTACTTTAGATTTTATGAATGAAGTGTTTCCGACAAGAATAGAAGAAATAGTTCCTATGATTTTCGTCGGTAAGTTTTACCTTATACTTAATATCTGGAGTTCTTATGGGAAAATTCTTAAAAGTTTGCTAAGCTTATGATCTATGAAAGACTTAGTAGTACTTAAGGCAAAATAGAATTCTTAACAATTGATTTACGATAAGGGATGTACCTGGTATCATTATTGATATGAACTCTCCCTGGCATTCATCAGGAGGGTTTAAGCGCCTCCATTCTTAGTCTCTCTATACTTAGTTATACTTATCCTTGACAGTTTTAGGGCAGTTAGTTTTGATGTGACCCTTAACGCCATAGCCAAAACAGACTGCCTTCTCCAAGTTTCTACATTCAGGGAACTACAAATGCCACACTGCATTGACCTTCGGTCTGCTAGACATTATCCCAGTGCCTTTTGTTGCAGGTCTTGTATACAGGCTTCTTAGATTTCTGGGAGTTATCCTTCTCCCTTTTTCCTTTTTCTGGCAGTCTCAGCGTTGACCAGTTTACTTCCTAACCCATCTAATATGAGTGGCTGAGATAGATCCATAATGGATTTATAAGTCGCAGGCTTTGAAGCCTTAATATGCCCTCTTATTTCCGATGCTAAACCACCAATATATGGTGCATTATGCTTAGATTCTGGGTTAACCCAATAGGGCACTATCCCAGACAATGCGTTAAAGTCTGTATCATACTGTCGACAGTCTAGAACTTTTATGGTGAGAGTCAGAAAATTTTTGATTTCACATTTTTCCATTTTGTGTCGCAGACAACAGGTTTTTCTGATAAGGTCCATAAACTCGGACCATCCCATATTGTATAAGAGTATTTTTCCTGTGACTTATTTATGCAATCAATGGCTCTCTTTTCGCCATTGAAGTCTCTTGGCTTGTAAGAGACAGAGTACTTTTAAGTACATCCTTTAGAGGAACGGGGCTCCTCACTATATGTTATCTTATTTGGTTTATTCTTCGCATTCGAAGTATAAATAAAACTCTTCTCATAAGCAGAGGAATGTGATTTAGAGCAAGTAGCATTCGGCTCTTTGAACCTTTTCATGACCTTTCTCATAGTCTTTCTAACAGTTGCGTCAATCAGAGCTTGGAGATTAACTCCATTAACCTTGAGGTTCACATTTGTTGCATCAATAGCATTTGTCGCATCATTAGCATTTGTTGCATCATTAGCATTTGTCGCATCATTAGTATCGCGACTGTTGTTTATCTAATCCGAGTTTCTATACTTGAAGCTTGGTACTAAACATCCAATTAAACAATTGCTTAGTTGCATAACAATAGCTAGTCATAATCCTGACGACCTATCATACACTAGCCATGGTATCATTAAACCATATAGGCTAATAGGTTATGAACATTCCTAATGAATGTTACTTGTATGTATATCAATTACATTTAGCCTAGGTCACAAGAGGACCATTAATGGCATTTAGGGTTTGGAGCGAGTCCATTACCTTATTGACAAGGGATCATAATGTCACAACTGTCTTTGCCACATAGACGATTTTGTATAGCTCTGCGGCTTGTCGCAAGGACTTTTTAAAATATGAAACATAATTTCGTCATGAAGGGCATGAAAAATGTAGTACATAGGCTTGTCTCAAAGGACATATAATAGCCATATGGCACTAAGGCCTTGTCGCAATGGACATATAGGATATGGCACAAAAGGCCTGTCACAGAGGACATTAATATATAACCCGCAATTTTATTAGATTAGGGGAGTTAAGGTTTGAACATAGTTCTTCACCTTTGGACAGGGAGTCATAGACTACAATTGTCATTGTCGTTGAAAGAAGATTTATTTTACCACATAGGCAAATCACTGGACATCACTAATGGATGTTTATACATATATTTGTCACACCCCGACCGCGTAAAAACAACAAAACGTGGCGGAATCGTCGGGGAGTGTTGTAACAGAATCATTGTTTCATAACACATGGAAAATTGAAATTTCGTTTTATTGATTACGAGAGTTACAATGTCTTAACAGACAAGAAATATAACATAATTAACTAGTCTTGCATCTTTTATTGTTGCTAAAGTCCAAGTCTGCCTAGGTGTATCTTGATAAATCCTACGCATCATATCCTGAAACACATGTGAAAATAGGTACGTCAGCATAAAAATGCCTGTGAGATACATAGGTTTTGTGACAATAGGATTCATGACTTGAGTTTAAAGAAATGTTTAATAAAAGTTAGTCATGAACCTTGTAAATTGTTTTGTTAACCATAGTCTTGTGAAAATTATATAGTTTGTGTAAAATGTATAAGTTCAAACTGAATGATCTAAATAACGCTATGACATGTAGTACAATACAAGCACTTATATATAGGAAGTACCAGTGGCGTATCCACCATACTTGTGCCATACTACACACATCTCGTTACTTAAGTCACTTAAACAAACCACCAATGTATAAAGTCCATGTTTAAACCAATTATCAAAAAGTCCTTGTATAAACCATGTCAAATGTTAAAAGTCCAAATGTAGTCAAGTAATGTGTAACAAATGTTATGTATGGTAAGTAAAGTGTAGTCACATAAACCAAATGTAAAAATGTACAAAACAAGGTATTTTGAATATATCAAAAAGTTATGTTTTGCAAAGTAAATACATGTTTTATTGATACAAACATTTATGTGGTAAGTTAACGCATACATTCAAGCCTTGAGACAGACGGATAACCCTAAGTCAAGGTTATCAAAAGAAATGTTTTCGGATTCAGTCATTCCATCCATCCAAACAAACCTAGGATTTTAGGAACGGGATTTGTCAAGTCCTATGGTACCATTACTTACTACCGAGCGGCGTAGCTAATGTTAATGAACGTATATAAGTCCCGTTTGTTCAAACCAAATGTTATACCAAGTGTAAACATGTTATATGAAAACAATGTACTAAGTATGCTAAGTTAACATACAAAGCAGAAAAGTCATGTAAATCAATGTACTAAGTATGACAAGTAAACATACATAGCAAAGCAATGTAATGTAAATCATGTACTATAAGTGTACTAATGAACATAGCAAGTATATGATGTGAAAACAGGAAAGCATGAAAGTAACAAATAGGCACATGTGTTTCACCCCAAAACAGTTTGAAAACAGTAAAAGAGGGGTCTATGTACTCACCTTGATTTCGGGTAAGTCCAAACAAGTATGCAAAGTGTGAGAGTTTTGGCGGGAACAAGGTTTTTCCACGTTACTCTAATGGTTTGAACATGCACAAAATATTGCAATTGGTATCAACAAATATTGTTAATTGTAAACTGGAAACTAAGTCCATGGTGTTTGGTATGGTTTGACAAAAACGGTAACTATGGGTTTGAACAACTTAAATTGGGGAACTCAGTAAATAAGTAGGATTCAAAGGGATTATTTATGAGAAATATATTTTCTTAAAATAATCAACTATATATATAATGTTAAAGTGAAATACATGATAATTATCTAACAATTATCTAAATAATTAATTTAAATCAGAATAATTAATTAAAAATAATATTTTTAATTATGAACCTGGAATATCACTGATTTAAGATAATTATTTTGGCCCTTGAAATCATTTTATATAAATAAAATGAATTAAAATGGTTATGATAACAATAAATAAGTTTATATAAGTTTAATTATCTAAATAATTAACTTTAATAAAAATTTAGGCTCTAAATTTATATAAACTCAGTAACATGTATATTTTGTCATAAAAATAACTTTGGACAAAAATTATATAGTTATATAATTTAAATATATTAAATTAAACTATACTTTTAAGTGTAAATACTGATTTATTTATATAAATATCAAAATTATATAAAATATCACTAAGAGTATTATTTTTGTAAAGGTTATCATTTAAAATAATTATCATAAAAACTTCAGTAATTATCTCATTAAAATCGATTTATTATAAATTTTTAAAGATTAAAATTGTTTTTAATTAAATAAAATAGTTTTATAAATAATTTGATAGGTTATATATTTTTAATAAATGTAGCAGTACTTAACAATGTTATAAAAATTAACATAATGTAAAGATTATCGAAAATAGAGGAAATAGAATAAATTGCATGTGCCCGGGTTCGAACCCGGGTATCCGGTTCAGACCCGGATTGGGTCGTCTTCCCCAAATTGAAGTCAAACCAAAAGTCAAACGTCCGATTATCGATTCAAAACAGATTTAAAATCAAACTAATTTTACAGACACATTGCATAATCATAAACGAACCAATTGACTGAAAAAGAACTAACCGGTACCGACGGGATTGACGTATCGACTAAATTCCGGCGAGGTGGTTCCGGCGAAGGTTGCAAGTTCGAACAGCGAGCCAATATCGAAGTGTTAGTGTGTTTTGAAGAGTGTAACAAGTTCGAGGAGGTTCAGGGGATCTTATAACATGTTTCAATTGATTCGAAATCGACATTAAGTAGTGGATTGAAACTCGGTTTGAACTTTTTAAAAAAAACACCGATTATGCGGATGTCAGGCATCAATTGAACGAATAAATGTGCGTGGGAGATGGTTACGAGGCAAGGAATCCGCGTGCATAAACATTGGGCAGATAAACCACTATACGTGTGGTTCTGATCGAGTTCCGGTGAGACAGGCGGTTTGCAGGTTTTTGAAAATAATATATTTTATATATTAAAGAGTGTATATATATAATTAAAGTCTGAGTTAATACCGGATGAGGCTTATAGCCGACCGGTCACAACGTCACTTGTTAAACGAAAGGTCCCGAGTTCGATCCTCCCCCCGTGACCGGGTTACCCATTTTTTTGTTTTAATGATTTAAAATTTTCACTTTAGTCCCTGTGGTTCTAGTATATGCACAGATAGTCCCTGAAACAGTTAGTTAAGTAAACTAACTAGGTTAGTTTTTAAATAAGAAAACCCTTATAATATTTAACTTGGTTAGGACTATTTAGTTAAAATAGTTTCTAAAATGACCATTTTGGTCCCTGAAGTATAAGTTTAAGAAAATGACTATAAGGACCCTATACTTTTTAATTCAAAATTTAAAAGTTTATTTTATTTATTAAATGAGTTTCAAAAATGACACTAAGGTCCCTAAACTTATAGTTTTCAAAAATTTCATTTTTAACCCGAAACTTATAAGGTTTCAAATTTAGTCCCCGAACTTTATATTTTCAAATAATGACGGTTTTAGTCCTCGGACTTAAGATCAAAGTTTTTAAGCAAGTTTCAAGAAATGACAATTAGGTACTTCAAATTTGTAGTTTCAAAACAGGTCATAATAGGCCTTTATATTTTATGTAGCCTCGTTTAATAGTATAAAACTCAACAAATTTGAAATTGTTTCATGTGTTTGCATTTGTATAAGCATGTATGAGCACAAAGCAAGTATATTCAAATAAGTTTTATTTCAATTACGGTATTTGTTACAATGTAGGTCAAACAAATACAAGTGTGAAAACCAGGGTGGTTACAATATTTATATAATTATTGTAATTAAGGATATTAGTCATGATCTTGTCGATCTCATAGACTATAAGGCTTGGGCAATGCCCATCACCTCGGATGGTAAACCATAACGGTCACATTTGTCAATGTCACTAATGGACAATATAATATGTATATAGCCCGTAGGCAAAACATCACTAAAGGATGTTAAATAACGTGATCATCGTATTAGATGATATTAGTCATGATCGCATTGATCATATAGACTATTATGCTTGGACATAGTCCAATATCCTTAGAATATCCTTAGACAGGGGGTCATAGACTACAACTATCGTTGTCTTAAGGGACAACAAGTATAGCCCGTAGGCACTTTATCACTAATGGATGTTTATATTATGATAATCATATTGATGATACTTGCCATGATCTAATTCGATCATATAGGCTTTAAGGCTTGGACAGAGTCTAAATACCTTAACGGCTGATGTGGTTTCTCAAGTCACACTGCCAGGAGTGTTAACGTGTTTTTAGATGTTAACAGGGATTAATTGTCTTAAGAGGGTTTTACCATCATAGCATGTCTGTATTGACATATTGGCTAGGTTACACCATTAAGAAGATCATTTGAAATTATTTAGCAGATCGATAATGTTTGAATCAAATTGATACTAATGTTTGATAAAGGACGAAATGAATGCCTATATAAAATTTTCAAAATTTTCCATAAATCATTAGGAAATTTACCATAGTGCCTTAAACAGGACTTTTAGTATCATAATTGTCCACAGGGGACTTAAAAGGGAATTATAAGTCTGTATAGGGACTATAAAATATCATAGGTCCGTATAGGGACTATACTAAAACAGTTTGCCCATGAGGGGACTATAACGAAATGCCATGTCTACTAAGAGGTTATAATGAAATGTCATGTCCACTAAGGGACTATAATGAAATCTCGTGTTCACGGAAGGACTATTTAGAGATAACATATCCCCAAAGGGATTTTAATGAAATAACGTGTCCATAAAAAGGACTATATTGATATAGCATGCGCACTAAGGACTTTGTTGAACAGATGCCCTCACAGGGACTTAAATTGAAAGATATGTTCATATAAGGCTTTTAATAAACAAATGTCCATACTGGGACTATAAAGAAGAGTTAGGTCCTTATAGGGACTTTGAAGCGATACCAGCCCACGTGGGAACTGAAAGAAAAATATATAAGTCCATATAGGGACTATAAGATGTGTACTCAAGAGGACAATGATGAATTATTATATTCGCTAAGGAACTTTAATAAAATAAAATGTTTTCAAAAGATTTTTAATGAAATAACATGTTTACCAAGAAAGATTTTATTGAAATAATATACCCCTAAAAGGATTGTTTTAAAATATGATGTCTATGAAAGGACTATATTGGAAATACCAAGTCCATTAAGGGACTAATTCAAAATAGTGTATCCATAAAGGGGATTTTAATAAAACCACATGTCCATGAAAGGACTATATTGGAATAGCATGCCCAACGGGGGACTTTATTGGAATATAGTGTCCTCGAAGGAACTACGATAGACAAACGTATATACAAAGTCTCATTTAGAAGAGGTAAGTCTATAAGGACTATGATAATCAAATGCCCATACAGGGACTAAACGGGAAAAATGAAATATGATGGAAGAAGGGTTTTCTAATGTCTTCCTTGCTTCATTCCAATTGATTCTTTTCTTTGTTTGCCGAATGCTATAGCGACACTGAAGATCTTAGTGAATAAAGTAAACATTTCAAATTAGAATCCGTTGTAAAAATAGAATCCAAAGATTCAATGGTTAAAGAAATGACATGGATTACGGATTGGGTTTTGACTTGTATAGTCTAAGTCTGGAATTTCAAAACTCGGAGATAGGAAATAGGGATTAATAGCATCCACATGTATCATCTTCAATATGGGGGCCTCAGGGACCTTCTGGTATGGACTCCGAAGTCTGGTTAAGAGTTTTAAATAGGATTGATTTTGGGAATATGTCCATAAAGGTCTTTCCTTCAACCGGTCACACGCTTATCCTAGTCGTGGTATGAAGCTTAGCATTTCTTGGCTTCAGACAGAAAGAATCTCCAACAACGGCTTCTTTTCTTGGCGACACGTTCAAAATACATAAAATCGAAAACAATGTTTACTTAATAGGGATGAGAGCATTCCTACGTTAAGTCTAGACTCAGAAGGTCTAAGGAATATGCTACTGTGTCATTTGAGATTAAACACTAAAGGCTTGTGTTTAATTCACTCAAACGTTGGCTCTGATACCAACCTGTCACACCCCGATATTTCCATGTATTACCGGTGGGCCCGGTGGGGAGTATCGTGACGTAGTTGATATCATCATAGTCAATAATCACAGTTTAATGCACAGCGTAAGTCTTGAAAGTAAAATATTAATACAAACGGTTGTGTGCGGATCCACAGGCAGATCTAAAACATAAAGAAAATATTGTTCGACAGACTTTAAGTATTAAGAGCTTGCAAGACTCTTTATCTAATACTCAGGAGCTTCCATCCCATTTCGCGTAGTACCTGCACTTAAATTTTTTGAAAAATACGTCAGTTTACACTGGTAAATACAATTAACTAACTCTTTTGAAAAGTGTTTATAAAATTGGTTTGGATGCACAAGGCATAAAATCTTTTATAACTTGGGACAATTATTTAAAATAATCTTGTATACACCACTAGTATAAGCCCACAAGAAGTTTCCGCACGAGTGAGATACCGTTTTACATACGCAACTATCAGGTGTATGCCTACACCCCGTGCTTAAGTCGTGGCCATTTCAAATGAATGAGCCGAGGATATCCAGGACACGGTCATATTAACCCCCAAATGCTTTGTATCAAACAAAACAGATTAAAACGGGTTATCTCAATGATTTAACCACTAATCGATTAAATATGCAATACCCGACCAAGCGGTAATAATTTACCGTATCCCAAGCCCGTATAAGGGAAAATAAGTTAAAAGTATTTACCTGAGCTAAAAATGTAAATTATACTCAGCCGTATATTCTAATCAGCAAGTGGAGATAGCAAGGTTCTAATAACTTATTAGATTCATAACGGGTCTTATTTAAGTTGTAACTTAGATTGGTTAGTTTTAAAGAAAGGTTTATGGTACAAAACGCTAGATTAAGAGGTAACCGGATTGGAATGTGATTTAGACCCGACAAGTATGGAGACTTGTATAAAATGGGTAAACTAAATACATTCTGGATTTTGAAGTAAAAATGATAAGGTTTGACCCGTTTCGGCTAATTTATGCAAACAAGTTACATAAACCGTACCAAACGCGTATAAGAATAACGGGTAACCGGATGAGACAAATACAAGTTCCAGAAGTTATTATGCTTAAAATATGTTGTGATATCAGTAGGATATCTTCAATTATGCCCAAAACGAATTTAAAACCAATTTAAGCCCCGTAGGGGTATTTTGGTCATTTTAAAGTTTATAAAAGAGTTTAAATAGCAAACTGAGGTTCTGGTCTAAAATAATCAGTAAAAATAATTATTTTATCATGTTACATCAGTAAAATCTCATACATATGTGAGGGTTACCATTTATGGCCAAACTATGCACCGTAGGGGCATTTTGGTCATTTCACATATGTTTTAAGAACCAAATTGTAAATCTGAGTTCAAGACTTATACTTACTGTTAAGATATTAAAATTTATTTATGAAATCAGTAAGTATCAGGTCTTAGGTGCTAAATATGGTTTTAAACCATACTACGCGCCTAATTCGCATAAAAGTCGGTGTTTGACGATATTTAAGATGTTTATAAAATTCTGAGACTTTTATCAGTCTTGAATGCTTAAAATATTTTATTTAATATATAACATCAGTAGGAAAAGGTTTGACATGTAAATGATGTGTAAAACTCATTTTATTAAGAGTAAAATGCTCGGATAGTCCCTGTGGTTTGTCAAAATAACACCTTTAGTCCCTAACTTTTAAAAATTACGGTCATCCTCCCTGTGGTTTGCTCGGTTGTTACTCGGATAGTCCCTAGAGTGGATGGAGGTTAGTTTTCTTTGTTAAATGGAAGTAAAATGACAAAAATACCCTTATCATTGAAATAAGTAACTTAAATATAAAAAGAAATATAGTTTTATAATTTAAGTGGGACCTACTGTTTTTTCATTTAAAGCATAACATCTCTGTCAGACACCCTCTTCATCTTCTCCACACGTTGTCTTCTCCACCATGGCACCACCGGTATCATCTCCGGCAACGACCACCCCACCAGCACCATCGCTCACTTACACAACATCACCACCACCGGTTACTTCTGCCACACCTCTTACCATCCCTACCTCCCCTCACCTCCGACAACCCTTGCCACCCTCCACCTTCACCCACCCCTGTAACTTCATCAATGTTATACCCTACACATAATTTCAATAAAAAAGACAACATAAAGTTCAAAGATTTATGTAAGAAACTGAAATTTTCTTGTAGATATTCTGCACCTTAGAAGCAACAGTGGAGTTATGAGTTTCTTACAACTATTGCACCACATGAATTTGCAAGGGCTTCTTTATTTGAATTTCAGTTAGAAACTGTTGTGGGAACGTAGGGGTGGTCGGAGATGGATTTAAATTTTGTATCGAGTCCATTAGAATTGGATTCAAATAATGTACCCAGCCCCCAAGAAATACCACCAAAATATTTGAAATTAAATGGAGGTAATAATGATAATTGTGAAGTTGATACTTAATACTTTAACCCATCAATAAGCCAAGTTGCAGGTTTCCGGTTGTGGCAGGCGAGTAGCGAAGAAGATGAAGAAGGAGATGAGAGAGTATAAATGGAAGGGCTTAATGAAGAAGATGAAGAGGGAGATTTGTTGTAGGGGATTAACGGCAATGGTGTGGCGGTGATAACGAATTCGCCGGCGATCGGTGGTGGTGATAAACAATTTGGAAGCGGGCTACCGGAATTTAGATCTGGGGAGAGGGATGGGTTTTTTTAATTTAATAAACATTTAGTTTATTAAGAAAAAAAGGTAGGGCTCATGTGTTTTGTTAATTGTATTATTTCTTTATATTTTATCATTAAGGGTAATGTAGTCATTTCACATTAAGTTAACTAGAAAAATTAAGCTTCATCCGCTTTAGGGACTATCCGAGTAACAACTTATCATACCACAGGGAGCAAGAGTGTAATTTTAGAAAGTTGGGGACTATAGATGAAATTTTGGTAAACCACATGGACTATCCGGGCATTTAACTCTTTTATTAATGAAAAGGGCATTATCGTCAATTACCGAGCTCATGCAAGAACTCTATGTTATGGTCAGTATAAAATTTGACAAAAATTTCCAAAATTCCCTAAAAATTATATCAAAACAGTAGGTAATGAGTTTGGTGCCAAAATTTGGGTTTAAATATGATTTATGCTAAATATGTCATTTAATTAACAAAAAGTTTCATTTTACGCTATCTTGCATAACTTTTGTTTGGGACCAGAAAATGATGTCAAATTTTTGTGACATGTTTAAATATCAGTAATAAAACTTTTTGTCCTCTCACATTTTCAAAAATCTCATTTTTATAACATAAGGGCATAATAGTTAACTTTTAAGCAAAATAACGGAAACATGTATATGAACTCTAATTTCTAATGAACCATGTAGTATGACCTCAGAGGGTTATACTAACATATAATATGGTCACAAAGGAACCCTAAGGTATAACTAAACTAAGCTAATTCGGCTCAAACTGAAAGTCAAAGCAAAAGTCAACTTTTGCGACTTTCGGTTGCGAACCGAGCCTAAACTCAGAATTGTCGGGTTGAACATGCCTATACATGTTCAATTAATATTTACCAAGTTACTAAGGTGACAAAACTGATTTTATAGATTCTTCATTATCAGTTATGAATTTTATTTGAAAACTGACCCGTTTGACTTTTATTTTAATTATTTTGACCCGACAATTAACTAAGTAAACGTGATAATTAGGAGGTGCCCTTTTGAGGGTTTAACACCTACCTAATTACGATCACGTAGCCATGTTCGTTGCGAACAATGGCTCGACCGTTTATGGTCTTACTAAAAGTCAAAGCGTTTATCGAAACCGCTTGACTTTTCGGCTTTTAAAAGCCAAATAAACTTAACTAGCCGTGAATGGACACTTACAACTGGTCCAAGGGACTGAAGTAAACTCAATGGTATGCTCTTATTAATTCAGGAGCTCCCAATGTGAGAAGGAGAGGAAGAAATCAAGAAATGGTGCAAGATGGAATGAAGGTTCATCACTTATTTATAGTGTTGTGTTAATTCATGGATGATTGACACATGTTTTTAGGGGTCCTTAAGATCACAACAGCTGTAATACTAGTTTCTAAATCAGTATAACATCCATTGTTTTTTAAAAATGGTTTTGTTTGTGAGTGTTCATCAAAAAAAAAAAAGAAAAAGAAAAAGAAACCAGCAACATTAAAACAGCTTGTTGCTGCTGTTTTGCAGCTGGCGGCCCGCGAAGGCAGGCCCAGTCAGGGTCGTGGCCCGCGATTGAGGTCAGCCCAGCCTCATTTGTTTGGCAGAATTGCTGTTTTGGCCCCTGTCCTTTATTAATGCATGCATTCAGTTTTAGAAGTGACTAAATCAGTCCCTGCAAGTTGTTAATCCTTTTCTAGACTTCCAAAAACAACCAGATCAGTCCCTGCATTCTTTGTAATCCCTTTTTGACTTTCAGAAATGACCAGATCAGTCCCTGACTTCGATATGCATGCTTTAAACTTTTGGTAATGACATAATCGGCACATTATGTTCATATTCATTAAGTTACGTTTATATATGGTACAAAGCTTCTAATGGCCGATCTTAGGCGCATCCGAGAGTATAACCAAGCATCACGGAGTTCTTGGTTTGCATAAAAGGCCTCTCGAAGGCGTAGTTTCGCTAGTCGTTGCTTTTAGTCCCTTATTGCACGAAGTAGTGCGTAATATCGTTTAATGATATCTAAACCTATCGTGGCCCATATTGAGTATTCCCGAGCATATTCTCAAATATAACTACGCTCCAGTTCGCTTAAATGGTCACCCAAAGGCGTAGATTTAAAAGTTGACGCTTTTGGTCCCTCTAACGCGCAAACTTGCACGCATTATCATTCTATTGCGTCAAGGCCCTATGTTATCCATATTAGGCATTCTTAAGAGTATGATTGCATTTCATAATACTTCGGGTTCGTTAAAAGATCATTCAGAGGTATAATTAAACATATTGATGCTTTTAACCCCTTTAACTTGCAAAGTTGCGCGTAACGTCACTTATTGGTATAAAAGCCCTTAATGGCCAATATTAGGCATTCCCGAGAGTGTAATAAATTATCATGAAGCTCTCGCTTTGTTAAAAGGTCACTCAGAGGTAAGAATTAACATGCTGACGCTTTTCACCCTTCGACGCGCAAACTTTCAAATAATTGCGTAAACGGTTCCTCTCGACCATCGAGTGGCTTAATTCTAATTTTGAATACCGTGGATTGTTATTCAGAGGCTTAGTTTAAGCATGTTAACACTTTTAATCCTTTTACATTCAAAGTTTTTTTTTTATTTTTCGCGAAATTTGTTCTTTAAAGTCAACGTTTGACTTTATTAGGGTTTAGTACATGTGTCAACACATCATTGGACGTGATTTTACGAGGTGTTACATGAAGTTGAAAAACAATTAGATCGTCAAATAAAAGTTGTTAGATCAGATAGAGGAGGCGGATATTATGGTCGACATACTGACGTAGGTCAGGCTTATGGTCCATTTTATGAGTTTTGTAAGTGCCAGGGGATTGTGAACCAATATACTATGCCCGTACTCCTCAGCATAACGGTGTTGCTAAGAGAAGAAATAGAACCCTAATGGACATGGTACGCAGTATGTTAGCCAACTCAGGTTTGCCCTTATTCCTCTGGACCGATGCCTTAAAAGCAGTTGTTCATATACTCAATAGAGTTTCTTCGAAGTCTGTCCCTAAAATTCCTTATGAACTTTGGACAGGAAGGATACCGAGTCTTAGATATATGAAAGTATGGGGTTGCCTTGCCAAAGCTAAACTTTATAGCCTTTTCTTAAAGAAACTAGATATGAAAACAACAAGTTATTTCTTTATTGGATATCCGGATCTAGGGCTGTAAACGAACCGAACGAACACGAACGAGACCTTGTTCGTGTTCGTTTGTTAAAAAATATATGTGTTCGCGAACCGTTCACGAACACTTATCAAACGGGATTTTATGTTTGTGTTCGTTTGTTAAGAAAATGAACATGTTTGTCTTTGTTTGTGTTTGTTAGTTAATTTTAGGCAACGAACGTTGGCGAACACAAATGAGCACAAACTAATGTTCATGAACACGAATAGAAATAAACGAACACAAACAATTGTTCATGAACATAATATATAATACACTGACACTTATTAAATATTTAATTTGTCAGAATTTTGATATATTTAAATAAATATAAAAGCTAAAACTATTAATGAACTATCAAACACAAGCGAACACGTTATCGAACGTTCACGAACATAAACGAACGAACGCGACCTCTGTTCATGTTTGTTCATTTAGCTAAACGAACGAAATTTCTTGTTCGTGTTCGTTTGTTTAATCAACGAACGAACACAAACGAACTTCCCACCGAACGGTTCACAAACTGTTCGCCGAACGTTTGGTTCGTTTACAGCCCTATCCGGATCCCTCAAAGGGTTATAGATTCTATTGTACCTCCCATGTTACTCATATTGTAGAAACCAAGCGTGTCGTGTTTCTTAAGGACTTTAAGGTCAGTGGGAGCAGTGAAAATCCTTACAATGATTTACAAGAAGTACAAGATACGGGGGGGGGGGGAGACACTCGTCCATTTCATTACCTCCTATTACTACTCCTCCTCTTGTACCCGATGTTGCACCGCATGT
Organism: Helianthus tuberosus; assembly: GCA_030545235.1. NCBI lineage: Eukaryota > Viridiplantae > Streptophyta > Magnoliopsida > Asterales > Asteraceae > Helianthus > Helianthus tuberosus. The sequence continues at coordinate 27,099,111 of CM060385.1, forward strand.
CACTGCACCACCTCCAACTCATTCAGAATTAAATGTTGCTCCTCATGTACCTGAGAATGAAGGACCCTCCAATGTCAAAGTTGAGAATCAACCTAGGAGGTCATCTAGGGCGAGAAGGCCTACTAATTTTGATGAATATGAAACCTACCTAGCTGAAGCCGTATCAGATGATGGAAAGTTTACCGATCCTACCTCTTACAATGAAGCCATTAGTAGTGATCAGTCTTCTGAATGGAACAAAGCTATGATTGACGAGCTTGACTCCATGAAGAAAAATGGCGTTTGGGATTTGGTTGAATTACCCAACGATGTTAAACCCGTAGGATGTAAATGGGTCTTCAAAACAAAACTAAATCCGGATGGAAGCGTTGAACGATATAAAGCAATATTGGTTGCAAAGGGCTACACTCAGAAAGAGGGAATCGATCATTAAGAGACTTTTTCACCTGTCTCTCGAAAAGATTCCTTAAGGATCGTCTTGGGCCTAGTAGCTCATTTTGATTTAGAGTTGCATCAGATGGATGTCAAGATTGCTTTCCTCAATGGAGACTTGTATGAAGACGTATTCATGAAGCAACCTAAAGGGTTCAAACCTAAATGTCAAGAACATCTTGTCTGCAAGCTAAAGAAATCCATATACGGTTTAAAGCAAGCATCACGTGATCGGAGTGTCGCGCTCCGGTCAAAGATAATATTTATATGCCCTAATTACCCTTAACAAATAGCTAGTGGTAGTGAGGGGTCGAACCACGAAGAGTATGTGGTTTGTGTATGGATTCGAATGAATTAGAACAAATGTCACGATTTATGAAGCTTACTAGAATGTTTTTGTGTTTTTGTTTAATTGAGAGAAGTGAGTTTAAACTAAGTGAATTGATTAAAATGATTAACAACTACTAATTAACGACTGCAAGAAATTTGGATACTAGAACAATAATAATAAAAAGGAATCACACCCGGTTTCGGTAATTGTTAACCTAGGATTTCTACAAGTTTTAGTTTCAACTCAAATGCATTCAATTAACGGATTTAGTGTACCGTGACTTAGGTGCTACTAGCTATCAACGTCCCGAAGAACGGACAAAAAGACACTTTGTAATCAACACAAGTAAATCCTAACAACGACAATGTACAATCACATATCACCATTTCGCAAAGTCATAACTTTTAACATCGTTCGACAATTCACAAATTCGTAACAAATGTAATACTATTGTCAAAAGTTTCAAAAACCAAACACAAATTGTCACTAAGATGAAACAAGAACAATTTGAAACACTAAAATCAACAACTACCTACACCGGGGTGAAACCGAGATGATTAGCCGCTCATGGTTGATAAAGCTTGATCACCGGAAGTTTGGAACGCGAATGAAACCATCTTAAAACTTGGTGGATGAAGGAATGATGGAAGATTAGGGTTTATGGATGATGATGATGGTGAGATGGATGATGGATTGGATGAATTAGGGTTTGTATGATTGATTATGTGATGGATGATGATGATTCGGGTTGTAGGTTGATGATAGATGGAATTGGATGGTGAATGGTAGATGATAGGTGGTGAGTATTGGCTCCTCAGTGATATTCAAAATTAAAAACCAAGTGTAACTCCCGAATGAAAAAATAAATGATGACCAAGATGTTTCCATTCGTTCAAAACCCAAAAAGTCAAAAGCTGAGCGTTTGCAAAATAGGGGAGCCGTCGCCGACGGCTTGATGCCCCGTCAGCGACGGTGTGTATTTTTTCAAAAACAGCATACGGCCAAACTTGCTGTCTACGGACCTCCTGAGCGACGGAAGATTGCATAGACCGTCGGCGACGGCCCTTCTCCACGTCGGCGACGGCCCTTCTCCACGTCGGCGACGGTGCATGTCTGTTGTTGACTGTTCCATCATGATGATGTTGTTGACTTGTGTGCTTGTTGGCTTCTCACGTGAACAACAGCCGTCAAAGACAAGATGGTGATTTATATTCTCCTTTCAATCAAAATCCTCCCATGTGCTTCTTCGAAATCCCCACCTTAGCTTCCAATCCCTCCTGTCCCTTCACGTGATTGTTGCCCACTTTTCAAAAGTCTATATTGTTCTTTATTTTTTTTCTTTTATGTTTTGAGGTTTTCTAATTTAATAATCATCCTTTATGAATATGGCAGCCCACCACGTGAATGAATGTGACCCTTTAAATGTGTTCACATTGTAATTCACACTTTGCACCCTTTATCCTTGTCTGCCTTGTCAACCATAGGTTCCATCCTCAAGTCGTAAACCACAACTCCAACATGCTGTTTCAGTGAAGCCATGCATAGCCGTAGGTCACGACATAAATTCCATAACTTCACCCGTTTCACGTGCTTAACCTGCAAACATATAAACTCTCGCAATAAAACAATTCTAAACATATAATCATATAAAACCGCACAACACATGTAAGATACGCACTTAAACACTCATGTTTCACACTCACCATCACATCCCCACACTTGTCGTTTGCTTGCCCTCAAGCAAATCTGTCTTTCACTTTCACATGGGTCGAACATGAAACACACTTTCCATTCCCAAGACAAAGGTTAAGGTCTATTGTCATACAAAAGTTCAAACTCTTTACAATTTTCGACATATTTAACGGTAACATGAATAATCTCATATGCAATGGTTATCCAAAATTAACCCGCCTGTGAAACCAACAATTTATGCACATCCCTCACAATGTTCTCTCCACTCGGCTTGTAAATTGGCTAACTTTTTTATGATGTATTAGCACTTTCAAAAGAATATTCGCTCAAAACCGATTAGAACATATACCCGTATAAGCTTGCAACTCAATCATTCTCCACCATTGATCACGAACACTAAGCACAAGTCATAAGGTCTTTGTAAAGGTTGTAACGGGGCTAGGCTAAGGGTAGGAAATATGATATTTTAAAGTGGTTAAGGTGATGAAAATTCGATTTTTATTACAAACCACTAACTTAAACAAAACTAAACATAAACATCAACTATGGGCAATAATCTTTCACCCTTTTATTCGACAACTACTAACACTTCTTTTTGTGTTTTTCTTCAACGATTTTCAACTCTTTTTCATAATATTTTCTGTTTTTTTTTTTTTTTTTGTTTTTGTTTTTTTACATATATGCAAACAATCAAGAACAACTATACAAATACGACCCTATAATCGAATTTCCATCACACGGGTTTAAAAGAAAAAGGTTTAAGGTTATGGGCTATAGGGTGATCAAACGAAAGGTTTAGGCTCAAAATGGGCGACTAGAGGATTTATTTGGGTAAGGATAGATAAATGGTTTTAAGAGAAAAGGTTTACCTAATGCCTTAATCATTCTTGTGCTTGTATTCGGTCTATAGTTTCAAACGTATCAAAAGTTGCAAGTTCTACAATATATGACTAATGGTCCACTCAAACAAAGAAACATAGGTATGTAATCTATGATATAAAAGTGGCTCAAAACCTCACATATCTAAAAGGGTATGGTATGTGACATGCATAAAAGACTAGTTTCTTAGGCGGATTATTCCCAAATAACCACCCGCTAAATATCCGTCATGCTATTAATTCGAACTTGACCATGACAATAGACCAAATGGGTTGTGACATCCCTCGTTGACTTAGTTACTTATGCTTTTAAGATCGCTTTCGAAACAAGATATTTTCTGAAAAATTTTTGAAATTTTCCCCCATCCCCACACTTGAGGTGAACATTGTCCTCAATGTGTAGTATTTAAATGAACGGGTCAAAATCTAAAATTTTTACTACTCCCCCATCCCCACACTTGAGGTAAACATTGTCCTCAATGTGTAAGAACTAGAGTATTAAACGCACAAGGGATGTGACACGGCTAATTCCCCCAAAATTTCACCCCGGAAAAATAATATACAATTACACTCCACTTATTACTAAACTAAAAATCAAGGCAAAAAGGAAACGCATGCACCTGATATTTGTCACTAGATGCTCCTGTCTTCTTCTTCTATTCACAAAAATGGTTGTCTCGCGAACATGGTGTACCTACAAATCTAAACCCTTGTGTAGAAGCATGCTTCTCACAACCATTGGAATTTGTTAGGCTCTTAGTTCTACCATTTTTATGAAAGTTTTACCAAATCATGCGTTAATCTACCTTGATTTTTGTGGAAAATAATTTACAACAATAACAAACCTAACTCACTTTCGTGGGAATCACGGTTGCATTTAGCTTATGCAACAAGCCCTTTTAAACCCCCCAATAGCTTGGGAGGATGAGAGGTCTCGTGAGGGTTATATAGGGAACACACCCACAACGTTCATTTAACTATTAAAATAAAATAACAAAATTAAACAACAACAACAATACTAACTAGACTACAGAGAAAACTAAAACGAAAAGTGAAATAAAATATACAACAACAATTGACTTACCACCTCATGGTGGTCGAATGGCGTGCTTGCCGTCCACGAGCTCCTCGAAATCACCCACCGGTGATTCGTACCATTTGTTGCCAAACGGTCCAAACTTCCTCACCTCCTCTTCCTTCTTCTTTTCTAGAGGTGACTTTTTCGTCTTTTTCTTCTTGACTGTTTTCTTCTTTGTTTCTCCAAACCTACCAACCATAGCACAAACCTTTTTGTTTGGATTCATGTCCTTTTTAGGACACTTATCCTCACCGAGCGGGTTAGTGAAATTCAGAAAAACATTTAAATTTAATTCCCGGTCCCCAAACTTCATGCTTACCGTTCCCGTTGCACAATTTATTATAGCATTAGCAGTTGCCAGGAACGGCCTACCCAAGATAACTATCGGTTGGGTGTCCTCAACACACCCAACATAGTCTACTACCAAAAAGTCAACTGGGTAGTAGCAATCATCCACTTTAACAATTACATCCTCCACCATCCCCCTCGGATGCGTGGGAGTCTGATCAGCCAATACCACGGGAGTATCAAATTTTTTTAATGGACCAAAATCGTATTGGTCATACAAACTCCCGGGTAAAATGCTCACACAAGCTCCAAGATCGAGGAGCGCCCTCTCGATTTTAAATGTTCCAATTTGAATTGATATAAGAGGATCTCCTGGGTCTTGAGCTTTTTGTGGAAGGGCACTCGATAAAACGGCACTAACATGAGATATCAAATCAACCGGTTTGGGTAATTTGTTGCGCCCTTTTTCGATGCTTAACTCCTTTAAGCATTCCACATGAGCCGGAACCTTTTTAATGTCATCTAGTAATGGTAAATTAATTTTTGCTTGTTTAAAATTTTCCCACCCCTTGTCCTTCGGTGGGTACCGTTCCTCAACTTGTGATGCATTAATTGGTTTAATTTGATTTAAACAATTTTCACAAAAAGAATTTTTATTCATTTTTTCAATTTTAACTTGTGAAATCGTTTCTTGTTCATTTTTATTTTCCGACTCGTCTCTTGTATTTCCCACTACACCATCAACACATTGTGGTGGCGAAATACTTTCAACACTACTACAAACCTCATTATTTGAAAGAAGACTTACCGCGCTAATGTGCACATTCCTCACATTGCCCGTGCTTGAACTTTGATGCTTCGGGTTCACCGCGGTGTCACTTGGGAGCTTTCCCGTGCTTCCTCTCAATTGAGCCATTTCCTCCGCGAGTTGGCCCACTTGCTTTGCCAATGCCTCATGTGCTTTATCCCGAATCTCGTTTGTCTTCTTTATCTCCTTGATATCATGGTGAGATTCTTTTATATTGTTTTGAGATTCTTTTTGCATATTCAACAAAGCATCCATTTTGGCACTCAAATCATCGCCACCGGTTTGATTGTTCGACCCACTTCCATTACCACCTTGATTATGGTAATTCCTTTGGTAACCCCCTTGGTTACCTCCTTGGCGAGTTTGGTGCGAATACCCACCTTGATTTCCCGATTGGAAATTCGGGTTTATTTGATTCGAGGCATTACCATACCTAAAGTTAGGATGGTTCCTCAACCCGGGGTGGTAAGTGTTGGAGTTTATATCGTATTGGCTCCGGTCTCCATACACTTGATTCACATCCGCGGTGGCTTGGCAATTCTCGGTTCGGTGACCAATGTCACCACATTCTTCACATACACTATATTGTACCGCACCCACTTCTTTCTTCTTCATGCGGGCCAATTCCCGCTCCAACGTATCAATCCGATCCTTAGAACTTGCATCACGATCGGGCCAAGACCTTGAGGTAGGGTGCTTTTTGGCTCGGTCGGCCGACTCTTTCGCCTTTGATCTTTTGCTCATTCTTTCTAGGAATTCCCAATCGTCGTCTTCGTGATTGCTCAAGAGTGTTCCATTGCTTGTTGACTCAAGACGATTCCAAGTTGTGTCATCCAAACCCCGTACAAAACATTTCACCAACTCCCACTTTTCTATTTGGTGATGTGGGCATCTCCTCATCATCTCCTTGAATCGGGTGAATGCTTCATGTAGTGGTTCACTCGAAAGTTGGCTAAACGACCGAATTTCATCTCTAGCATCGTCGGTATTTGCCATGGAATAGTATTCATCCAAAAATGCTTGTTGCATTTGTTCCCAAGTTCGAATACTATTGGCTGGAAGTGTGAGGAACCACTGTTTTGCTTTGTCTTTCAAAGAGAATTGAAATAACCGAAGCTTAACTTCCTCTAGTGCGAAATTGTGCCCCCCAATAGTATTACAAATGGAAGAGAACTCCGCCAAATGCGTGTATGGTTCATCATTAGACCTCCCGTTGAAGTGGGGAAGTATATTGATGTAATGTGGTTTACAATCAAACATTCTCCTTTCGCACACTATCGGAGAGTCATTCTCGGTCACTATCGGTCGGAAACGGTCATTCACTCCCCGTGGAGGTTGTTGACGGCGTTGTGGACCGTTAACTTCTTGATCGACCGGTCTTCTATTATCCCATCTTTCACCTCTTCGATCTTCTCTTCTATTATCCCTTGGGTTACCACCTCCCACGAAACGAGGAATCCGGTTAGGGTTTGCATTGTTGTTGTTGTTATAAAACCCATCATTCCGGTTCCGTTGGTTATTGTTTCGTGGTTGACGGTTGTTCCCGTAACCATCATTTCTTCCACCTCCGTAACCGTATTCGTCGTCCCCAACGTAATTGGCATTTTGGTAGCCAAATTCCTCATCATCATACCTTCTAGCGTTGTAGACGTTTCCCCTATTCACGTAGCCCCAATCTTCATCATCGTTAGCCCTATCATCATAGTATCCCCTGTCATCCGAATTTTCCGTATGAACAATCACATGTTCCGGCGATTGATAACCGGGAACATTATACGGTTCATCATCGGGGATTGCATTCCTCAAGTCATCGATGTTGAAGAATGGGTCTTCATTTGCGGGATTGCCGCGATCACGATTTCCCCGACGGTCGGAATTGACATTCCGGTCATCTAAGTTGATGGGTAAAGAGGTTTGTCGATGAAGGTTTTGTTGTTGAGGTGTTCTTTGATTGTTGTTGGGATTTTGGTTTTGAAAAGGTGGTGTGGGTGGTCCGGTATTTTTGTTATTACCACCCGGTCGCTCGGGAGGTATAGGTTGCATATTTGGAGCGGGATTGAAGTTGCTTCGATATTGGAATTGATTCGGGTTTTGGTTTTGGTTGAAATTTTGGTTAGAGTTTTGGTTCGCCATTGAATCGGTTTCAATGGACGGTGTGTTTTGTGGTGTGTTGGTGGTTTGATTAGAAGCAAGTGTTGCTTCTAACCGGCTTGCTAGGTTTCTTCTTGCGACCCTTTCGATTTCCGGTTCGTAGACTAAAGGTGAAGTCCTCCCGGAGTTCCGCGTATGCATGCACTACCTGTAACCTGCACAAGTAACACACCCGCGTAACAAGGAAAAAAAACAAGGTGCAACAAGAAAGCTAAACAATTTAAACAGATAATCACGCAAATTCAAACAATAATCCAAACACAAAGCGCACGCACTCCCCGGCAACGGCGCCAAAATTTGATCGGAGTGTCGCGCTCCGGTCAAAGATAATATTTATATGCCCTAATTACCCTTAACAAATAGCTAGTGGTAATGAGGGGTCGAACCACGAAGAGTATGTGGTTTGTGTATGGATTCGAATGAATTAGAACAAATGTCATGATTTATGAAGCTTACTAGAATGTTTTTGTGTTTTTGTTTAATTGAGAGAAGTGAGTTTAAACTAAGTGAATTGATTAAAATGATTAACAACTACTAATTAACGATTGCAAGAAATTTGGATACTAGAACAATAATAATAAAAAGGAATCACACCCGGTTTCGGTAATTGTTAACCTAGGATTTCTACAAGTTTTAGTTTTAACTCAAATGCATTCGATTAACGGATTTAGTGTACCGTGACTTAGGTGCTACTAGCTATCAACGTCCCGAAGAACGGACAAAAAGACACTTTGTAATCAACACAAGTAAATCCTAACAACGACAATGTACAATCACATATCACCATTTCGCAAAGTCATAACTTTTAACATCGTTCGACAATTCACGAATTCGTAACAAATGTAATACTATTGTCAAAAGTTTCAAAAACCAAACACAAATTGTCACTAAGATGAAACAAGAACAATTCGAAACACTAAAATCAACAACTACCTACACCGGGGCGAAACCGAGATGATTAGCCGCTCATGGTTGATAAAGCTTGATCACCGGAAGTTTGGAACGCGAATGAAACCATCTTAAAACTTGGTGGATGAAGGAATGATGGAAGATTAGGGTTTATGGATGATGATGGTGAGATGGATGATGGATTGGATGAATTAGGGTTTGTATGATTGATTATGTGATGGATGATGATGATTCGGGTTGTAGGTTGATGATAGATGGAATTGGATGGTGAATGGTAGATGATAGGTGGTGAGTATTGGCTCCTCAGTGATATTCAAAATTAAAAACCAAGTGTAACTCCCGAATGAAAAAAAAAATGATGACCAAGATGTTTCCATTCGTTCAAAACCCAAAAAGTCAAAAGCTGAGCGTTTGCAAAATAGGGGAGCCGTCGCCGACGGCTTGATGCCCCGTCGGCGACGGTGTGTATTTTTTCAAAAATAGCATACGGCCAAACTTGTTGTCTACGGACCTCCTGAGCGACGGAAGATTGCATAGACCGTCGGCGACGGCCCTTCTCCACGTCGGCGACGGTGCATGTCTGTTGTTGACTGTTCCATCATGATGATGTTGTTGACTTGTGTGCTTGTTGGCTTCTCACGTGAACAACAGCCGTCAAAGACAAGATGGTGATTTATATTCTCCTTTCAATCAAAATCCTCCCATGTGCTTCTTCGAAATCCCCACCTTAGCTTCCAATCCCTCCTGTGCCTTCACGTGATTGTTCCCACTTTTCAAAAGTCTATATTGTTCTTTATTTTTTTTCTTTTATGTTTTGAGGTTTTCTAATTTAATAATCATCCTTTATGAATATGGCAGCCCACCACGTGAATGAATGTGACCCTTTAAATGTGTTCACATTGTAATTCACACTTTGCACCCTTTATCCTTGTCTGCCTTGTCAACCATAGGTTCCATCCTCAAGTCATAAACCACAACTCCAACATGTTGTTTCAGTGAAGCCATGCATAGCCGTAGGTCACGACATAAATTCCATAACTTCACCCGTTTCACGTGCTTAACCTGCAAACATATAAACTCTCGCAATAAAACAATTCTAAAGATATAATCATATAAAACCACACAACACATGTAAGATACGCACTTAAACACTCATGTTTCACACTCGCCATCATCACGTCAATGGTATCTTAAGTTTGATGAAGTCATGAAGACGCAAGGCTTTATGAAGAACCAAGTGGATCAATACACCTACCTCAAGATGAGTGGGAGCAATTTTACTATACTTGTCCTTTATGTAGATGATATTCTATTGGCAAGTAATAGCTTAGATATGTTGCATGAATCGAAGCGCTTACTCTCGCATAACTTTGACATGAAAGATCTCGGAGAGGCTTTTTTACGTTATTGGCATCGAAATACACCGAGATAGAAGAAATGGAATTTTGGGCTTATCACAAAAGGCTTACATTGATCGTGTCCTTAGTCGATATAACATGCAACACAGCTTTCCCTCTGTAGCTCCAGTAGTTAAAGGAGATGTTTTCGGTTCTTTTCAATGTCCAAAAACTGAGGATGAAAAGGCGCAAATGAGAATGATACCTTATGCCTCAGTAGTTTGGAGCCTCATGTATGCTCAAGTCTGCACTCGTCCAGATATCGCTTATGTTACAGGGATGCTAGGCCGTTATCTGTCTAATCTTGGCCTTGATCACTGGAAAGTAGTGAAGAAAGTACTTCGATATCTTCAGGGGACGAAAGACTATAAACTGACTTATAGAAGAAGTGACATTTTGGAAGTGGTTGGTTATTCTGATTCTGACTTTGCTAAATGAAAAGATGACAAAATATCCACTTCAGGGTATATCTTTATGTTAGTCGGCGGACCTATTTCATGGAGGAGTCATAAACAATAGCTAACTTCAGCATCCACTATGTTGGCAGAATACATTACTGTATATAACGCTACCTTTCTTGGAATGTTGCTAAAGAATCTGATTACTGGACTCAAAGTTGTTAATTCCATATCTAGACCATTGAAGTTATACTGTGATAATTCAGTTGCCGTTAACTTCTCGGACAGTAACAGTTCGACCGGAGCTAGATTATATCTTGATACAAAGTATTTGTTCGTACGTGAACATGTTGAGGAAAATAAGCTTTGTATTGAGTATATAAGTACGAAAAATATGCTTGCGGATCCGATGACTAAAGGTCTCCCACCTAAAGTATTCGAAGAACGTGTTTTGAAGATGGGCTTTTGTAAAGACCATATTTAATTGCATATTGTACTTACTTGTAAATTGATCCTTACTTTGCTTAGGTTTTAAATTTGGGATTGCAGTATGATTAATGGGGGTCCTGAGTTGAATAACTAACTTAAAGACAGTATTTTTCTGCTACAATTTTGGTTTAAAACTAAAATACTCCTGATCAGGCTTATCTAATACTCATAATAAATGATCACTCGGCCAAGTGGAAGAATGTTAGCGTAAATTATTTATTAAATAATTTATGGTGCCCTTATTGATCATTTATCTAATAACCAGATCAATATTTACCTTAATATCCCTATAAAACTAACTAGGCTTTATTTGATGGAGGTAAAGGCCCGTAGTAGTTAAGTAGGGTTTCCCCTTGGGTGAAGCATATAAATACAAGTTATTGGGGAACCCTAAAGACACACCATAAAGTTTACGGCCCCCTCACTACAATAACCTAATTCGTATTCAACTGGTGATCTAAACTGTTATCATCATCCCTCTCCATCCTAACTGCTCACCCTAAACGAGAATAGATCAAGATGGCTTCTTCTCCATCTCTATCCACTACTGGATTGTCAGGTACATCAAGATCCCGAAAGTGTTTTTCCATTAGATATTAAAAGAACTGATTAACACATTTTACCTTTTACATACATTGTAACAGATTTATCAATGAACTCCCCGCCATGGAACACTTGAATGCTAAACATTGTAGGCTCACCAAGTGAAATCAACAAAAACAGAGGTGGAACTAAGGTTAGAATTTGATGAATTAGGTTACAATTTTCATGTTATTTGATGAATTCTAAGTTATCAGTTGCTTACCATACTTTTCATTAGGATTAAAATGCATAGCGACACCATGAATACACCAAGTTATGATGTCGATCGTGATTGAAATCGTTTGAATGCAGCCTTGTTCATTTGAAGAAGATGATCAGAATCTGAGTTTTTTTTTTTGTTAGAGGGTGTTAAGTGTGTGTAAATTGGGGGGGGGGGGGTGCAATTGAATGAGACAACTTAGAGAATAATATGTAGATGCCTCCTCTACATTTTAGCCGCTACCTTCAAGCACCTTGACACGTGTTGCAGTTTAGTTGGTTCTTCAGTTTAAAAGTGTAAAGTCTAGCTTAGACGTTACACTTGCATTTTTTTCCTTGTAGCGTCTAACTCTAGACGTTACAAGGGTTCATTTTCGTTTTTTTTTTCACATTGTCAATGTCTGAAATGGTGATTTTCCCCAAATAATAACTAGCTACCGGAGATTGCCGGAGTTCGCCAGAAACACTGGTTGACAAGAAAATACTTGTTTTTCACTCATCTCAAAAGTTTAAAGGGGGTTTGGCCTTTGTACAAATAAATGTAATTAATTAGAACCTGGTAATCATAATAATTTGTTGGACTTATAAAGTTTAAATATTTATGGAATTATGTTTTTTTTATCTAACTTTGTAAAGATGATAAGTTAGTTTTTTTTTTCTCTGTAGAAGAGTTGAACCTCAAAATCAAACCTATGAGTTAATAGCTAGACACTTGCTGGGAAATCTAATGTTCTGCTAAAGCATTATCATCATGCTTGGGACCTTGGCTCTAGTGCTTAGTTAGTTAGTTACTCGTACATGTTACTAGGAGCTTAATCGTATATATAATTTTTTATATTACAACATAAACGCCACCCTTCTTCTTCTTTTTTTTCTTCATTCTGTGCTTCTATTTCTGTTTTGTTTTCGCTTTTCTTTAACCTTTAGTTGGTGTTAAACGGATTAATGCTATTTACTTTGGTTGTTTGGATTTATTGCAATTTCATATGAACATGCATTTTACACCACCAATAGAATCACACGTATAATGAAAATGAAAGCATATATGATATACTAATTTATTGAGGAGGTTCAAATTCTACATCACACCATAAAAGTCCACTTGAATGAACCTTGCACACTACTTCAGTTTTAGAGTCCAGATCGTGACCTTTACATATATGAGGTCTAAAAGTAGCATCATTAATGAAATAATCCAAAAGAGTCCCTACTTTCTCTAGGATATTCAAATTCCACATCAAACCATTATTTCTTTCATATTTTCTCCTCCAAATCCATCAAACAATCCTTGACCCTAATCCTAAATAATATTAGTTAATTTTTACCTACCTTATAACAAAGGTCTTTGTTTTGTTTCAATATACTTTTTTTCCACACTAGAAAATACATACCCATTTTTGTTGAATTTATGAATTATCCAATTAAGACTCGTGTTGTCAGAACACCATAATATGAAAATGAGATTAACACCATTCGAAAAGCTATCTAGAAACTTTGACTGTTTATCTAGTTTTTTGCTAGGCGACACTTGAGAGAAGAGAGAGCGGGTGTTCTTTGTTGACACACATCATCTTATAATCCGGAACTCATGTATCTCTTGACTTTGGATTTACGAAGAATAATCGGCTTTGTATTCATTAGTGTTAGGCAACATGTTGCCGATGAGAGTGAGGTCTGAGGTGATCTTGGTCTCTTGCGAGTGAGCTCCATGCCCGGTAACAGTGTAGTTTTTATTTTTCTATCTATTTAGTTTTGGTTGAAAACTAGAAATCATAAAATGGGAGTAGTAATTTTAATAAATAATAATTTTATCGGTGATACACTACTATCACTGACTTGCCAAATCCGGCTGTAAACGTCATTACATACGGATTTTTCTGTCGATAATACTTATTATTATATATATATAATAACAAGCTGTTAGCTACAATAGAGTTTTTTTTTTCTTTTTTACTTTTTAATATTAGCCTTTGACTTTTTGAATTTATATATTTCTTTTGTAGGAATTCTATAATCTATTAAAACACCATGTTGGTGCTTTCATCCGATTGGTGGGATTGGACTTGGGCTCTTGTAACACCTCGAAAAATCACGACCAATATAATGAAGACACGTGTCATGAGCTTTAAACGTGTAATGAATTAAATATGAGGGACTAAAGTTGACAAACAAAGAAAGTATATGTGTAAAAGGAATCAAAGTGTCAACATTCGATAATTATACCTTTCAACAACCTTACACGATGCTTATACCCTTAAACGAATGAATTATAAATCATATGAAGCCGTTTGTGGAAGAAAGCAAAAGTTTACAAACCGCAAGGGTTAAATGTGTCAACATGTTTAATTTATACCTCTGATTGACCTTTTAGCGAACCCGAAGCTTTGTAACGATTAATTATGCTCACTAGAATAAGTGATAAAAATTTTACAAGGTTTCGATATCGTATGAGAAAGATACGCTAACATTCGTAAGTGAGGGGTTAAAAGCGTCAACATTGAAATTCAGGACTTTTCGGTAATTGTATAACTAACCGGGGACTTAACAAAGTTTGTTTATGACTTGGAGTCCTTAAAAGTCAAGTTGGAGGGTTAAAAGTGCAATAAAACAAGTTAAAACAACTATTAGAAGGACCAGGGACCAAATGTGCAATTACTGAAAGTTTTTGAACCGGATCTGGGCCTCATACCGGCCGCGTAAGACCTCTATGGTCTCTTACGCGGGCAGCCTGCGAGTCACCAGCATCCAAAAACATGGCAGATGCCTGTTATTGCAGGTTGCACCGCCTTTCATGCATGGTATTCGATTTCAGGAGCTTGGCCAACAGGTTTTCATGCATAGGGGACACTTGGATTCATCTGGGATCAATCCTAGACTTGTGTGTTAAGATCTCATGCATTCTAAGTCCCTATATTAAGAGTTCTAGTTGCAACATTTTTGCATGCACTTGAAAAATCAATCAAACTGAATTTCTGGAGCTCTCTGGACCTCAAGCAAGATTCCATTAGCTTCTAAATCGTGCTTAGTACTTCAGTAAGCTTCCTTAACCTCTCTAATTCGTGTTTTATTAGTTTAATGACCTAAAGTCAAAGCCATCGTAATCAAGCTTTGACTTAGTGATTAATCACTAATGGTCCAGTCATTTCTCGAATTGAAAGTAGCTTTGAGTTGGTAATTATGTGGGTAATAAACCCTTAAAAGGGCACCCTCTGATTTCCACTCTAACTAAGTCAATTGTCGGGTCAAACTTAATTATAAAAAGTCAACAGAAAGCTAATTTTCGAATAAACACATAATTAACAATGTAGAAGCCATGAAACCTATTTTATCACTTGTATAACTTGGTAACTAATGTAAAAACATGTCTAAGTATGTTCAACCCGACAATTTTGAGTTTAGACTCGGTTCGGAACCGAAAGTCGCAAAAGTAGACTTTTGCTTTGACTTTCAGTTCTGACCCGATCTAGATTGTTTTAGAAATGCCTTAGGCTTCCATTAGGTCCATGATCCATATTAGTATAACTCTCTGAGATTATACAACTTGGATCCTAATTTATCCGATTCATTTGCATGTTTCCGTTATATGCCTAAATGTTGACCATTATGCCCTTTTGACCTTAAAACGATATTTTTGAAAATGTGAGAGGACAAAAACCTTTGTTACTGATTTATAAACTTGTCCTAAAAATTTGACATCAGTTTGAGGTCTAGATTAAGAGTTATGCTCAATATCGTAATTAGAAAGCTTTTTATTAATTAAACGGCATTATTAGCATAAAGCCTATCAAAACCCAAATTTTGACACCAAAATTTTTACCCACTGATGTAATATAATATTTTGGGATTTTTGAAGACTTTTATTTATTTTTAAGCTGAGCATAACATAGGATTCTTGCTTTAATTCGTTAATTGTCGGTTATACCCTTTTTGCTAATAAAATGAGTTTTACATAATATTTTGATACCAAACTTTTTGCTACTGATTTCATATGATAAATAGAATATTTTGAACTTTATAAACTGATTAAAAAACTCAGATTTCCTATTATAACCCGAAGATCGCTTAAAACCGACTTTTACGCGTTTTAAGCGCATAGTATGGGTTAAAACTATTTTTAACATATAAGACTTAATACCTACTGATGTTTTGAGTAAATTTTTATACTTTAACAGTAAGAAAAAGTTTTGAATTTAGATTTCCAAGTTTGACCTTTAAAGCTTATGTGAAATTACCAAAATGCCCCTTCGGTGCATAGTTTGGTTATAAATGATAAATTTCACATATAAGCAATACCCTACTGATATGACCTGCAAAAATAACTATTTTTACTGATTATATCAGACCTGAACCTCGGATTAATATTTAACCTCTTTTATAAGTTTTAAAATGACCAAAATACCCCTACGGGGCATAATTTGAGTTTAAATCCATTTTGGGCATAATGGAAGGTATCCTACTGATATCACAACATATTTAAGGCATATTAACTTAGGAAGCCTATTCATGAATCATTTGGTTACCCGTTATGCATTTATCGCGTTCGGTACGGTTTATGTAACTAGTTTGCATAAATTAACCGAAACGGGTCAAACCTCATCATTTTCACTTCAAAATCCAGAATGTGTTTAGTTTACCCATATTGTACAAGTCTTCAAACTTGTCGGGTCTAAACCACATTCTAATCCGGTCTTCGCTTAATCATGAGTTTCGAACCGTGTATCTTTCTTTAAAACTAATCGGTCTAAGTTTAGACTTAATTAAGACCCGTTAGGAATCTAATAGGTTATTAAAACCTTCATTCCAGATTTAGGAGCCCAGTAAAAGATATCTACATTTTCTTGATTGTATACGGCTGGGATAAATTGTATAATTTGCTCAGGTAAATACTTTTAACTTATTTTCCCTTATACTGGCTTGGGGTACGGCATATAAAATACCGCTTGGTTGGGCATTGAATTTTTAATCATATGAAGGTTAATTTATTGAGATGGCCCGTTTAATCTGTTTTGTTTGTTTTAAGCCTTTGGGGGGTTAATGACCATGTCCTGGATATCCTCGGCTCATTCATTGAAATGGCCACGACTTAAGCACGGGGTGTAGGCATACACCTGCCGGTGCGTATGTAAAAATAATGTAACCTCCTGTTCGAGAATAACTCACCGCGGGATATGTTATGTGGTGTGTCTATTAATCTTTAACCCGGTATTCAGCCCGGGCTACTGAACGCATAATAAACATGTAATTCTTTAACAAGTTTATTTTTAATAACTATCCCAAGTTATAAAAGATTATTTTGTGCCTTGAGCATTCAAACCAATTTTCTTAAACATTTTCAAAATGAGTCGGTTAATTGTATTTACCAGTGTAAACTGACGTATTTTCCAAAAAGGCTAAGTGCAGGTACTAAACGGAATAGGCTGGCTACTCCTAGCATCAATAAAGAGTCTTGCAAGCTTAGATGTTTATAAATCTGTTGAACAATGTTCTTTTAACTTGATCCGCCTGCGGATCCTTTTACATTCCGTTGTAATACTTTGATATTACTTTCATTCGGTTTGTAATGTTTTTATCTTTCGACTTCCGCTGTGTATTAAACTGTGATAAATTGTCTATGATGATATCAACTACGTCACGATACTCCCCACAGGGCCCACCGATAAATTGTCTATGATGATATCTTGCCGTTACGACAGTCAACCTCTCATCGGGCCTTTCAGGACCCGACCCCATACTTCCAGAGCCGATTCAACCCGGCAAACCAGGTTGAAGAACCAATGGGTCACAACCCATTGGGCCCTGAAGACCATTTCCCTGAAGCTCAGGGGATGGATATGGATGATGACCCAGATCCCGCCGAGCCACCATCTGGGACACCTACTCACCCCATCGAGATTTCGGATGGGTCGTCATATCATGGATCACCTTATCGTGGTCCAGACAGTTATGAGGCAAGGTTTGCCCAATACGACTGGTGTTTACTCCCAGTTACCACTCACTGCAGCAACAGCATCAGGATCCCTTGGAGGATTCGCGTTTTGTAGCGGTTACTCCACCGCCACCGCCGCCAGTGCAGCAGCCACCTCCGGAACCATCGAGGCGGAGCACGGATGTCCGTGCGAGGGGGAATCAGTATCAGCACCCCTCAGCATTCAAGTGGCAGTCATTACCCGCCACTATATGAAGACCCACAGATGGGTGGGCCTTCGAACCCTGTTTCTGAGGTGGAGTCTGCGCCAGTCGCACCGCCACCAGTGGGTTATGATAATCCAATTCCTGCATACGCCGGTGTAGCGGCGTATAACCCTTTCGAGCAGCCAGCCCATACTAACTACAACTACGCCGAAGTTGACCCATACCTTGTAGCGGCGAACTACAATGCTCTACATCCCAAGTGGCCCTATGAAGCCCCGTATCAGACTGGATACCCGACCTATGGGTACCAATACCCGCCACCTCCTCAACCTCTGCAACATCAGTAGCCGCCGCAGCCGCCACTGATACCGCCACCGTAGCAGCAGGAGATTCTACAAAGGTTGAGCCAGGTGGAACGGGAGGTTCGGGAGGAGCGTAGAAGCCACCGGGGATTTCTTAAAGGTCTGGCGAGCTTAATCAAGGGAAAGAGCAAAAGGGATCATTAAATTCCTTATTTGTTTATTTTGTATTTCTTTAATTTTCAATCAAGTCCCTGCGTGGACATCTATTTCTGTATCTAGTCCCTGCGAGGACTTGTAGTTTCAGTTTAGCCCCTGCGTGGGCAATTTATTTCTGTTAAAGTCCCGTTTAGGGCAATATGTACTCTTTTAAATTTTAGTGGCATGTTATAATTTAAATTTCATTTTGTCATTATATGCATAAATGTAATATATATGAAATAAGTAAATCCAAAATATGTCATTTCTTTTATAAGATATGCCTTTAAATATTAAATAAGAATCTTAAAGGGTAAAACCTAGCCTGCATGTCATTATAAGACCTAGCCATGATGGTAAAACCTGTTTAAAAAGATTCAAATCCTTTTTAACATCTGAAAACATGTTAACACTCCTGGCAGATGTGATTCGTTAAAATCACGCATGTCATCCTTATATTGGATTCTTCCAATCCTTTCTTTATTATTTAAACATTCAATTGTGATGTAATGCCTACGGGCCATAATCATTGTCATATAAGACAAATGACAGTTGTAGCCTATAACTCTCTGTCAAGAAAGGTAATGAACTATCATTCAAGCCTTAATACCTCGATCATATAAGATCATGGCTTACAATTTAAATTGTCCCTTTGACCTGGCCTTATGTGCCATTATAATATATTAACAAATTATGACTGAGGATAATTACAATCCTAAATAAATGTATTTAATAAATTAAGCAAAAATGGTTTATAATTGGCATGGTTAATGAATCAGCAGAGGAATGATCCCATAAATAACCTCTGAATAAGATATTGTCAATTATTTTGTAGCAATCGAGCTACATGGCTGAATCAGAGGAAGTAAACAGTCACCCGAGAGAAAATCATGATACCACCAGGATCAATGTAGCTGGTGCGGATCTTCAGGCATTAATAGACAATGTTGTTACTAGGGCACTTGACAGACAATTCAAAGAATCAAGTGGTACACGCTCTAAGACGCTATCTGTGGCACATAGTAAGCCCCCATCTAAAGTAAATGAGTCAAAGAAGGACGATGCTCGTCACTCGTCAAATCAAAGAAGTATTCCATCTAAACAGGTTGTGTTCAACCAAGAGCCTCGTGTTAAGGGTTGTTCTTATAAGTATTTCGTCTCCTGTAAGCCTAGAGACTTTACAGGGGAAAAGGGAGCCGTCGATTGTATGACCTAGCTCGATGAGATGGATACAGTAGTTGACATTAGTGGTTGTGCAGAGCAGGATGTTGTGAAATTTGTGTCACAATCGTTTAAGGGAGAAGCTCTAGCTTGGTGGAGGTCACTGATTCAAGCTACAGGAAAGATCCACTTATATAGCATATCTTGGGAGTAGTTTGTTGCTCTACTCAAAGAAAATTTATGTCCTCAACACGAAGTTGAGAAGATCGAGACCGACTTTCTGACATTGGTTATGAAGAATTTAGATTGTCAGGCCTATCTCACGAGCTTTAACACTATGTCACGTTTGGTTCCATACTTGGGCACACCAGAACCAAAACGTATAGCTCGATTCATTGGGGGTTTAGCCCCGGAGATCAAAGCCAGTGTGAAGGCATCCCGACCTACCACCTTTAGGTCTGTAGCTGATCTGTCACTATCTCTTACCCTTGATGCGGTCAGGCAGAGATCGCTAAGGAATTCTGATGCTGGAAAGAGAAAACGTGAGGATGATAACTCACACCGTTCAGACAAGAAGCACAAAAGGAACTCTAACCACAAGAAGAGTTCTGGGTTTAGAAAGGATGATCAGCAGTCGGGTGAAAAGCCCAAGTGTAAAATTTGCAAGAAACGTCATTTGGGAAAATGCAGATACGAATCGAAATCCTAATCGCAGCCCAGGGCTTGTGGGATTTGTAAGTCGACTGAGCACAAGACGTTAGACTGCAAGAAGATAAAGGATGCGACGTGCTATAACTGTAACGAGAAGGGGCACATCAAGTCTAACTGCCCAAAATATGCCAAGAAACGTGAGGAGGGCAAAAAGACCAACGCCAGGGTCTTTCAAATGAATGCACGGGAGGCGGTGCAGGATGATAACGTGATAACTGGTACCTTATTATTAGAGATAACCAATCCTTTATCTTCTTGATGTCTATGCAAGGGTATTATTTGATTCGGGTGCAGATAAGTCATTTGTTGATGATAAGTTTTGTAAACTGTTAAATCTGCCTGTTAAAACCCTAAGCATGAAATATGAAGTAGAGTTGGCCGATGGTACCATAGAAATTGCCTCAACTGTGTTAGATGGATGTTTTATATCCATTAGGAACCACTCCTTTCCGTTATCCTTGCTTCCTTTGAAATTAGCTGGTTTCGACATAGTGATAGGAATGGATTGGTTATCTCATAACCAAGCCCAGATTGTTTGTGACAAGAAACAAGTAGTGATCAAGACTCCGTATGGTGAACCACTTACCATACAGGGAGACACTCAGTATGGATTGCCTAAGCAAGTGTCTAAGCTTAAGGCGTCAAGGTGTTTGAAGAAGGGTTGTGTCATTTACATGGCACAGGTGACTATTGATGAACCGAAGCCCAAGATTGAGGACATCCCTATCATTTCTGAATATCCAGAAGTATTCCCTGAAGAACTACCTGGTTTACCACCAGATAGGCAAGTGGATTTCAGAATCGAGATTATACCTGGAACAGCACCTGTTGCAAGAGCACCTTACCGGTTGGCCCCAACTGAGATGAAAGAGTTAAGAACTCAACTGGATGATTTATTGGCAAAAGGTTTTATTAGACCTAGTTCATCTCCTTGGGGAGCACCGATTCTGTTTGTAAAGAAGAAGGATGGATCAATGCGTCTATGCATTGATTATCGCGAGCTTAACAAGGTCACGATCAAGAATAGATACCCATTGCCCAGGATCGACGATCTGTTCAATCAATTGCAAGGGGCGAGTTACTTTTCCAAGATCGATTTGAGATCTGGATACCATCAGCTGAAGGTTAGGGATGAATATGTGCATAAGACTGCATTTAGGACTCGTTATGGTCACTACGAGTTTTTGGTGATGCCTTTTGGGCTCACTAATGCATCAGCAGCGTTCATGGACCTCATGAATCGTGTTTGCAAACCCAACTTGGACAAGTTTGTCATCGTCTTCATTGATGACATCCTTATTTACTCAAAGAATCAGGCTGACCATGAGAAGCACCTTCATTGTATTCTTAAACTTCTTCAGCATGAGAAGCTCTACGCCAAGTTTTCAAAATGTGAGTTTTGGCTTCGTGAAGTCCAATTTCTTGGACATGTGGTTAGCGAGCGTGGTATCCAGGTGGATCCCGCTAAGATTGAAGCTATCATGAATTGGCAAGAGCCGAAGACGCCTACAGAAATTCGTAGCTTTTTGGGTCTGGCAGGATATTACAGGCGTTTTATTGAAAACTTCTCAAGAATTGCAGCACCCCTAACTTCACTGACTCACAAGAATATCAAGTTTGATTGGGGTCCTAAGCAGCAAGAATCTTTTGACATCCTTAAGCAAAAGTTAAGTAATGCACCTGTGTTGACATTGCCTGGAGGAATAGAAGAGTTTGCAGTGTACTTCGACGCATCACACACTGGTATGGGATGTGTGCTCATGCAGAAAGGCAAGGTCACTGCCTATGCTTCCCGACAATTAAAAGTGCACGAGAAGAATTACACCACCCATGATTTGGAATTGGGTGCCGTTGTGTTTGCACTAAAACTTTGGAGGCATTATTTATATGGTACCAAGTGTGTGATCTATTTTGGTCATAAAAGCCTTCAACACTTGTTCAACCAGAAGGATCTGAACATGAGGCAGCGTCGATGGATGGAGACCTTAAATGACTATGATTGTGAGATCCGATACCATCCAGGCAAGGCGAATGTAATCGTCGATGCCTTAAGTATGAAGGAAAGGGGTAAGCCCATTAGGATCAATGCCAAGAGCATTGAAGTGAAAAACAGCTTGAATGAAGAATTGTTAGCCGCTCAGAAGGAAGCTGTGTTAGAAGCCAACTATCCGAATGAAAAATTGGGTGTAACTGCTGAACAGTTATCATATGGCAAGGATGGAATCCTAAGATTGAATGGGCGAATATGGGTTCCAATTTATGGAGGACTTAGGGATGTGATTCTTCAAGGAGCCCATAGCTCCAAGTACTCAGTTCATCCTGGAAGTGATAAGATGTACCAGGAATTGAAAGTGAATTATTGGTGGATAGGCTTGAAGAAGTCTATAGCCACTTATATGGCCAAATGTCTGACATGTGCTCAGGTTAAAGCCGAACACCAGAAGCCGTCAGGTTTGCTATAACAACCTGAACTTCCCACCTGGAAGTGGGAAATGGTAACTATGGATTTCATCACAAAGTTACCAAAGACAAAGCGATGAAATGATACTATTTGGGTTATAGTTGACAGGTTGACAAAGTCAGCCCACTTCCTACCTATTAAGGAAACACACAGCTCAGATAAGTTAGCTCAGCTGTACGTGGACGAGATTGTATCTCTCCACGAAGTGCCAGTGTCTATCATCTCTGATAGGGATACGAGGTATACATCGCATTTCTGGAAAAGTTTTCAACAATCCCTAGGCACTCGATTGAACTTCAGCACAGCATATCATCCTTAGACGGATGGTCAAAGCGAGTGTACTATTCAAACACTTGAAGATATGCTACGAGCTTGTGTTATTGACTTAGGAGGAAGTTGAGATGATCATCTTCCATTGATAGAATTTTCATACAATAATAGCTATTATTCCAGTATACAAGCTGCACCTTTTGAAGCGTTGTATGGAAGAAAGTGCAGGACGCCCGTTTGTTGGGCAGAAGTTAACTGGACCTGATATACTCCTGGAGACGACAGACAAGATTGTACAGATAAGAGATCGTCTCAAAGCTGCCAGAGATAGACAGAAAAGCTACGCAGATAAAAGGCATAAACCTCTAAAGTTTGAGGTTGGTGACAAAGCGTTACTGAAGGTGTCACCTTGGAAAGGGGTAATGCAATTTGGTAAGAAAGGCAAGTTAAGCCCAAGATACATAGGACCATTCGAGATCATCGAATGTGTCGGAACAGTGGCTTACAAGTTAAACCTACCTGAAGAGCTCAGTGGTATTCATAATGTGTTCCACATCTGCAATCTGAAGAAATGTCTAGCTGATGAGTCACTAGTCATGCCACATAAAGATGTACATATTGATGAGAGCTTAAAGTTTGTAGAAAAACCTTTGTCGATTGAAGATCGGCAGGTTAAGAAGCTTCGAAAGAAGTGCGTGCCAATTGTAAAAGTTAAATGGGATGCCTGTAGAGGTCCCGAGTACACGTGGGAGGTAGAGTCCACAATGAAAGAGAAGTACATTCATTTATTTCAGTAAATCTCGAGGTCGAGATTTATTTTAAGGGGGTAAGGATGTAACACCTCGAAAAATCACGACCAATATAATGAAGACACGTGTCATGAGCTTTAAACGTGTAATGAATTAAATATGAGGGACTAAAGTTGACAAACAAAGAAAGTATATGTGTAAAAGGAATCAAAGTGTCAACATTCGATAATTATACGTTTCAACAACCTTACACGATGCTTATACCCTTAAACGAATGAATTATGAATCATATGAAGCTGTTTGTGGAAGAAAGTGAAAGTTTAAAAACCGCAAGGGTTAAATGTGTCAACATGTTTAATTTATACCTCTGAGTGACCTTTTAGCGAACCCGAAGCTTTGTAACGATTAATTATGCTCACTAGAATAAGTGATAAAAATTTCACAAGGTTTCGATATCGTATGAGAAAGATACGCTAACATTCGTAAGTGAGGGGTTAAAAGCGTCAACATTGAAATTCAGGACTTTTCGGTAATCGTATAACTAACCGGGGACTTAACAAAGTTTGTTTATGACTTGGAGTCCTTAAAAGTCAAGTTGGGGGGTTAAAAGTGCAATAAAACAAGTTAAAATAACTATTAGAAGGACCAGGGACCAAATGTGCAATTGCTGGAAGTTTTTGAACCGGATCTGGGCCTCATACCGGCCGCGTAAGACCTCTATGGCATCTTACGCGGGCTGCCTGGGAGTCACCAGCATCCAAAAACATGGCAGATGCACCGCCTTTCATGCATGGTATTCAATTTCAGGTGCTTGGCCAACAGGTTTTCATGCATAGGGGATACTTGGATTCATCTTGGATCAATCCTAGACTTGTGTGTTATTGCAGGTTGCACCGCCTTTCATGCATGGTATTCAATTTCAGGAGCTTGGCCAACAGGTTTTCATGCATAGGGGACACTTGGATTCATCTGGGATCAATCCTAGACTTGTGTGTTAAGATCTCATGCATTCTAAGTCCCTATATAAAGAGTTATAGTTGCAACATTTTTGCATGCACTTGAAAAATCATTCAAACTGAATTTCTGGAGCTCTCTGGACCTCAAGCAAGATTCCATTAGCTTCTAAATCGTGCTTAGTACTTCAGTAAGCTTCCTTAACCTCTCTAATTCGTGTTTTATTAGTTTAATGACCTAAAGTCAAAGCCGTCGCAATTAAGCTTTGACTTGGTGATTAATCACTAATGGTCCAGACATTTCTCGAATTGAAAGTAGCTTTGAGTTGGTAATTATGTGGGTAATAAACCCTTAAAAGGGCACCCTCTGATTTCCACTCTAACTAAGTCAATTGTCGGGTCAAACTTAATTATAAAAAGTCAACAGAAAGCTAATTTTCGAATAAACACATAATTAACAATGTAGAAGCCATGAAACCTATTTTATCACTTGTATAACTTGGTAATTAATGTAAGAACATGTCTAAGCATGTTTAACCCGATAATTTTGAGTTTAGGCTCGGTTCGGAACCGAAAGTCGCAAAAGTAGACTTTTGCTTTGACTTTCAGTGTTGACCCGATCTAGATTGTTTTAGAAATGCCTTAGGCCTCCATTAGGTCCATGTTCCATATTAGTATAAATCTCTGAGATTATACAACTTGGATCCTAATTTATCCGATTCATTTGCATGTTTCCGTTATATGCCTAAATGTTGACCATTATGCCCTTTTGACCTGAAAACGAGATTTTTGAAAACGTGAGAGGACAAAAACCTTTGTTACTGATTTATAAACTTGTCCTAAAAATTTGACATAAGTTTGAGGTCTAGATTAAGAGTTATGCTCAATATCGTAATTAGAAAGCTTTTTATTAATTAAACGGCATTATTAGGATAAAGCCTATCTAAACCCAAATTTTGACACCAAAATTTTTACCCACTGATGTAATATAATATTTTGGGATTTTTGAATATTTTTATTTATTTTTAAGCTGAGCATAACATATGGTTCTTGCTTTAATTCGATAATTGTCGGTTATACCCTTTTTGCTAATAAAATGAGTTTTACATAATATTTTGATACCAAACTTTTTGCTACTGATTTTATATGATAAATAGAATATTTTGAACTTGATAAAGTGATTAAAAACTCAGATTTCCTATTATAACTCGAAGATTGCTTAAAACCGACTTTTACGCGTTTTAAGCGCATAGTATGGTTTAAAACTATTTTTAACATATAAGACTTAATACCTACTGATGTTTTGAGTAAATTTTTATACTTTAACAGTAAGCAAAATTTTTGAATTCAGATTTCCAAGTTTGACCTTTAAAGCTTATGTGAAATTACCAAAATGCCCCTTCGGTGCGTAGTTAGGTTATAAATGATAAATTTCACATATAAGCAATACCCTACTGATATGACCTGCAAAAATAACTATTTTTACTGATTATATCAGACCTGAACCTCAGATTAATATTTAACCTCTTTTATAAGTTTTAAAATGACCAAAATACCCCTACGGGACATAATTTGAGTTTAAATCCATTTTGGGCATAATGGAAGGTATCCTACTGATATCACAACATATTTAAGGCATATTAACTTAGGAAGCCTGTTCATGAATCATTTGGTTACCCGTTATGCATTTATCGCGTTCGGTACGGTTTATGTAACTAGTTTGCAAAAATTAACCGAAACGGGTCAAACCTCATCATTTTCACTTCAAAATCCGGAATGTGTTTAGTTTACCCATATTGTACAAGTCTTCAAACTTGTCGGGTCTAAACCACATTCTAATCCGGTCTTCGCTTAATCATGCGTTTCGAACCGTGTATCTTTCTTTAAAACTAACCGGTCTAAGTTTAGACTTAATTAAGACCCGTTAGAAATCTAATAGGTTATTAAAACCTTCATTCCAGATTTAGGAGCCCAGTAAAAGATATCTGCATTTGCTTGATTGTATACGGCTGGGATAAATTGTATAATTTACTCAGGTAAATACTTTTAACTTATTTTCCCTTATACGGACTTGGGGTACGGTATATAAAATACCGCTTGGTTGGGCATTGAATTTTTAATCATATGAAGGTTAATTTATTGAGATGACCCGTTTAATCTGTTTTGTTTGTTTTAAGCCTTTAGGGGGTTAATGACCATGTCCTGGATATCCTCGGCTCATTCATTGAAATGGCCACGACTTAAGCACGGGGTGTAGGCATACACCTGCCGGTGCGTATGTAAAAATAATGTAACCGCATGTTCGAGAATAACTTGCCGCGGGATATGTTATGTGGTGTGTCTATTAATCTTTAACCCGGTATTCAGCCCGGGCTACTGGACGCATAATAAACATGTAATTCTTTAACAAGTTTATTTTTAATAATTATCCCAAGTTATAAAAGATTATTTTGTGCCTTGAGCATTCAAACCAATTTTCTTAAACATTTTCAAAATAAGTCGGTTAATTGTATTTACCAGTGTAAACTGACGTATTTTTCAAAAAGGCTAAGTGCAGGTACTAAATAGAATAGGCTGGCTACTCCTAGCATCAATAAAGAGTCTTGCAAGCTTAGATGTTTATAAATCTGTTGAACAATGTTCTTTTAACTTGATCCGCCTGCGGATCCTTTTACATTCCGTTGTAATACTTTGATATTACTTTCATTTGATATGTAATGTTTTTATCTTTCGACTTCCGCTGTGTATTAAACTGTGATAAATTGTCTATGATGATATCAACTACGTCATGATACTCCCCACCGTGCCCACCGGTAATACGTGGAAATATCGGGGTGTGACAGCTCTACCCTTTTATTTTATTTTTTTGGATTTTTACATATTTCCCCCTCCTAAGTCTTCTTATTACGTATTTCCTCAAACCGTAAAATCAATTACAGATTTCCCCTCCCTAACTCATATATATTACATATTTCCCCTTTTCATTTAAATGACTTTTATTTATGACTATTTTACCCTTAATGACTTATTAAATGAATATTTACATATTTCCCCATTCTTTTATGTAAAATCAATTACATATTTACCCAGATTATGTAGTATCATCCCAATTCTTCTATTTGTGGAGTTCTTTAATTGAGACATCCGCATCGGATTTCAACTTATCTCTAACCACACTTGCAACCTCTTCATTCAAATCATCAAAGTCATACGAGTGTCAATGTAAAGACATTTTCGAAAGCCAAAACAATAATATGATACAAATCATTTAATAGAACTTTCATAATCAATTCTTCAAATAAATCCATAAATTCTTATTTCACACTCCTGAAAAAATATATAAACATGAAGTTCACATTGACAACTAATTTTTTAAAGCCTTTAAAATTATAAGGCCTAAAGCTCTTCGTTAAACACTAAAATTTAAAACACTATTTAAAATTATAAGGCCTAAAGCCCTGTTTTTTTTTTTACATGTAAAATAATCAAGATTGCGTTAGAGGTTTTGATCCAAAGCTTCGTTTGTGTTAGTGTTTGAAGATTTAAGTATTTGATATGAGATAAGAAAAATATCATTAATCTTATCGAAAACTCCAGTGTGAGAAAACTGAGATGCTATGAGCCACTATCGAAAACATAGGGGCTGTTTGGTAGCCTCTTAATGATCACTCAGAGGCTAGCTCTTAATGGTTTATAACCTCTGAATGAATAAGAGGTAACCTCAAGTCTGAATGGTTAAGAGGTAACCTCTGAATGGTAAATCATCACATGTCACATTTTTCTATCTTCTCATTGGTAAAATTCTTAATGGTTCCATTAAGAGGTAGCCTCTTAATGACCATTCAGAGGCTACCAAACAGCCCCATAAGCTTTTTATATAAAAAAAATAGAGCTAAAACAATTAGTAAATTAAAAGTACATCACATGTGTGGTCAACTAATATCTGATATTGATGTAAGGGTTAGTAGAATTGAGAAACAAGCATTCATGAAAACAGATCCATTGTAACTTAGGTGAGACTAATTGAGTAATTTCATAAAAAAAGAGAAATATGTAATTAATTTTATGGTTTGGGGAAATACGTAATAAGAAGGCTTAAGAGGGGGAAATATGTAAAAATCCCTATTTTTTTAACAACTTTTGTATTAATCGAAAACTTTGCTAGGTTTACAACAGTTTTTGTATTAATCTAACACTTTGCTAGGTTTACTAACATTTTAGACTAAAAATTAAATTATTTAAAGAAATTAGCTTTCACCCTGTGATAGTGGATTAAGATTTGTGACAATATAACATGAACGTTTTCATTACTGTTTAATATAATCACATGCTAATATAAATTTAATCTAATATTATGTATATTATTAACTCTAAAGAATATCAGGGGTTTATTGTTTAGTTTTTTTTTTTCAGCTGCTACAGTGAGTACTCAATATCATAAGGAGCTGAACCGATATCGATCGAATTTTCACCGCGTAGCGCGCAGAATCTCACTGGTTTGTTTAACAGTGCCATTCACAAATTCCAATTTATTTGAACGCTTACAAATCAACACTCAGACAAATACTAATTCATTGAGATTTAAATATTTTATATTCTAATTGTATCCAAATTTTTATAAAGCTATCAAATTTTTAATAAAGTTATGTGAATCTAAGGCTTAATTAAAAACTCCCATTACAAAGGATCATTTTCACTAATTATCCTACGCGTTTTCATATAGTTTGTCTTGAATATATCATCATCATAAAAGATTCCAAAAGTCTACAACTCAAATATTCAAATCCACATAAAAAGTCTACAACTCAACGATTCAAATCCACATAAAAAAAAAATCTATTTGTAGGATCTGATTGTGACCCAAACGAGTCGTTCAGAAGAGATTTTATCAGTTTCAGAGGCGGAAACTAAGAAACCGACGTCGAAACAGCTTGAATATCACTTTAAACACTGATTATATTGATATTAATAGCAATTACAATCAGTCTTCACACCGGCAGCACCTCGGTATGGAATCTCTAAAACTGTTACAAATGACATGCACACAACCCTATATATAGTGCTACATGTTTCGCTTGAAATGAACATATCCTGTTCAAGCGAAACCCTCAAGCGAAAACTACATATTAACTTTCAAGCGAAACCGACAAAAATAACATTCTGATTTCAAGTTTGCATGCAATTTCACGTGATGTTGTCATTTCTTTCTCTTTCAAATACATTAAAAAAAGTCTATGTAGCTCACGGAGATAATGAAAGACAAATTCTTTTTTCCATAATTCACAACCGATAAAAACTCAATATTCAAAATTATTTTTACAACCATTTTAACAAATTATCACTACTTGAAATAATGAATAGAGTGTTATGTGAAAGATAAGTGTGTTGTACGTTGAGCGTTTTATGCATTGCAGGTGGTCTTACGTTTATACTCAACACACGAGGTTAATTTTATATATCAATAACCTTAAAAACTGAACCAAAAAAACCTAAATACATTAGATACAATCAGTGTTTTAAAAACCGGTTTTTAAATCATATCGGGTTGAGCTCTGAAATGGTTCAATCAGTTGAACCGGGTTGTACCAGATGGTTGAACCGGGTTACTAGTTAACCGAATTCCATAAAATACAAATTCATCTAAAAAAATAATCCAATCTCTATTAAGATTTATGTAACTGAACATAGTTTTTTTATCTGAAAACAATTGTTTTATTGTAAAATATTAAGCATTTTAAAAGTATTTTTATTATTTATAAACAATATTGTATTGTACGAGGTGGGTAACTGTTTCAGCAACGATGGAATATTGGAATGGAAGGCACCAGGTTCATTACCGAAAATATATTATAGGTCAATATTACCTTAATATCATATTTTATTAAAATTAAAAAAAAATCAAGATAATGCAAACCGGTTCAACGACCACCAATCTCGAACCCAAAAAGTATTACTTTTCCGGGACATATTTGAGTTCCCTATTGCTTGGATCAGAAAAATATTGACACCCTAGATATATATATGACTTTGGAAGTCACAGATGAATGCATAAATAAATCCAAGATATAAGTCATTTTTGAACCAAAATGCCGTGTCATCAGTCATGTATATGAATTGCTAGCAACAACGTTTTGTGTACGATGAATTCCACATCAGATATATAAATGTTATTATTTTAACTTTTTATAACACGATACATGACAAAATTAAGATAAAACACTTCTCTATTTAAAATTAATTCAATATTAAATGTATTTCTATGGCCTGTAGTATGTGTCTTATTGTCAAAACTCAGTGCTGCTGTTGAATACCAATTGGTTTTAGTGATACATAAGAATGTCAAAATATATGTATAAAATATGTTTGATACCCGCACTAATATGTTTGTCATTTCCTAAAATATATATTCGGTGAAGTTAAAGGACCAAATCATAACTTTTGATATAACACACGGATGAGAATGTAAATTACTCACTATAGCTATAGTCTATATATAACCATATACAAAGAAGATTTTAATCACATATAGACTCAAAATGGCCTTAGAGAGCACTCTAGAGCTCGAAAACAACGATGGAAGGGCGAAAAGTGACGCGAATTTGCTTGTTGCGGAAGGGAATACGGCTGGAGAAGACGACGGAACGAAGGGAAAAGTAATAGAGTCGGTAGAGATGACATTTAAGGACACAATGATACCGTCGTGGAAGGGGCAGTTGACACTTAGGGCGTTTGTGGTTAGCGCGATATTGGGTGTCATGTTTAGTTTTATAGTCATGAAACTCAATCTAACGACGGGTATTATACCATCGTTAAATGTGGCGGCGGGTTTATTAGGTTTTTTCTTTGTCAAGACTTGGACAAAGGTGTTGGAGCGGTGTGGGATCTTGAAGCATCCGTTTACAAGGCAAGAGAACACTGTTATCCAAACGTGTGTTGTTGCCACTTCAGGCATCGCATATAGTGGTCGGTATATATCTCTTTCTTTTATAGTATGTACATATTCTTGTGATTTATATATCGAGTCAGGGCCTCACTGGAAACAGTCTCTCTATTCCTACGAAGTAGAGGTAAGGTTGTCTACATCTTACCCTCCTCAGACCCTACCTTAGCTTTGCTATTGATGGGATTTACTGAGTATGATGATGATGACGACATATTCTTGTGATCGAGAATAGAGTCATGAAATGTGTTAAAGCGATCGCAGATTAACTTTTTTTAACTGTCACACACTCCTAAAACTCCTAAAATCCATCCATTAATTGCGCACTTTATAGGACTAGAACCGTACTAATTTGATGAGGATAAACACCTGGTTGCAAAAATTTAGTGACTAAAATGAGTTGCAACCGACTATTTTTCTTGACTAAGATCATGTATATATAATTCGACCATGATCGATTTAATGCATTAATTTTAGCTGCTATTTGGTTGATCAAAGTTGAAGCAACATTAAATTACGGTGTACAATGACGATTTTGACGTCTATTTTGACAAAGACGACTAGAAAACAAGAACATCATTATCAGGATGATAAAACCATCAAGCAAGCCGGCTACAAAAAGATGAAACTACGAACTTCTAAAGAAGTACACTTATATGAGGTCATTCAGAAAAAAAAAATTATAGGAAGTTAACATGTAACATAATACACTAATTAAAGGTTGTTGCAATTTGACAGGGGGATTTGGAAGTTACTTATATGGAATGAGCGATGCTATCGCTTCACAGTCATCAGACTCTGACTCGCCTACTCGAGATATGAACATCAAGAACCCGAGCTTGGGCTGGATAATTGCTTTTCTCTTCACCGTTAGTTTCATCGGCCTTTGCTCTGTGGTTCCTCTTCGAAAGGTAGTAAAAACCTATTAACATGTTTCATCAACTAGCAACTCGGTAAATTATTTGCCCAATATAAATATAATAATTTCGTCTTTAAGGTGTCACAAGTTATAGATCTTTTTCTTCCCAACAAAAGATTTAAAACAAAAGTAATTAAGAGTATTTTTTATCACATTTTACATGCAGATCATGATCATAAAGTTCAAGCTAATATACCCAAGTGGAACTGCAACTGCCCACCTGATTAACAGCTTCCATACCACTCAGGGTGCCAAGCTTGCCAAGTATATATAACTTGTTTCAAACTACATAAAATATAGAGTAAACAGCCAAAATGGTCCTTGAGGGTTTGGTCACTTTTGCTACTTTAATCCAAAACTCAAACATTTTGAATCTGGGTCCCTATGGTTTCAATTTTATTGCCATTTTCATCCAAAATCAAAATCTGGTCAGATTTTTCAGTTAACATCCAGTTTTTTTGTCTTTTTTCTCCCTTTTAATGAAGGGCAAAATGGTCTTTTAACGTTTTATTATAACAAATTTAAAAAATCTGATCATTTTGCCCTTCATTAAAAGAGAGAAAAAAGACAAAAAAAAACTGGATATTAACTGAAAAATGTGACTAGATTTTGCTTTTGGATGAAAATGGCAACAAAATTGAAACCACAGGGATCCAGATTCAAAAGGTTTGAGTTTTGGACTAAAGTGATAACAGTGACCAAACCTCAGGAACTATTTTGGCAGTTTACTCTAAAATATATATGTATAAGTTTCTTGTATAAGAAACAATTATTGAATATGTATTAATTAATTATACAGGCAACAAGTGAGTGCATTAGGAAAGTTCTTCTCCTTGAGCTTCCTTTGGAGTTTCTTTCAATGGTTCTTTGTTTCTAATGAGGATGATTGTGGCTTTCAAAACTTCCCTACTTTTGGCCTCAAAGCTTACCATAACATGTAATCACTACCCTTTGTCATATTTACATGCATTTTTTTATATTTTCATCAACTTAATAATGCAATAAATATGTGTATAGGTTTTACTTTGATTTCTCAACTATGTATGTTGGGGTAGGGATGATATGCCCATACATTATAAACGTTTCCTTGCTACTTGGTGCAATCCTGTCATGGGGGATTATGTGGCCGCTCATTGAAACACAAGAAGGCCACTGGTACAAAGCTGGTCTTGGTCCCAGCAGCTTTCATGGCATCCAAGGTTATAGGGTAATCAAATTATATTCACTTATTTTTAATCCATTACGAAAGATTTGGATACTTTAGGACCTTGTTTTTTGTGGGAAAATTGTCGTTATAGCGACGAATTGTTGACAAAAAGCCTTTGTTAGAAAAACCGCAGTGGGAAAAATTGAGACAACATTTAGACAAATTAGCGACAAAACAAATTCGCTGCTAATTTGTCATAAAATTCCGAAATAAAGTGTTTTATGATAATTTCCCTTGACTAAGTTTTTAATATTATTTATATTTAATAATAATAGTAACAACAGCAACAATATTTATCTAAATGCTATTGAAAGAACTATGCTTTCCAACAATATATACTAGTGTCTTTTTACTTTACCGACCATTATTTTTATTTTTATTACATTTAGTGACGATTTTCCAACTAACGCTGAATAAATTATTTTTTTACAGAATTTACCGACAAATTTCCGAAAAACAACAAATAAATAAATTGGTTTTATTGACATGTTTCCGACAAAAAATAAACTAACAATTATTTTTGTTCTTACAGACAGAATTCATTTTTTATTAATACTTTTAATTTTAATTTGTAATACTGTTGTTAAACATTCATTAAATAGTTACATATTTTGTCGGTAAACTGTCGAAAAATGAAATAGTGTAGCGGCTATTTCTGACGAAGTAAATGGTTGTTGCTACTTTGTCAGAATGTTATGGTAAGGGTGCACGGGGCACCTTCGGTGACCCCATGCGGGGAGTGTGCTCACCGTGCGGGTACACCGCCACCAACAAAATTTTACCGCGCGGGGAGTGTTTAGCTCGGTGTGTGCTCATCGTTTGAGAGAGAGGAGAGAGAGAGGGGGTGATTGGTTGTTAATGTGGGTCCACCCTTTTTCCACCAATCATATTTTTTTCTTCTTTTTTTATAAAAAAATAATTGTGTGAGTGGAGTGATGCCAACGTTTGAGTGCAAAAATGGGGACTTAAGAGGGGAGTTGACATGGAATAACCTGATTGGTTGTGGCTAAGTGGGGAATACTCCCCACGTGGGGAGCACCCCATTCACCCTAAAAAAACAAGGTTCTTTTTTGGTGTGACATTCGTTGGAAATGTCGTGGGTAAATTGTCAGAAATTCTAGTGGGAAATAAATACAGTTTTCTACCAGCTCTAACAAACTCATCCCTATATTGTTGTAGGTTTTCCTCGCCATAGCCATAATCCTTGGAGATGGACTCTACAACTTCGCCAAAGTACTTGGAAGTACCGGAATCGCGTTGTACGGTCAGCTAAAAAACCAAGAATCAAGAGCCGTTCTACCGCTAGCCACCACTGATGGTGTGAGCCAAGAAGCTACATCTTTTGATGACCAGCGTAGGCTGCAAATGTTTATGAAGGATCGGATACCAACATGGTTAGCCGTTGGCGGGTACGTAGCAATAGCTGCGGTTGCAACGGTTACACTCCCTCAGATATTCGACCCACTTGAATGGTACTATGTGGTTGTAATTTACCTTTTCGCCCCAGCATTAGCGTTTTGTAATGCGTACGGATGTGGGCTTACTGACTGGTCGCTAGCGTCAACTTACGGGAAACTGGCTATTTTCGTGATCGGCGCGTGGGCTGGTAAGTCGCAAGGTGGTGTGTTGGCTGGGCTAGCCGCGTGTGGGGTGATGATGAACATAGTGTCAACCGCTTCGGACCTAATGCAAGATTTCAAAACTGGATACTTGACCCTGGCTTCACCACGGTCCATGTTCGTGAGCCAAGTGATTGGGACCGCAATGGGGTGCGTGATTGCACCGTGTGTGTTTTGGATCTTCTATAGTGCTTTTCCGGATCTCGGGCAACAAGGGTCCGAGTACCCAGCACCATATGCGGTCGTGTATAGAAATCTTGCTATTTTGGGAGTCGAAGGGTTCGGGTCGCTCCCAAAGCACTGTTTAGCACTTTGTTACGCGCTTTTTGCGGCTGCAATCCTTATAAACGTGGCTAGAGACACCGCGCCCAAAAAGTGGGCTAGGTTTGTTCCGATCCCTATGGCAATAGCGATACCGTTCTACATTCCACAGCCATTCGCCATCGACATGTGTGTGGGGAGCTTGATTCTTTTCATATGGGAAACGAGGGACAAAGCAAAAGCTGATGCTTTCGGACCAGCTGTGGCTTCCGGTTTGATTTGTGGTGAAGGGATCTGGTCTGTGCCCAAGTCCATATTGGCTTTGGCCAAGGTGAACCCCCCGATTTGCATGAAGTTTTTGTCGAGGCGTACGAATCTAAAGGTCGATGATTTTCTAGCGACGCTAAGTCGTTAGCGTCAAATAACACCTTCTCGTGTTGTTGCGCGTTTTCAGTACTTTATATGTTGTAAATTTTTCGTTTCATAAACTATCTTTTGGGTGTTTTGGATGTTGATTATATGGAGCATATGTACTATGTTATGTATAAAGCCACCTTGTATATGTA
This sequence comes from Helianthus tuberosus, assembly GCA_030545235.1. NCBI lineage: Eukaryota > Viridiplantae > Streptophyta > Magnoliopsida > Asterales > Asteraceae > Helianthus > Helianthus tuberosus. The sequence goes on from CM060385.1 coordinate 27,135,209, forward strand.
TGTGCATCCTGGGAAACGAGTCAGCGTTTGGTTTGAATTAAGTCATTATTGGCTTAAAATCTTCTTTAACCTTGGTTGGTGCAACACCTTCAAATGATATGGTTTAACTTTTGACTAGATAGATTAATGGGACACACGTTTCCAGTCACCATTTTAAATTATCTATAGAACACATGTATCCAGTAAACCTTAAGACATCAAAATAAAATATTCCCATATTCACAAAACAAAGTGAACACATCATACCTTAAGATTTTAATTATATAAAAAACAACTACCCTACAAACGACAACAAGTAATTCAAGACTATCCTCCAATCCCACAATTACAATCCAAACAACTTCAAAGTTTTGCAGCATCACTCATTACTCAAAAAACCATGAAATTACAAATCTTTTCAGTTCCACCAGCAAAGCAAAACATCATTCAATCAATCCACATTCATTTTTTTCAAAACTTCTTTCAGCATTCATATCAAATCCGCCACGTTCATCGGCATTTCATCGATCTGGGTACTGTAGTACTGCTCTATATCTCTCAGAATTTTGATATCATCAGTTTTCACAAAATTTATAGCAACACCCTGCAAACCAAAAAAGATTGCAGATTAACTTCAGTCCTAGAAAACATATTTAAGTTAAATGATTAAAAATCAAAATAACATTGTTTAAAAAAGACAGTAAAGTAAATAATTCTTAATAACCTTTCGTCCAAAACGACCAGATCGACCTATACGATGAATATAAAGCTCTCGATTATTTGGGAGGTCATAATTAATGACCAGCGAAACCTGTAAAACATAGCATGAAATAACATATTAATAATAGGAAAATAAAAATATAACAACAAAAAATGAGATAATAAAATAAAGGTGTTGACTTGCCTGTTGAACATCCAATCCCCTGGCCCACACATCTGTGGTAATCAAGACACGAGTAACACCAGATCGAAACTCTTCCATAATTGCATCTCTCTCTTTCTGAGGCATGTCTCCATGCATTGCTGATACAGTAAAGTTATTCTCACGCATCTTTTCAGTTAACCAATCAACCTACACACATACAAAATGAGACTAGGTTGTTAAAATTGATAACTTCCATAATATACAAAACAAAATAAGATGAATGACAATTAATTAATTACCTTTCGCTTTGTGTTACAGAAAATTACAGCCTGGGTAATTGTAAGAGTATCATAAAGATCACACAGAGTATCAAACTTCCAGTTTTCTCTTTCTACCGCAACGAAGAATTGTTTTATTCCCTACCATAGTAAAACATGTAAGTTAAAATACAAGACATTTAGACAGACTGACAGACAGAACAATTCTTAGCAAAGCAGCATATGTGATACCTCAAGAGTCAATTCATCACGTTTTACAAGGATTCGAACAGGATCAGTCATGAATTTGCTGGTCATCTCCAATATTTCATTAGGAAGGGTAGCAGACACCAAACAAACCTGCAATAATGATGTATGTTAATACTTAACATGATGCATATAGTTCTGAATGAGAGAAAGTGTAATTTTTAACTAAGTGGTGATACTACGTAACTAATCCTAAGAAAACACCAAACCAAGTTTCAACTGAATGAAAAAGATTCAATGGTGACATATAAAAGAATGGAAAACGGAAAACAAGCTTCAATTAAGATTTAGAAATAAGCAAACAATAACATATAATGTAACTGCTAAAAACATCCAGGTTACTGTAACAATACGTGGAGTAGTTTGTCAAATATGTGTCATATCACATGATTTAATATATCTACTGTATATATTCCTTTTACACTTTGAACCCTTCATGTCAAACTTCTTAAAATATTAAATATAAAATACTATATACTAATTGTGTTGATAGTTTATCACAAAGATGATACAACATAAGATATGCAGTTAATATCGGTGACATATCAACGATATATCGGTTATCGGTCCCCATGTCAAATATCGGTGTCAAATATCGGTACCGATATTATTAGCGATACCGACTGATATTTGACCAATATATTACCAAATTTCCCGATATCAGTACCTTTTTTCTTAAAGTCTTACTTAATAAGTACCTACTTGCTACAATTGTTAGTGTTTCGCAAGTTGCAAAAGATTAATTTGTTAATGGTAGGAGAGTATACTGAATTATTAGTGTTAAATTGCTACATATATAAATTCTGCATGATATTAAAATTACCGGCATCCCACCGATATCCCACTGCGATAACTGATATCTCAAATATCGGTCATTGACTGATATCCGATTTTTTACCACATTAACTGCATAGCTGAGCCTCCACTAATTTGTTAACAGCCCTAGTTCTAGTGTAAGCTATACTGCGGCGTATCGAGTTAGTTCCACAGCATAGTAGAAAATAAAGAGAAAAGATAGATAGAGAACCTGAAGCTCTGGTGGAAGGTATCGATAAACATCATAAATCTGATCCTTAAAGCCTCGGCTCAACATTTCATCAGATTCATCCTGTTAACATTTTAGAAACTCACACACATCAATCAACATCCAAACATGACGTAGAAAAATTTGGACATGTGGCAACTCTAATTAAAAAAATTTAAATTGTAAGGATAAAAGAAAACAGAAAACTCACAAGAATTAGCAATTTAATGGCTCTAGTTCTCAATGTTCTTCTCTTGATCATGTCACAGACTCTGCCAGGTGTTCCAGAAACAACATGAACTCCATTTTCTAACTTTCTAATGTCCTCCCCGACACTTTTTCCACCAATGCATGCATGGGCTTGTATACTGATGAAATCACCAATAGCCAGTATTTGTTTCTCTGTTTGCGCTGCAAGCTCTCTTGTAGGTGATAAAATCAAAGCTTGGACCCTTCATTTGATGATAAAAATCTAATCAACAAAACTATAACTTTAAGAAAAAAAAAAGAATGAGAACTAATCAAATTTCCCATTTCCCAATAATGAAAATAACCACTAAAAAGAAAAGGCATAAACCAACTAAACAAACAAGAAGTAGTAACATCATCATTAACATACAGAACTTAGCAAAAAGCATAAAAAAGCAAAACCAAATAATAAAACATCCATAAACTATACAGCTGCAATAAGTGCTTAATTAAGTTAACAGCTAGACATTACAACCAAAAAAAAACAATACAACTTCATAAAGTCCATACCTTTTTCATGATTCATTGGCATCCCACTTTCAACTCTACTTACAATTCTGTTGGGTGATGTAGGCTCGTTAGTGGCAGCCGAATCCTAATGTGTTCTATGCAGGTTTGGGCCTAACTTGCAAATTAAGTTTCCTAACCCTAGATTAGTCTCTATATATTGATAGCATTGTACTTGTAATTCCTTAAGCAAATTAAATACCTAGTTGCATCACAGTGAACATAAGTCACATCAACCGAACCGCTTTAAATCTTCGTGTTCATTGATTGCTTTCGTGTGTTCAATCCTAACAAATTACTTACTCAAATGGCTACAACAATAGTGCTTCAAAACTAACCCTAAAACAACAAATTATTAAAGAAAACTTGCTATTAAATAAACAAACAGATAAATTAAAACAGAACAGAAGATAACATACTCTCTGGAAGAGGTGTCAACAATCTGGCAAACGGTTAAGGCAATCATGGAGGTTTTTCCGGTACCAGATTGGGCCTGAGCGATGACGTCACGGCCCTCAATAATTGGGCGAACAGCTCGCTGTTGAATTGCAGAGGGTTTCTCGAATCCGTGCTGGTAAATACCGCGAAGAAGATCGTCTTTGATTCCCATCTGGTCAAAGGTCATGATTGGCTCCACTCCTTTAGATGTTTCGAACACCAGCTTCTCGTCGTCCACCATCGTGTTCCGTCGTCCCCTGTTCGCCGGCACCACTGACGTTCCCGCCATCCTAATTTCACCTTTCGAATGTTCTTCTAGGGTTTGTTTGGTTTGATTGAGAAAGAAAGAATGACTCGACTGAGGAGGTTGGTTGTATATAGGGTTTATCTTAGGTTAGCTTGAGATTGGCTTTTTGCCCCTCTTTACGCGTACTAGTAAAATTACCAACGCGTTACATCTCACGGTAGGGTTTAAGAAATAAAATGAGTAAACTAAAAGGGGTGAAAGTGAAATATCACTCGGTGACAAAAAGGACCCGATATAACAAACAAAAGAGAAAAATTAAAAAACAAAGTCGAAAGAAAATTTTATTAAACTTTCGGTGCTATTTGATAACTTATTAAAGTTTATGGTATAAAAAACAATCTGAGTAAACTTTAGGGGGTGAAAATGAAAAATCACTAAATAACAAAAAAAAATGACACGATTCATCAAGCTACTTTTTAATATATATAATATATAATTTTGACAAAAAAATGACATATTTACTCTCACGTGACATGCAAATGATCACATTTAACTGAAAAAACAAACTGGGTTATGCCTAAAGGACAAAACGTGATAGATTTTAAAACATAAAGTACAAAACTCATCAATTTTGAACATAAATGACAACGCCTGAAAATGAGTAAAAAAACAAAGGACAATCATTGCAATTCACTCTATTTAATATATTATATCATATAGATCATGTTTGAGCAGTTATACTTAGTTAAATAATTAAATAGTTATATTAAATACATCTTAACAATTTAAATAAAAAAAGAGTTAACTTCCATTTTGCTCTCTATTATTTAGTCATTTTAACAGTTTTGCCTCAATAGTTTAAAAATAGCAATTTTCTTTCCTGGTGTTTCTAACTTATCGTCATTTTGCTCCCCGCCTCTAACTCCATCCAAAAAATCATTAACTAGAAGGGTATTTTTGTAATTTTATAGATAAAAGCAAGGGCATGTAAGTATTTTCACCTAAATAAACCTATAACTTGTTTATTTACATGTATATAAGTAATTATTTCCTGATCCCCATCTTTCCAACCATTCTTTCTATCGTCCACCATCCACAACCACTTGCCGACCACGACTACCGCGACTTTTAACTAAACGTTTTAATTGAGTTAGTGCCAGGGAGTAAACTACCGAAATACCCCTACTTTTAATTGAACGTTTTAACCGAGTTAGAGCCAGGGAGCAAACTGGTGACAAACTCGAAAGATCAGGGAGGAAAATGGCTATTTTTAAACTATTGAAGCAAAACCATTAAAATGACCAAAGCACATGGAGCAAAACGAAAGTTAACTCTAAAAAAATTGCACCATTGGTCCTTTTGATTTTTGCCAAATTTCAATGTCAGGTACTAATAGTTTTTTGTTGTAAAATCAAGTATTAACGTTTTAATTTGTCACAATGTTGAATACTAGGGCCAACCTTTGTTAAATATTATTAAAATGACGAAAATGCCCTTTAATAACTAAAGGGTCTGTTTTTGTAACTAGGCTAAGTTAATTATAGGGACTATATGTGTAGTTTACATAAAAATACATAATAAAATTAAAGTCAAAATATAAAACCTACATCGATCATCTCAATTACCCCTCCCCTGTAACCCTAATCCACAGCGCCACCACCATATAATAAAATTAAAGTCAAAATATAAAACCAACATCGATCATCTCAATTACCCCCTCCCCTGTAACCCCAACCCACAACGCCACCACCATAATAAATTGGAAAAAATAATCTATCATAACTCAAGTAAACATGTGGGGTGGAGGTTTTGGGTGGTGGTGCGATTGTGATTTTTTATTCGTGCATGATGGTGGTTTCATCTCGCCAGGTGATGGTGATTCAATCGTCGGTATTGGTGGTTGCATAACGCTGGTGATGGTGGTCTAGCTTAAACCTATTACTTTTCCTTTTCCCCAGATCTTCATCCATACTTCCATCTCCGTAAAATCATATGAAAATAATCATCTTGTACACATAGCACATGTTCTTGACACTATTGAAACTCAAAAGAGTTGTATGTTTTCGTGGATTAAGGTCCATTAGAATCGTAACATGTGTATGGTCATAGGTGATGTAACATATTCTTGACAAGTAACTATTAAGTTATCATCAAGCCTAGCTACTTAGATTTATATAGATTATATAGATAACATACGAATATTTTATAAAGATTACAAGTCCTATAGATCAAGCATGAGGTAGGAGATTGAAGTCTCCATTTAGGCACCTCTTAATGTCATATAATTCATACATAAGGTAGGAAGAACAAAGCTCTCATTTAGGTACCTCCATTGTTCACCACTACACTTGTTGTCATAAACAACAAGGAGGGTCATGAACTTACAAGCATTAAGGAAATAATAACAACTAATCTATGGAAAAACATCAAGTAGTGAGTGGATTTCTATGAAAGATAGCCCAAGATAGTCCAACTATCACACATTCATCAAGCTTCAAGCCTGAACACTACTTGTGGGCAAAACCCTAACTAAAACAGAATGCTTGTGAGGTTTTAACCTCTGATTTAACATTTCTCAGCCTTGTTTTTAAGCCCAACTAACCATTCAATTGATTATAAACATTAGGACATAGGTTTAATATAAGATAGACTCAAGTTCAACTAAGATTAACAAAGTTTAAGTGAAAACAGAAACTAACAGTCCACTTTGGAGCCTTTTTGGTGACATTCCAGAGCTTGGTTTTTCATGGAAAACCTCTGAAAATGTTCCTAAGGTTGTTCCAAGCAAGTGGGAAAAAGAATGGATGAAAAAGACCAAGTATTGAGTGAGTTATGCTCACTTTAGTGAAGTGTAGTGATTCTACTCGAACTTCAGATTAGCAGCAAGATATGAACTGATTTGAGAGTGTTGTGGATGATTTGAAAAGTGTAAAATGCTTGGAAAGCATTTGGGTTTTATAGGGGAGGATTAGGGAGGATTGGTGTTCCTAAAAAAACTATTTACCTAAATAGTGTTTTTTATTTGTTTTGCATTTATCTTTTCTTTTTTAGACTTGTTTTTTTCTGTATTGTTTTGTTTTTTTTTTTTTTAATTCAGTCATTCCAGTCTCAGTATCAAATAAATACAAAAATAAACCATCGGTCTCAATATCATATACAAGTGAAAATAAAAATGTCAAATAAAAGCGAGTCACTAGCGGTTTTAATATCAAACAAAATAAAAAGTTTTAGTCTGGTTCATATTAAAAACACATTTGTTGAGCGAGGACAACCATTTTTATCTCGTTTTGAATCGCATGTAATACTACGTTAATTTGAATCATATGTGTAAAACAAACCTATATTTAAAAAAAGTATATGAAATCCTATTGTTCAATTTTTTGTTAGACTTTCTACTCCATCATAAAAATTATAAAATCACAAACAAAGTCTACAAAGTCAACATTTGAATAAATTTATTTGTGGGCGCTCGAGGGGTAAAAGTGAAATTGCACTAATTTTAACGTTATTTTACTAATTTTGTGAAAATAACGTTAAACGCGGTGGAAGTTTAATCATGCATCGTGTAGTGGCGTTGATAGCTGAAAGACAAAAGGGTACATGCACTAATCGGCCTTGTCTCGGTTATTGAGTGTTTTGTGCTTTATGTACAAGATTTGATGCAAAACTACTTTCAAGTTAGGAGCCTCAATCTCTTTATTCCTACGGAGCAAAGGTAAGGCTGTCTATTTCTTACGCTCCTCAGACCCTACCTTAGCTTTGCTATCGGTAGTATTTATTTACTATGATGAAGAAAAACATGGAATAATAAATTTTAGTGAAGAAAATCCGAAAAGTTTAATAGATTCTAAAAGATCAATTTTATCTAGCTTTAAATAACTATGCGAAAAACTCGGAACAACAATTTATTGTTCTAACTGAACAACGTATTGTTTGAATTCCTTGCAACCAAAGAAACCCATAATCAGTATCAATATTCAGTTTCCTTATTAAAACGCCTTTTCCGATTTCCATATCCACTGCGTATCTTTATAAATACCACTCCCCTCTTCATCCTCAAACCACACATACATACATACACACACAAAGCAACATTATAAATACCACTTCCCTCTTCACCCTCAACTACAGTCTGCAGTCATGGCTATAGAGACGAACAAAAGAAACAGAAGCACGAGCCGTGATGGCGGGTACGAATGCAAAACTTGCAAAAAGAGATACGAAACTTTTCAAGCACTCGGAGGCCACCAAGGAACCCATAAAAAGGTCAAACTCACCGACGAAAGTAATGATGCATGCTTGTTAAATCTTGGTATTGTGGTTCGCAAGTCTTCGGGGTTGCATCGATGTCAAACGTGCATGAAAGAGTTTGAGACTGGGCAGGCGTTGGGCGGACACATGAGGCGGCACAGGCTCGAAAAAGCTTTGATTTTGATGGAGAAAGAGAGTATGTGGCGGCAACAGGCGGTGGTGGAGAAGGTGGAGAATGATGTGATATTCGCGGCATTGGAACTACAACTGCTCAAGTCTAAGGAAGATAAGCGGGACGAGGCCAAAACCGAGTTGGTTTTGGCAGCACAAGAGTGGCGACTATCTGTTTGACATTTAGGCTTATAGTAAAAAAGACGTTTGATTCATTCGATTTTTTTGTAAGGATCGGCGACGAGATTTAATTTCCTGTAATTCTCTAACTAATTCGTTGATATATAAATACATACATATTACTCGTACATATATATCCATACTCATATGTATAGGTGATTATATATTGATGCACATGATCAACTCTTAAGACCAAACCCAATATATTCATTGTACAAATATAACTTAATGTTCTTTTAGCAGTCAAATCGGCCGGGTCATAAGAGTAAACCTATACACCATGTAATGTGCGGTAGATAATTTCTTTAGAACACAAGAAAGCACAACAAAAAACAAACCAAACACAGGGTATATTCCACAAATAAAAAGCCGAACTAATTACATCACACCAAAAAAAAAATATTTACACATGCAATGACAGACAAAAAGACGACCGACCTGTATCACAGAACAGTGTTGATATGGAGTGCTTTTAGCAATGAAGTTGCCATCTGCTTCACCAGAACTTGACCACCGGAACTTTGACCATCTCTTCGTTCTTCAATCAAATTTTGAAGTTTCTGAGGCAAATTGTTTTCTACAATCAGTTGCTTCGGGCGTGGGTGATGTTCGTATACAGCCTGACACAACATACCAAAACCGAGGTTCAGTATGTAAACAACTGGAGAAAAAACCATACGTAAAATTATATACTAATTTGGAAAATTATCGACCTTTATTAGTTTGAGCAGATTGAGACGAGCTATGGCGTCCTGGTGATCAAGCCTCGATATGAGCAATGGTGTCAACCCATTAACAGCCAATGTTGTATTTATTCGAGATGATTTCCTGTAAATTATGTGAATAAAATTCATGATGAATACCTGCATAAAGCATACAAATGAGCAACAAAAAAAGCCGAAGAAAACAAACGTGATGATCTTCAAAAAGGGTTCTAGTATGTGCAAGAAGAACTGTTCTGGACAGCACTGGAAGAATTTAACCAATTTTTGAACCGCGTCCTTTTTGAGCAAAGCTTGTTCCACTTTCTTGTCGTTATCATGTGCTAAACAAACAGCAATTGAATCTAAAGCAGTTACAGACCAAAGTTGGTCTTCAAGTAAACTCAAGTATACATCCATCCCACCATGAGCTCTTAACTTCTCCCTTGAATTGCGTGATGCGTGGGCCATATCACATAATAAAGGTAACGCACATTGTCTGAGTGGAGAATCCGACATTATAAAACGCATTAAGTGCGGAATGATTCCGCTTTCCGCTGCTTGTTCTTGTCTTCTCTTGTTTATCTTGCATAAGTTGAATAGTGCGTTGAGGACCTTCAATGGAAAAAACAGTGCATTGTAAGATTATCATATTCTAGATTTAAAATTTTAATAACCACCTAATCGTTTTACTAACCTCGTGATGAATTTGAGACACGAGGGGACCGTCTTTGAGATCGAGATTCGGAATAAGATGCCTGATGGCATCGGCTCTTTGTAGGTGTTCCAAGCAGTGTGGATCAGTTGACAAATGATTGATGCATTTTAACAACTTTAACAGTATAGGCGGTTCTACTTTATCGAACATCTGAAAGAGGCGGCTAAGCAAACTTTGGCTACACATGTAGGACTTCACGGTTGAATCAGCACCAGCAAACTCAAGTAGAAGATCCGCCACTTTTTCAAGATATTCACGAGCCACGTCAGCGTTCCAAGGGGATACCATGTGAGACAGGAGCCCTGATGACGTGGCACTCCCTGGTCTAGCATTAAGAACTCCGGAACCGGAGAGTACGCCTGATGCTGTCTGAGATGCGATTCCCGATGTGGAAGCCTTTCCCTCATTGGATGCCGTTAGCGCGGTCTTCTTATTCGCTAACTTATGTGGAGTCCTGGTTACCGCCTCGGTGTAAGCATGTTCTCTTCCACGACTAGAAGCCTCTGTACAATCACCAAAGAAAACTAGTAAAAAAAAAGGGTAATGCACGGTACCCCTGACCGCGGAGGGGATAACCCCTCCCAGGCCGCCACCCGACAAGCCTGAGCCTGGCAGTAAATACCCTTGCCGAGCCGACCCTTTGAGGGTACTTTGTTCGCCCCAAGGTTCGAACCCGGTACCTCTTGGTAAGAGGTGGGTGTCGGTGGCCAACTGGGCTACCCAGCTGGTTAAAGAAAACTAGTATCAGAATAGTAGGGTGAGAAAACTAGTATCAGAATCTGTACAATCTCACCAAACACGGATAAAGGTACCTTTTATTATAATCAAAAAAAGGAAAAAGGGCCCCAAAATTTCATTTCGCCTTAGGCCTCCAAAAAAGTTGGAACGGCCCTGGGTTTCGGTTTGCCCTTCTTCCATAACCGAAATAACCGAACCGATAGTTATATATTTATGTGTTTTTCATGTATATCCATGTATTTGAAACATATTATCATGTATTTTCGGTGCATTTGAAACATATTTTCATGTATTTTCTGGGTGTTTCATGTAATTTTCATGTGTTTTCATGTATTTGTATGCTTGAAAATGGTTCAAAACACTTGACCAACTATTTTAAGTTTATAAATTGCACAAGTTTTGTTTTTGGTAATTAACCAAATATAACCAAAACCGAACCGGCCGACATATTAACCGAATTAACCGAACCGACTTAACCGATGGCTTTCGGTTATGGTTTTTCCTAAAACAGAACTTTGGTTATAGGTTTCGGTTATGTGTAAAAACCGAACAGACATTTGCTCACCCTTACAGAATAGTAACATAAAGCTGAGATATTTTTGTAAAAATACTGATGTTTACCAGCAAATTCAGCCATCAAGAAATCCATCCCGTTGGATTTCTTCTCATTAGAAGAATGCAAAAGAGGAAGTATGCTTTCGTGTTTCTCCAAGCCCGTAAGATGTCGAACGTACTCGAGCTGACCCGAAAAATGGCGTGAAGGCGGTTCTTTCTCCAACAAACTTAAAAGTGGCCTCACATTTTCTTGCTGAGTTGCAGAATATCCATTTGATACAGCATCCATCGATTTCCTAGGCCTATCAGTGGACAACCTTCCAAAATTAGAAAGCCGTTGTTTAGGTTCTGCGTCATGTGACGGATCAATTTTATCTCTCTCCATTGATGTTGAATCGGGTGATCTTGAGGTAACCGGAGCTTCAGCGCTAGTGTTGCTTGATTGATGTTTATCTGTTTCTAGTGTGAAGAATCTTGAATCAGGCGAGTGAGAAGATGAAAGTCTAGAAGATTCCTGTGGGCCAGCAAAAGGATGATCTGTATGGCTACTTGGATCCAGTGGGCCAGAGCGGGGCCGCATGGGTAAACCATCCATTGAAAAACCACCTGCACCTGATATGGACGCTAGCCTCGTTGCCTCATTTAAGCTATAGAGGGTATTTATGAGCCTGAGTAATATTCCATTTTTTGCAGCTATTCGACAAAAATCATTCCTAAGGGTTGATCTCTGAAGCTTAAACACCTGCCACATGCCATCAATAGCTAGGTGGACCATTTGCCTGTATTTTGCATAATCAGCCTCAAGAAATCCCACAAGAACGGGTATCCCACGGCAAGCGATAAACATTTGCAACGTCAGCGAGCTGTAACAGAAAGCTTCCACCTCAATCCATAATCATCGTAAAGCAAAACACAGCACTCTATGCAAAAAAAAAAAAAAAAAAAAAAAAAAAACAGGGGGCAATTTCATATATACCCCTATGAACTTGCAAAATATCATGTATACCCATACAAAATTATAAATATCATATATATACCTTTATAAAGTAGTTGAAATATCATATATACCCAATTCATTAAAAAAAATTTAATAAATGACAATTTTACCCTTATTTTTCTAAAACTGTGGAATCTCATAAATGACCTTTAACTTCAAATATTATATTTAGACATTTCTAGCTTAATTTATTTAGCTTAAATATAATATATGGAGTATACTATTGTTTATGGGTAAAAATAAAAAAATATAAAAATGGGTAAAAATAAATTTAAACTAAAATGTGTTATATAAAAATATAAGTTAAAAGATGAGCATATATGAAAACTTGAAGTTAAAAAAATAAGGGTAAAATGATCATTTATTAGATTGTTTTTAATAAATTGGGTAAATTTGATATTTTAACTACTTTGTAAGGGCATATATGATATTTTTAGTTTTGGTTGGGTATATGTGAAATTTTTCAAGTTTGTAAGGGTACATATGAAATTAATCCAATAAACAATGTAAAAAGAATATGCAAATTAGCAAGACACGAGACCTTGACTGACACAGTTGCTGCAAAAAGTAAGCCGCTTCCATACGAACCTCTCGTGTTCTGTCAGGCGCTGCAAAGCCCATAACAAGAGGGATCTAGAGAGGGTTCTTGACGATTAGAACACGTAAAAAGAAACATCTTACCATTACATAATGTATACATAAATACTTACAAGGCCAACAAGACAAGCGTTTTCTTGGAAATCAGTATTATCTTTAATAATTTGATTTAAAACCTGCAGCACAGAGCATATAACCTGCACCTAAAGAACAGCAGTAACTACATTACTATCGCTTATTATAATCAGACAAGAAAACGAATAATATGTAACAAGCCCGGAAGCCCGTTCGAATTGCCATACCCGTGTCCTCGGAACTTCGAGCAATTCCAGAAGAGGAAGCAACCCGTGTTGTGTCATAAACACGTGTTTCTGCTCAGGACGGTGTTGGAAAAAAACAGTTAACTTGTGACAGGAGGACACGATCACATCTTCTGATTCTTCTGGTCGCAGTTGTGAAACTAGTTTGCCAAATTCAACAGCCTACATATTCATTGATGAGTTAAACAACTGTACACGATATACCCTAATTTGACAACTGCGTTTTAGAAAGATTGTACCTGAAGGTGAAAAAGATTGTCTGCAGGTAGTTTATCATCAAAGCCCTGATAAACAAAAAGATGAGAAGTCAAAGGTCTATAGTGAAGAAGTCAGATATTCAACAACATAAGCCTGCTATCATGATATATAAAGCTTACCAGACCATCGATACCGATTACATCCTCCTTTAAAACACCCATCATTAGATGAAGTATATCTCCGCCATTAGACTGGCCCGGTTCATTCTCCATTTGTTTTTGAGCGATTGTAGCTCGTAATTGTGTTGCCAAGTCAGCTTTTCCACTATCTGTAACAAATGTGATACTTTGATTCACGTGTGATGATGAAGCAGACGTTGAAGCTTCAGCAAATCTATCGTCCAGATGTTTGTTATCCATTGGCTGAAACAAATCGTCCAACGAAGCATCACCAGGTGTATCACTGAATTTACTCAGCTCAATTACTTCAACTGGTCTTCCAGTCGGTACACCCTTGCGGGAATCGTAGTTATGGGCTTTGCGCCCGGAATTATGTGAATCGCTATCAATTATAACGGTGCTTCCGTTTTCTTTGACTTCTTTACCTACTGCGGTTTTCGATTTTGACTCCGGAGATCCAGATTCAGCATTTGTTATCACAACCTCGGTGGGTTTCAATTCTAATGGTTCATGCACTTCTGCTTGATTAGAATCTTCATCCTTAGCGGATGAAGATTCTATTTTTTCATGAATAGCTAAAGTCACAACTTCGTCTGCCGAAACAGAAACATCGTCTTCAGATGCATCTGTTTTTTCCTTAGTATTCTGATTAATTAAATCATTTTCCTCAGCTGATACCGACTCTGTTTTATTTTCCTGAAATTGGATATATTACTTGGTAAAAAGAAATAAATAACTAGAGGGGTGAGCAGAAAACCAAAAAACCGATTTAACCGAACCAGAAAAAACCAAACCGCACAGAAAAACCGAGAAAAAAAACAAACCGAAATTTACGGTTCGGTTACGGTTTTGCATTTTATGAAAACTGAAAAAAACCGAACCTAAAAAATCCTTTTTAATGTTTGTTATGCATTGATATAGAAATTATTATTTTTATTCTTAAATGTTAAGTATTTATAAAAAAACATTAGCATTTTATTTGTTTTTGTAATGATTTATCTATTGCATACAGGAAATAACAAAATTTAACATAAAAATTAAATGATTTTCCAAGAACTATAAAAGAAAATGTCTTACTAAAAACTTTGAAAAAAAACATAAAAATAGATTAGAATGTTAGGTTTATGAGAACAATATTAATTATAAAGGTTAAACATAATAACTTAAATGTAAACATCTAAGAAAGATTCTTAAATCTTGGATTATACTTTTTAGAGTTAATTGCCAAAATCGTCCCTGAGGTTTGGGCACATTTGTCATTTTCGTCCAAAATGACACTTTTGTACCATTTTGCCCCCCACGTTTGTAACTTTTTGCCATTTTCATCCAAATCACTAACTTAGTTTATTTTTTCTGTTAGATTGAAGAATTTTTGGATGAAAATGGCAAATAAAAACCACAGGGATGAAAATGGCAAATACAAACCACAGGGACGATTTTGGCAATTTACTAAAACTTTTTTTAATTTCTTTTATTTAATTAATAAAATCATAATTCACTGAATAACAAATAAATAATATCATGTATTATATAATTCATTGAATAAATAATATAAAAAATAAAAACTAAAAGGATTATTAAAATAAATAATAAATAATTCATTCAGTAAATTGAAAATTAATTTTTGTATTAATTTATAAAATTTAAAACATCCTTCGCATTAATAGAAAAAAATTAACTTAGTTAGTGGTTGAATGAAAATTTATAAAAAATATGTGACAAAACTATTATTTTTTTTCATATAAAAATTGCATGTATATTCTTTTTTATTATATATGTGACAAAATTATTATTAATATATTATATTATATATACAATTTATTAACACAGTAACAACAGATAAATTCAAATACGTAATACAAAAAACATTGCATTATCTTTTGTTGATTAATAAAAAAATAACATAAATCCTTTAAGTTTTTATTTTTAATTATTTTTGTTCAATGAATTTATTCAATATGTAATTTTATCTACTGAATGAATTATTTGTTATTTATTTTGATAATCCTATTTTGTTTTATTTTTAATATTATTTATTCAATGAATTATATAATACATGATATTATTTAGAGTTAATTGCCAAAATCGTCCTTGAGGTTTGGGAACATTTGCCATTTACGTCCAAAATGACACTTTTGTACCATTTTGCCCCCCACGTTTGTAACTTTTTGCCATTTTCATCCAAATCACTAACTTAGTTTATTTTTTCTGTTAAGTTGAAGAATTTTTGGATGAAAATGGCAAATACAAACCACGGGGACGAAAATGGCAAATACAAACCACAGGGACGATTTTGGCAATTTACTAAAACTCTTTTTAATTTCTTTTATTTAGTTAATAAAATCATAATTCACTGAATAACAAATAAATAATATCATGTATTATATAATTCTTCAACTTAACAGAAAAAATAAACTAAGTTAGTGATTTGGATGAAAATGGCAAAAAGTTACAAACGTGGGGGGCAAAATGGTACAAAAGTGTCATTTTGGACGAAAATGGCAAATGTTCCCAAACCTCAAGGACGATTTTGGCAATTAACTCTACTTTTTATTTTAGAATCTTATGTAATTTTGTTCCAAAAACCAAACCATTGCTAAAACCGACAAAACCGAAACCGAACGGTTTTCAATAACCGAAAACCTAACATTTCGGTTACGGTTTTACCATAAAACCGGACCGAAGCACACCCCTACAAATAACTATATTGCCGAGGCTCTAAAAGATAATGTACGCATGAGTTCCAGTTAAAAGAAATACTTTGACTTTCTCGGAAGATTGATTCTCAACAGTGCTTAGGTCATCTGCATTTGAGCTTTTGACACCCACTGAACCATCATCATCATCTATGTTTCTGAGATTAAAAAAAGGGTTCTCTAGTTCAGATATATAAGCATGATGTTTAACAGCATCACTCAGTTAAAAATTAGCATGTAACTACCTAAGTGTACCGCTATGCCGGAGTGAAGACGGCAATACAACACGCCTAGAATTTTGTATCCAAGGATGAGAAAGCAGCGTCTTTGCATCGGGTCTCAGCCTAGCATCCTGAAATACGAATTAAACGTCAAACGAAGCATATATAATTGTGGTCACTATAGTAATTTGCAAGCACAGAGAAAACCGGATATATTACACCTTACCTTTTTAAAGCACTGGCGGAGAAAAGAAGTTATGCCAGGTGACAAGCTATCTGGTATCGGAGGATTCTCATCCTGAAAAACATTGAGAAATTTCAGTAAATGGGTTCGTTATGGTAATTTGACCATTTACAAAAGGTTAATCGGGTGTTGTGGTTTCATTATGATAAATCGTTAATAAAAAGAACACCTGAACAATCCTAAAGAGAGCAGGCATGGGTTGAAGATCATAATAAGGAGGTACACAGGTAAGTAGCTCAATCACAGTACAACCAACACTCCATATATCAGATGCAGCACAAACTCCTGACATTTCAATGACCTGCAAAAGATAAAAGTTGAAAAAAGTCACAAATGTAAAGGTTACTATATGATCTCGATATCCTGCCACACAAAAGTAGAATAAGGTAATAATAAACAAAGATACGATCATACGAATACCCTAGGTCAAAAAGTTATTTGAAATAAACTACCTCAGGAGCCATCCAGTAAGGTGTACCAACAACTGAATGTGTATTAACATCAGCCTCAGTTAGCTTCGTGGCAACCCCAAAATCTGCCAATTTTACAAGACCCTGAAAATGGTATTTGACAGAATTAAAAAGGTAAGATTCAATTAGAGGATTTAGAGCTAAAAGAATAAGGGGAATAAAATTTAATCCAATTGGTGGTGATATAAGCAGATCTACCTCTCACATCAGCAAAAAGGGCAACTTTACTTATTGGGCAACTGTCAGAAAAACACCCTATTTACCTTCTCGGTCTTTGCAAATACGTCCCTAACCATCTTTTTTTGCATGATTTAATCCTTAAACTCGTTGAAATTTACCAGAAGTGCATACTTACCCTTGAAACCGGTTACATTGTGCATTGCTGTCAGGATAGCCAGATCCTTGGGTTTTATTTTTTTAAGTTTTTACATAATTAAAGGATAATGAGATAACCATAGTTGTCAATAGTGAATAGCGGTGAGCGGTCAATAGCGACATGCTACCTATATGCTACGTAGCGATAGCGACGAAATAGTGCCCACTATTTCATGTTTAGCGATAAGGTTGTAGAAAATTTAACAAATAAAAAATATCTATTTATAATTTATATATATGTATATAATGTTAATTTTATACTTTTAAGTATAAATTTATAAGTTTAAGGACCAAATGTAAGCTATTGAAGATAGAGGGGGTCAAATGTTTAAATACACAAACTAATTTAGTAATTTTACACTTTATGTAAAAAATACAAGTTTTAGGGACTAAAAGTAAACTAGTGAAAGATAGAGGGGTTAAATGTTGAAATACCTAAACTTATTTAAACCTAAAAGTCTAAACCACGCATGTTACGCAGCCGCTATCTTCTTCCCAGTTTCTGATAGAAAGCAGCACCGGCGTCGGAATTCTTACCGGAATTTGCCATCGGAAGTCGCTATGTGGCCAATATGTGATCGCGAGGTACCATGAAGCGGCATATGGCCGCCTCGCCACGCTATAGTGTCCGCTATGGACGCTATTGACAACTATGGATATAACATAAATGAAGTTAAAATGAAAACCATAACTGCGTACTTAATCATAAAGATATTCATGTAAGCAAATAAAAAAACCATGTGGCGTCCGTGTCAGCATGAAACCAGTTTCAAGGGTATGATACGCACTTTCGGTAAATGTCAACAAGTCCAAGAATTTAATCATACAAAAAAAGGTTTAGAGGCTTATTTGCACAACTGGGAAAGTGCATTGGGCTTTCTGACACCTGCCCCAAAATATTTATAGCATTATTCAGTACACTAGGTCACAAATTACACTTAAGTGGCCCTAAGCAGGAATTTTTGGAACATGTTACTTAATAGTTAACACTACCATATGAACTAGCTGCTTCTAAGGAGTAAGAAAAAATTTACTTACCTCTTTAGTAGTCAGAATATTAGCACCCTTAATATCGCGATGAATAACCCCTTGTTCATGTAAATAAACCAAGCCTTCCAAAACTTGAGCTATATAAACAGCCACCAATGATTCAGGAAACGGCCCAAATTTGTTCGGCTTAATAATGTTTGCCAGTGAACCGTTCTCCACATACCTGAGGTTAATTAGAGCACCATCAAATAAAAACAGTGCTTTCAAAGCTGACACAATTGATGATCATATTAAGAAAATTACTAAACAATGACATACACTCATACTTAGTTACTTACTCAAGAATTATATGAAGATGTGCCTTTGTCTTTAAGGATCCAAGATATTTCACAATATTTTTGTGGTTCAAATTCTACATCAATAGAAACGCATCATATAACATGACCATAAGTATCATCATCATCATCAGGTAATTTAAATAGCCATATATTACCATGAAACAGAAACATTATCCAAGTGATTTATATATTTATGTACTGTTTGTAAAATAATTACAACGAAGCTAGAACAAGTGGATTACCTTAAGCAAGTCAATCTCTTGCTGAGAAGTTACCAAGATCGATTGATTTACGATTTGTCCATACATGAAGCAAAAAAAGGTGTTAATGTAAAACAAAGTAGTTGCGTATCGATATTCTAACCAGCCATATAAACGTATAGCCAACAGGAACATCTTATTATAAGCCACTAGAAACGCATTAGAGATGATAACTTCAAAAGAGAAAAAAATGATTAATCATACCATGATGATATTAAGATCCTCCTGTGCAATATTCTCCAAAGACACTTGTTTGATCGCAACAAAATCCCCATTCTCCAAGTCTAGACCCTTGTATACTCGACCATATGCTCCTTTCCCAATCTCATCTCCAAGCATCTTCCAAAGTTTAAAAAGAACGACAGATTAATATGCAGATATCACGTGCCAAAAGTAGACTATCTATAATAAATTAAATACTCCACAGGGAAGAAATATAAAAGGAAACTTGGTCTTTGTTCACAATATTCCTCTTGCATGTAAAGAAACTGCTTCGAGTTTCTACAACTCGAAAACATGAGCTTTCGACTTTTTGTTATAAAAGAGTAACAATTTATTCATTGACTTAAGTCTCTACTATATATTAGAAAAAATGTTTATTCTGCAACAATTAAGTGTTTTTAACAACTAACTCACACACCCACTGAAACTATCCTAAATCCACACCAATGTCCACCGTGGGACAAGAACCCTCAGCGACTTGGGAAGAACCACCTTTAGAACACTCCTGGATAGTGGATACCACTAGACTACAAGCCCTTTGGTCGATTAAGTTAAATACATATTCGAATAAGAGTATTCTCTAGTTATAAGGAATTATCAGTCACTGGGTTGTGCTATTTCTTTTTTTTTTTTTAATGGCAAACAAGCTCACCCACCCATGTTTTCTAAAATAATCAAATTGGTCGCGGAGACTTGAGCAGTGTCTCGGTTAAGCTGGCCAACGACAAACAAAATCAACTGATTTGGTGTTGTCAAACAAAGAATGAAAAACTGGATACTCCTTGACTTTAAGGATAACATAAAGTACTTTCCAATTATAACAGATTTAGATTCGCACACAAGTTAAACATCAATATTCTATTTTCGTGCCATTTACTAGTTTTCTTATAAAGTCAATCCCCGCGTCTATTTATTTGCATAACTCCATAAAGCTTTGGAAGCACATATTACATGGGGAATAATTCTATCGCATCAGAGAACGTAAATGCTCGTTAGGTTGTAAGCCTTACACTCTTATCATTCAAAAAACCCAAAGCCCTAATTCTACAATAAAAAAAAAAACTTGCTAATATTTTCCAACAACCTCATTATTCAACTAGAAAGCATCATACCTACAAAACCTACCTATGAGATCTCACATTCTCACGCGATACAGAATTACAAACTACTTTTCCAATATATAATGCTACTGAACCAAGTCCACAAATGTGATACAGGCTGCCAAACACATAGCACAAATTCAATAACTTACAGCCCCAAATTCAATTACAATTAGTTATGAAACATTGAGAACCTAACAGTATTCCATCTAATTGCTTGAAAAAGGTTAAATATTTCGTCAAAATTTCAGATCAGGGATCAAATTGAGTCCGAAAACTGTAAAATTCAGCATCCAAAGTGAAAAGGAAACAAAATAGAAGGAAATGATGAAGAATTCTTACATATTTGTTGTCTAGGGTTTTGTTCTTAGGAAAAGAGGAGGTAACCGGTTGGCGAGACATATATATCTCTGTGTATCCCCTCCTCCCTGTGTGTTAGAATTGCAGTAAAGAGGGGAGGGGAGGGTTTTGAGAAACCCTAGAAATGAAGTTGTGGCATTATGATTATGATTGTTTGTTGGTGATATAATAAAGTGGTGAGTGATTTTTGAAATTGGGGGAAAAGAAGATGGGATGGGATGGCCCGCCTGAAAGTGATCGGCAGTAGAAGCTCCGATGAGGGGGAAAGTTGTTAGGTTGATTGGTTGGCAATGTTATGTGTTGTTTTTGGTGTTAATTATATGTTTAGATGTATTGTTATGTGATATAAAAGCTAGTTACCCTTATTCTTAAACATAAAGGTCGGTGCCCCACTCAAAAGACAACAATACCCCTCAACAAAGAAGTCCTACTCTTTACAACATGGATTTGTTCCAGATCTTTCATCTTTCATCGTTCTGCTCTCTTGCTTGCTCTCGCCTCTTGCAACCATTGCTGATGTCAGGTTAGTATCAAATTAGTTTTCTTCTCTTTCGTCTTCTAGGTTTTCTGTTGAATCTGGGTATCAGGTTGAGACAAACTGAATTAGGGTTTGTAGATCGGAAAAGCGGCACACCGCCGTCGTCATCGAGACACTCACCGCCGCCGGAGTGAGGGGCGGCGGCTCCGCCTGCCGTCGCTGGAGATCATCGGAGGGAGATCGAGAGAGAGAGAGCAGAGGGAAATGGGGGCTTGGTGTGCGCATATTTGATGTATGATCAGAGTGTGATCTAGAGTGGTTTATAGAATGGTTTATGCTGAATGAACGAAGGGAATGTGTTAATTAATTAGCATGGGGTAATAATAAGAAATAGTGGGGCGGCAATAATAAGGGTTTGTTGAACCAATTAAAATAATAGGTGTTTTGATAATTGTTGTGTAGCATGACAATTCACAGAATATGTTGGACGGTTGTTGATGTTGGGTATTCAAGATTATAAGCATGTTGGTGATTGATGAATTCTTTAAATACTCTTAAAATCAAAGGTCGGTGCAACCGACAAATTACATATTTGCCCCTATTTAATACCTAAAGGTGCAGGTTAGATTTGTTTATATAGTAACCCATCTCTTATACAAAATTCTTTCTATACAGAGGTCTTGATAACCAGGGTTTGAGAGGATTCTTACCCGAGGACATATCCAACCTGAGTCATCTAGAACATATGTAAGTGTAGATAACCACATAATGTCACACCCTGGCTTTGCGGAAGCGTGGTTAATTTGGTGTGACTTCTTAATACCATAGCTTAACCATAACAAAGCTATATGAAATAAAACCATGCAAGATCATCCATTTAATTAAGTTTTAAAAACCAAATACAACAACATTGTCTCAACGGAAACACATCCTAACGACATTGTTCAACAACCACAACCACAACCACAAACATCAACATGACATAAACACAGTTTAAGGACTGTGACTTGTCCAGGAAAGAGTCACATTCCCCAAACCCGGATGACCTCGTAACTAGTGCAGCGGGAAAACGTGTCATACCGCGCCAGATCCTTTAATTCCCTGAAATACATGTAAGTTGAAAAATCAACAATAATGTTGAGCGAGTTCATGTGTAAGTGAGTAAATAAACCTTTGTAAGTATAAAAATCCTGGTATGTAGCAAATAAGGAAAAAGAGATCACCAATGGTTTGCAAGGCCATTGATATGTGTGAAGTGCAAGTAGGAAGACTCAAACCTAGCGGATTTTGCGTTGGGCACAAAGTCACCCCGAGGTCCGTACTGTTGGACCTGGAGTTGGGCTCGCTACACCCAGATAGATCTACCGCTTACGTCCCTCGGTCCTACAATGAGGATTAATGGCCTCCAGTTCCCGCCTACCCACTCACATGATCTAAGTAGTAACCCTCCTTACGCTAACCATACCATGTATAAAGTACTCGTAATCATAGTAACATGTATTTCACCCCCGCAGTTTAGAAAACTGAAAACAGTTAAGAGAAAAAGGGGACATGAACTCACAGTGGTGCGTCTCTACCAAGTATGTCTCCTGATCAAGCAGCTGTGTGACGACCTACACGTACTAATTCTATTAGACGGACGGCCGTGCCTTAGCTTTATGGTTTATGTTGGATCTGAGTTTCTTTTTTATTGTATTTTCGTTTGAAATTAAGATGGAAATGAAAGAGTTGTGCAGCGGAATTATAATGAAAACAAACTTTGCATACAATCAAACGAGAGTAATACTTTTATCAAACATCTTTACACAATGAATCGAAAGATTGAATTTGTTTCAACACCGATTACAATGATTGATGAATGAATGCAAACTCCCCCTCAGCCAGAGCTCAGTAGTTTGTTCGTGCAAAGAAGACGATGTGGTGAAAGAGCTAATAGAACAGTACAAAGTACTGAACTATTTATAGGCACTTGCAAACCACTGAGCATCTTAGCTGACGTCACCATGAAAGTGACATCTAACCTCCTAACAAACTCTAACCTCTGATCTATAAACACTGATGTACTAAACTACTGCTATTACATTACATTACATAAAAGACACTTAAACAGCTGCTGCATCCTTCCACTGCTGTGAACCCAGCAGTGCTTGTCCGGATCAGCAGTACTTGACTCAAGGCAGTAGATTGAGTCAGCAGAGCTTTGGTCTTCCATCAGTCTTTAACATTTGGCAGTAGATGCAAGGCGGCAGTTATCAGCACTTGGTAAGATCAGCAGATAGGAGGTCAGCAGATACAAAGCCACTTTCAAGGGGAGAGATTTGCATGAACTAACTGTAATCGTCTGCTTATTCTGGATCCACTGCTCTGATCCAGTTTTGGCTTTAATTATCTGTTCCTCTGATAGGGTTCAATCCCAACAATCTCCCCCTGGAACAGATAATGCCAAAACTCTTCATTATTTGTGGAATTCTTTATTGCCTCATCAACAGCTCCCTTATCTGACCTTTAAATTGTAATTCAAAGTCTAGGGCATCTGTATCTTCATCATCCCTGCTAAGTGGAAGATCAAGGAGATCCTGCAAATCTTCAAGACTCAGGCCAAGAGCTTGTTCCCTTGATATTTTCTCCACTACTCCACCAGACCTGAGCAAAGTCAATACGCAGGTCTGTTTGTCAGTTTCCCACTTTTGTATTTTTGAGCCTGGTGGGTTTCTTGGGAGATGTTTATTTGCAGAAGTATTTGGAGAGGCTGGCCTATTCATGACTGGCTGAGCAGTACTTGCAGATTGTTCCAATTCAAGATCTTCTTTTATCATTACTTTCGTGCCTGCTTTTACAATGGCATCTCCAGCTAATAGATCTTGAATAGTTTCCATGCTAAACTGGTTTTTGCTCCTTCTTTTGTAGATGGCAGCACCAGCTGGAGCAGTGGTTCTTTTGACTTGCAGCTTTGGTGGTCTTTTTGAGACCTCTGCTTTGGAATAGTCAGGCTTTGGTGGAACTCTTGGATCTTTCTTTCTTAATTGTTCCAACTTTTTGTAAGTAGCCCTGACCACATCTTCTTTCCATCTAGCAACTTGTCTTTTGTTTCCATAATCAGCTGCTACCAGTTCCTCTTTCATTCTCCTCAGCTCTTCCTGTTTGTCAGGTACATTCTTTCTGAACTTTGCCCAGTTAGGAGGAGTGTGAATGACTTTCCTGTTTATCATGTCTTGAATTCTTGCTGCTTCATTTTCAAGTTCAGGAATAGTCCATTCTTTGTACATGTATCTCTCTCCTTTGTACTTCTTGTGAGCCATAATGCTTTCAATGTAGTCTTTCTTCAGAGTTTCAGCAGCTCTTTCAGAAATTTGTTGACTAACATTTTTTGCAAATTGCTCTAGGGATCTGACTTGTGTGAGCAAATATTGACTTCTCTGTGCAATTTCTTTATCAGATTTCCCTTGTGTGTTTTTCTTTGAGATATCCTCTGCTTGCTTGGCCTTGATTTCCAAATATTCATCAACATTTTTAGGCCAGGGATATCCTTTTATTGATGGCAAACTCCTTTTGGCAGGGTCATCCTCAAGGTAAAAGGATTTTATTTCTTCTCTAACAGCTGCTAATTCAAGAGGAAATTGAACACCTGCAGGAGGTAAGGGCTTGTACATTTTGACTGAAGAGAGAGGAACAGGTTTTGGAATTGTGACAAGTGCTAAAGATTTTGAAGATGTTTGTGGTGGTGAATTGTCATCATCTTTGAGAATTAGTCTTCTCCTTTTTGTAGGAGGGACTGATGATGTTTTGGATGGAACAGTGGTGGTAGATGTAGTGGCAGTGGATTGTGATTGACTAACAGCTGTTGAAACAACTGGTGTTTCAACCACTGTTGTCATTACAACAGATGTTATAACATCTGCTGTCTTCTGCTGTGTGTCAGCAGGTGTTGTTTTTGGTGGTGATGATGGTAAAACAATGGATGTTGTGTGTGTTGAAGTGGTGTGTGTTGATGGAACAACTGTTTGGCAAGCAGTAGTTTTTGTAACTCCTGTTGCATCAGTTGTTTTGTATGGTGGTTTTTGAGCAGACTTTGAACGTCTGGTTGAAATAGATTTGGGTTGCCTCACTTTTCTAGTAGGCTTCTTCTTTTCCTCAACAGGATTTTCATGATCCTTTGACCCAGAAGTACCCTGATCTGGATGATCCATTCTGTCCACCCTGGCTTTCTTTTTGGCCTCTCTATCCCTTTTTACACTTGCAACTGCTTCTGCTAGTGCATTTGTTGTCACATCAATTTTCTTGCTGCCATCTGGCAAAGGGATCTTTTTGGTCATGTTTGAATTTTCTGGTTCAAGATAGAGACCATCCTCTATACCCTTCCTTTTCCACTCCTTAATTTTCTCCCCCTTTTTGGCATTATCTTCTGGGAGTTGATAAATGTAGCGGACTTTTGGAGGAGCAGTGCCAGTGGTTTGCAAGATCTGAGTTTTGAGAGCCTTTAAATCAGCCTGAGTGTTCTTGAACCTTGACTCCATTGCATTTCTCAGCTGTTGTACATGTTTTTCATGTTGCTGATCTGCTAATTGTGCTTGTTGTTAGAGAAAAGATTGAAATAGATTCCAGAGCTCATTTGTAGCAGGTGCCCTTTGTGGAGCAGGTGCTTGAGGTGGAACAGCAGTTGATTGTACCTTCTGAACTTGTAACACCTGTTGTAGCATATCTTTGAGTTCTGCAACAGAGTTATCAAGCTTTGCAATACGATCCGTCAATTTCTGGTACTTTAAACCATCACCCAAGTTAATGGGATCATCTGATTTCCCACTAGCAGTGGTTTTATCAGTGGTAGATGTAGGGAATATACTCCAAACATTAACCACTGATGCCCCTTTTTCTTGGTACTGGGGTCTTCTTCCTTCAACACTTGACAACCTTTTGATGGTGCCAGTAGGATAAATAAATCCACTGGTGGTTGGCAGAGGTGCTATAAAAGGAATTGCCTCCAAGGAAGTCTTATGAATGTAACCACTGTCCAAATGTAACCCAGTGGGTGTAACAGTTGTAGTGGCTGCTTCACTTGGATTACCACCAAGAGTTACTTGTAACTCAAGGGGTGTAACCTCCTCAGGTTGTGTTGGTGGGTTAGCAAAGATTGATACATCAGACCCAGTCAGTTGTTGAGGTATATTCTCATTAATAGGTGATTGAGAAGGACTGGATAATGCCTGGTTCAAATCAATTGCATCCAACAGTGGTTTTATTGGTGAGGGAATTTTGGATGTGAGGATTGGTGTAGAAATAGGATGTGTCCCGGGCATTGGACTGTGGATGATAGAAACGAGTGTTTCCAGAGCATCATGATGTGGAGGCCCTATTTGTACAACCTGTTCTTTTTGTGAAGAAACAGGAGGAGTTTCGGTTATGGTTTGAGATATTTGTACCAACTGCTGTGAGGAAGTAGCAGCAGTGGTTTCTTGTGACTTTTGTGTTGTCACTGGCAGACGCTCTGGTATCTCATCCTCCAGAGATGCCGTTTTGATGGTTTTGGGGGGTTTTTGTGTTTTTCTTTTTGTTGGTTTTTTGGTGATTTTAGGTGTGGGTTTCAAAGCAGTTGTGCTGCTGCTTTAATCACCTTGAGCAGTGGGCTCAGCAGCAGATACCTGAGGAGCAGTTGTAACTGCTAAAATCTGCTCAGGCACCTCTGCTTGTGTTTTGCAAGGTGCTAACATTCTTGAAAAGGTTTCAGTTGTTAAACTGTTTATTTGAGTAGAATCACCTTGGTTTATTACAGCTAAATCATCCTTACTGAATTTCTTTGCAAAATAGTAACTTAAAAACCTTGGAAACAGTAAGAATGATTTTGTTTCAACATTATTAACCAAACCTTTAAAAATTTCCCGAGAATAGTTAAAATTTTCTCCTTGAAGAATTGCATATCCCAGATTTTGAATCTTTAAAGGAATTTCATTGAAAGAAGTGGTTTTATTTGAAACACATAGTAGGAGGGTATGAAATAAAAATCTGGTTGCAGAAGGAAAATAACCTTTTTCTAAGGTAATTTTCTTCATCATTGTGGCTTCATACCCTCTCTCAATGAAGTCAGTTTGTAACTCGTTTTTAGTGAAAGAAATTTTACCTTCCTGATCACCGAGTTGAAAGACCTCTGAAATGGATTGTGGCGTGATTTGGACAGCTTTACCCTTTATCGAAGAGTTTATGGTGGTTGCAGTGTCTCCTTGTTTTTCAAGGGTTGCATTTTTCCAGAACTCCCTTTGGGTCGCCAAATAGATTGGTGCATCGGCAGTGAACAAAGTTTTGTACTTTGATTTTGCCATGAGATCAATGATGGAATCGAAAACTTTGGTGGTTCCTGGTTTTGTGAGAAGACCCAGGAGATTGTGAGATGGTTTATGTGGAATTTCAGTGGAGATTGCCTTTTGAGAGGCTGTTTTCGATGATGATTTGGATGAGGGTTTTGAAGATTTCTTTGATTTTGTCATTTTGAGGATGATTGATCGAAGAAATTTGTGAAGAAATGAGATGAAAAACTGCTTTGAGAAGAGAATTTTTAAGAATTCAATTCGACAGTAAAACCCTGTTTTGATGGTGAGTGGGGGATTTTATAGGGAAGAAAGTGAATGCTGAGGTGGCAGCCGTTACAAAAGGTCTGACCAATATGTACTGTCCACGTGACAACCCCTGTTGAAAGTGAAGGACAGTACTTTTGTGAAAGTGACTGATGAAGGCAGTGGTATGAAAGCAGTGGATGATTTTTACTATCAGCGGATAGCATATTAGTGGATAAGACACTGCTTTTGAACAACAGAGTTTATCAAAATAATGAGAGAGCAGGGGTTGACTTTCAGCAGTGGACAGGCTTTTGAAGTAGAGCAGACTTTTGAACAATCAGTGGTTAATGGCAGACTTTTAAGGACTTTAATGAAAAATTTTCATTTTTAGCTATTTTTAAGGATGGAGTTTTGATTTTCTGAAAACATTTTGTTGCTTTTATTCATAGAAAAACAAGATGTTGCTTGTTATTCCATGTTCAGCATCCCAATTCTAGAGACCAAGCTTTCAAAAGTGGCTGTATCAAGTGCTTTTGTGAGCATATCAGCTAGCTGATCTTTAGTTGGGACATGATGCAGAGAAATCAAACCTTTTTCATAGCAATCCCTCACAAAGTGATGTCTGATGTCGATGTGTTTGGTGGTTGAATGGGAAACTGGATTTTTGATGATATTTTCTGCTGCCTGACTGTCCAACATGAGTGGTGTCTTTAAGGCAGTAATACCAAAATCCAGCAACTGATTTTGAAGCCACAGGAGTTGGGCTGTACAGCTTGCAGCAGCAATGTATTCAGCTTCAGCAGTGGATGTTGAAACAGCTGCTTGCTTTTTGCTTTGCCATGAAACTAAGCAATCACCTAGAAACTGGCACCCTCCTGATGTGGACTTCCTTGTGGTGTGACATCCAGCAAAGTCACTGTCTGAGAAACCTGAAAGCTTGATGTTCCCATTAGCTGGATACCAGATACCAAGTGTGGGAGCACCTTTTATGTATCTGAAGATCCTTTTTACAGCAATGAGATTTGATTTTCTGGGAGCTGATTGACTTCTTGCACAGACACATGTTGCAAACATGATGTCTGGTCTAGATGCAGTTAGGTACAATAAAGACCCAATCATGCTTCTATAAAGTGTTTGGTCAATCAGCTCATCTTTTTAATCAGACATGACCAGCTTATTTGTTGCCATGGGTGTGCTGCATGGTTTACAATCATTCATATCAAATTTGGTTAAAAGTTCTTTAGCATATTTGCTTTGATGAATGAAAGTTCCATTTTGCAATTGCTGTACTTGGAGACCAAGAAAGCATTGCAGCTCACCCATAGCACTCATTTCAAACTCAGCTGTCATGAGTTCTCTAAACTCTTCACACATTGAGTTACATGTGCTTCCAAAAATAATGTCATCCACATAAATCTGGACAATCATTAAATCCTTCCCTCTCCATTTTAAAAACAGTGTTTTATCAATGGTACCTCTTTTGAAACCATTTGAGAGTAGGAAGTTGGAAAGAGTTTCATACCAGGCCCTTGGTGCTTGTTTCAAGCCATACAAGGCTTTGTTTAGCCTGTAGACATGATCTGGATAAAATGGATCCTCAAAACCTGGAGGTTGACAAACATACACCTCTTCTTGAATTGTACCATAGAGGAAAGCACTTTTGATATCCATTTGAAACACCTTCATATTGTGGTTGACAGCAAAGGCCAGGAACAGTCTAATGGCTTCCAATCTTGCAACAAGGGCAAATGTTTCATCATAATCAATCCCCTCTTCCTGTCTGTAACCTTGAACCACAAGCCTGGCTTTATTCTTGACAACAATACCCCTTTCATCAGTTTTGTTCTTGAAGACCCACTTTGTGCCAATGGGACTAACCTCTTCTGGCAGTGGTACAAGCTCCCATACTTGTTGTCTTTTAAACTGTTGGAGCTCCTCTTGCATGGCTTCTACCCAGCTGTTGTCTTTCAGTGCCTCTTGGTACTTGACTGGCTGATGGAGTGATAGAAAACCAGCAAAAAGACAAATGTTTTGGGTTTGGCTTCTTGTGAGCACCCTTTCATTTATGTTGCCAATGATTTGATCAGGTGGATGAGATCTCAAGAAGATTAAATCTCCTTGGTATGGTATGATGGCATTGGTTGGTGAAGGCTGCAAATGTGTATCATCTGAGCTAACCACTGCTGGGGACTTTGATGATCCAGCAGTGGTTTCAAAAGGTGGTGGTATAGGAGGTAATGAAGTGGACAACTGCTGACTTTTATCCACTGTTTGAGGACTTTTGTCAGCAGTGTTTGAGGATGTGGAAGCAGTGGTTGATGGGCTACTTTGGTCA
The DNA here is from genome assembly GCA_030545235.1 of Helianthus tuberosus. Taxonomy (NCBI): domain Eukaryota; kingdom Viridiplantae; phylum Streptophyta; class Magnoliopsida; order Asterales; family Asteraceae; genus Helianthus; species Helianthus tuberosus. The sequence goes on from CM060385.1 coordinate 27,165,281, forward strand.
ACAACTGTTGAGGTAGCAGTGGTTGAGCTTTGACAACTGTTTTGAACAGCTGGTGCTTTTCCCTTTGTGGCAGACCTTTGAGGGATGATGATTTCATACCCATAGTCTGGTGTTGTATCCTCTGATGGACCTGCACTGTTAGTCTTGACAGCAGTATTTTCAAAAGTGAATTTTTCAAGATCAAACAGATCTGCAGGGTTTGCTGGGATTTTCATTGATGAAAGCTCATTGAACTTTACATTCAAAGTCTCCTCCACTGCCTTGGTCCGTGTATTGAACACTTTGTAGGCCTTGGCAGTGGTTGAGTATCCCAAATGGTAACCACAATCAATTTTGGCTGCAAATTTTGAAATGGAATCTTTTAAGTTCAAAATAAAACATGGGCAGCCAAACACTTTGAAATATGAGATCAGTGGTTTAATTTTATACAGAATTTCATAGGCAGTCTTTTTGTGCCTGGGGTTTATTAAAACTCTGTTCTGAACATAGCAAGCAGTGCTTACTGCCTCTGCCCAGAAAGTTAATGGCAAACCTGAATCTGCAAGCATGGTTCTGGCAGCCTCAATCAGAGTTCTGTTCTTCCTTTCCACTACCCCATTCTGCTCTGGTGTTCTTGGGATGCTGTACTGCCTTACAATCCCTTTCTTCACACAGAAGGCATCCAACTCCCTATTTTTGAATTCTGTGCCATTGTCACTCCTGAAGCTTTTTACTGGAAGGTCAAATTGCTTTTCAACCTGTATTACAAAGTCTTGCAAAATGCCTGCAGTTTCATCTTTTGAGTGCAAAAAGAAAGTCCATGTGAACCTAGAAAAGTCATCAACAATAACCAAACAATATCTTTTCTTTTTGAGGCTCATGACTTGAACTGGGCCAAACAAATCCATGTGTAGCATTTGCAAACACTGGGTTGTTTTGGACTCTTCAATGGACTTGTAAGAACTTTTATGTTGTTTTCCTTTTAAACAGGAAATGCAATGTTCAGGACATGAAAACAATTTTTGTGGTAGGCCTCTTACCAAACCATTTTTTGAAATTTCTGTGATTGTCTTAAGATTTGTGTGTCCCAGCCTTCTGTGCCAGAGTTCTGTCTCTTTGTTAGAGGCAGCTGAGAACAGACAGGCATCAGCTCTGGGACACTCTTTTGACATGTCAACAACATAAACATTGCCACTTCTTTGAGCAACAAGTTTAGTTTGACCAGTTCTGATTATTGCTTCAATCTTTTTGACCATTTCTGGTCCAACAATCCTACAACAATCTTTTGTGAAGAATGACCCAAAACCCTTGTCACTCATTTGGGACACACTCAGAAGGTTGAATTTTAGATTGTCTATTAGATTGACATTTTCAAATTTTACTTTTCCAGACTCCACTGTACCCGACCCCAGAACTTTTCCTTTACTATTATTCCCAAAGGATATATCACCCCCTCCATGGATTTTAAAGTCTTTGAGGAGGGCTTTACATCCTGTCATGTGCCTGGAGCCTCCACTATCTACATACCAAAGACTATCAAAGCATGCAGAAGCTCCCTTGGCAGCTGCCATCATTGCACAATCACATTTATGATCTTCTTCATCATCAGCTTTCACCTTCTTTTCACCAGCCTTTTCTTCTTTCTCTTCTTCTTTGTCCTCTACGGACCATGGATCTGTCATTGGTTCAATCAGGGTACCTGAACTTTCTCCCAACAGTAGTTCACCAGCCACAGCAGTAACCACTGCTTCAGTCACCTCTTCCACTGTTTCAAAACACTGCTGTTCCTCCTCAGTTTCAACTCCCTCCTGTATTGACTCTAATGCCATCAAACAAAACTCATCATAAGAAGAATCATTAGAAGCATAAAGTGCAAAATTTTCATCATTAAGGTCTTCAGGCATACTGCTCCAGTCAACAAACCCTTGAGTGAAAAAACTTTGTTGATCTGGTTGTGCTGCTGCTGGAGCAGTGGTTTGAGGTGCAACAGGTTGCACTTGTACCTGTGGAGCAGGGGTTTGAACATATTGGATTTGTGGAACAGTAGTTTGGACATAATGTACTGGCACAGGGGCAGCAGCATAGTGAGCAGTGTTCACTTGAGCTGCTGGGGCATATTGGGCATAGTGCACAGTGTTTTGGTTTTGAGGTCTAGGATTTGAGCTAGGATGAGTAATTATGGGACCAGTAGTTTGACTCCTACATTCCCTAGCGAAATGTCCCAACCTATTACACTTATAGCACTTGATTTTCGATTTATCCAACCCAACCCTTAGATTCCCAAGCAAACCTGGGAATTTTCGCCCTGTTCTTTTGTAGAACTTGCTAGTTCTGACACTTAGCAAAGCCAGTTGGTGCAGGATGTCCATTTCCTCTAAATCAGTGGGATCAAAATGTTGCAAATCATTTAGTTCAAAACTTAAATTGTCTGACATCTGGTTTTCATTTGCAGTGAATGCATAACTAGCAGAGTGAGGATCAGGGTTGTTAAAATTTGCACCAGCAGTTATGTCAATGAAGTGATCAAAACCCTGATCCTTACCACTGCTCCCAGATTCTTCTTGACCCAGAAGAGCAGTATTACCAAAAGTGTAATCATCGGTAACTTTTCCTGACTTTTGTAACCTCCTTTTCTGGTTCAACTCCCTTTCATAGGTCAGGAGTCGACCGTGGAGTTGGGTCAAGGTCAGATCCTTGAATTCAGGTGAGTTTCGGGTGACAAAAGCTATGGTGTCCCATTTTTCTGGCAGTGACCTGAGGAACCTGCTATTTTGAGTTGAGTTTGTAAAAGTGGTGTTAACAAGCCTCAGTTCACTGATGAGACAACTGAAACACTCAAATTGTTGCGTTAGTGATTCGCCTTTAACGTAGCAAAATGTTTCATACTGTTGGTTCAGGATTTCCCTATTGTTTTCTATGACTTCTTCAGTTCCCCCAAACTGTTCCTTAAGTGCGTCCCATAACTCTTTGGCACTGTTACAGTGTAACAGTCCAGCATATATCTCATTGGGCAGCGCTGATGCTATGATGCTAAAAGCTTTAGCATCTAGTTCGATCTTTTGAAAGTCGGTTTCAGTATAATTTTCAACTGGTTTTGGAACGAACTTTTTAGCATCTTCAGCGCTTGGCACTGAAGGAACATGGGGACCATAAATGACAGACCTCCAACAACCTGTGCTTTGTTGAGCAAGGATGTGACCCATCCTTCTCTGCCAGATGTTGTACTCATTTCTTTTTAGCATAGGTGGTTTAAAAAGTGAGCCGATGTTGTTTTTATCATCCTGAGATTGTGACGTCATTCTTGTTGTTTTACAGACACTGAGAAATCAACTTTAATGGTGATTAATCCTTGCTCTGTTTTTCAACGGACGAACAAACGATCAGTATCAACTGTTATGAGCTGAACTATTTACGTCAAAATGATTGTTAAATCAAATTTGACTGTCCAAGCTCTGATACCAATTGTTGGATCTGAGTTTCTTTTTTATTGTATTTTCGTTTGAAATTAAGATGGAAATGAAAGAGTTGTGCAGCGGAATTATAATGAAAACAAACTTTGCATACAATCAAACGAGAGTAATACTTTTATCAAACATCTTTACACAATGAATCGAAAGATTGAATTTGTTTCAACACCGATTACAATGATTGATGAATGAATGCAAACTCCCCCTCAGCCAGAGCTCAGTAGTTTGTTCGTGCAAAGAAGACGATGTGGTGAAAGAGCTAATAGAACAGTACAAAGTACTGAACTATTTATAGGCACTTGCAAACCACTGAGCATCTTAGCTGACGTCACCATGAAAGTGACATCTAACCTCCTAACAAACTCTAACCTCTGATCTATAAACACTGATGTACTAAACTACTGCTATTACATTACATTACATAAAAGACACTTAAACAGCTGCTGCATCCTTCCACTGCTGTGAACCCAGCAGTGCTTGTCCGGATCAGCAGTACTTGACTCAAGGCAGTAGATTGAGTCAGCAGAGCTTTGGTCTTCCATCAGTCTTTAACATTTGGCAGTAGATGCAAGGCAGCAGTTGTGAATCAGCACTTGGTAAGATCAGCAGATAGGAGGTCAGCAGATACAAAGCCACTTTCAAGGGGAGAGATTTGCATGAACTAACTGTAATCGTCTGCTTATTCTGGATCCACTGCTCTGATCCAGTTTTGGCTTTAATTAGCTGTTCCTCTGATAGGGTTCAATCCCAACAGTTTAAGTTTTTGGGAAATAGTTAGACAACTATTTCGTGTTTACATTTAGTAAATACTTGGTAATCATTTTCCTTCCCAAGGATGGGGGATTTAATACATTTGTGTTCGAAATATATTCTTAAGTCTCACTTAAAATATATTTTATTTCTAACTCCAAAATATAAATATTCTTCTCAAAAATATTATATTTTCTATTACATAAATTTTTCCCAAAATAATACCTTGACAAAAATACGCGTTAAGTCATATTTTCTTAAAATGCGTAAGTTACGTTTTAATGATCGAGTGGTAATAATAATTACCGGTGTAACTTATATATTTATCGTAGAGACGTTCGTATTATTTTGGATCCATTAACATTCGATAGTATTATTTTTACCCTAAAAATAATACTAGTATTTTCACAAAATAATCATAAACACATATCAAGTGACTTTATGAAAAATATATACTAAATATATATTTACCAAGCTTTATTTTGTGAAATCCCACCTCCGATGTTTTGTAAATAAAGTCGTGGCGAAATCTATAATTTGAAAACAATTCGAAAAGTATTTCTAACACTTATAGTGAAAATATTTCTAAGTGTTAGGTTTTTGGAAAAATTTCGCCATAGTTTCCCCTGTAACTGGAGGTGGCCACGCTTTTAAGCGTATCATTTTCTTTCATAAATCAAACCAACATTCTTTTCATTCAATCAAAACAATGTCCAAAACAACAAACTAGTAAATAAATATGTATATCGCATAAATTACATGAACTTGCGTTTTATCCAAGAATATAAAGTAAATTCCATTACTTTTAGTGGATCTTTATATAAATCAATCCGGTTTCGTAAAAACCCCGTTTTTAAAGAAATTCCATCTTAACTTCTTATCAATTTTTACAAAGATAGTTATTTTGTCGAAACTTATTGCTACACAAGTGTTTACACACTTGTGTGTTCTAAAAATCATTCTTGCTCATGTAAAATCCATTTTTAGAGAAATATGGTTTCTTCGACACTCGGTCCTTTGAAAATACCGCTTGTAGATCCGTAGATCTACTAGTTTTAAACACTATTTCGTAAGTAAAATCATTTTTACACAAGTTCAAGTTTGATGTGTGGTAGAGTTTCATCACTTAACCCTTGTTACACTTAAACAAGCTTTATGTCATAATCCATGATCATGACCAATCTGGGTTAAACGATGATCCGAGCTACCACAACATAGATCGGGACTAAATAACCACACAAATCAAATACTACAAGATTTACACAACATTCAAGCTTTTGACCACCATTACTAGCATTTTTAGTAGACTTTTATGTATCAACTTGTATGTTTACGAGTTTTAGCCGTTACATAACATTTTAACCACTTCAAGATAGTTCGAGAGTGTGATTCAAGCAACTTACTACTAGCTCGAGGCTAGGGAAGAATCTAGACGCAAAATGAGTGGATAAAAGCAATAGAGTGAGGTCCTTCGCCTTCCGATTGCACCAAGCTTCCTTGTAGGTGATCCTTAACACTTGTATGAGCTTGGAATGGCTTGAACTAAACTCGAAAAATTGATGGATGTTGAGGGGGGTTCGGCCGAGAGCTTCTTAAGAGAGAGAGAGTTGTGTTGTGATGTGTTGAGATGGAAATGATTAGTGTGCTAAGTGTTGATCTTATAGACATTTCATATGATCTTTAACCAATGGTTTATGTGCCTATTAGATATTAGACACTAATGAATTAAATAATCACAAAAGTACAAGGGGGTTCCCCCTTGGGGACCGAATTCGTTGGATGGGGGGGGGGGTACTAGTTCGATTTCAACCAAACATTAAGTATTAGTTAGTTAAGTGTGGAGGTTAACTCGGTTACTAGTGTGTAGTAAGTTGTGACGGGTGTTAGGGTATTCAGGGACCCTAACTGGCTCAGAAAAAGAAAAACAGTGTTGATGACAATATTTTTATGTTCCGGGTAAAGTCCGGTTGTTCGGTTGGATAGAGATCCGTTAAAGTGCTTAACAAAGCTTTAAAGTGTCGTTATTATTATTTTTAGTGACACAACTTATTCCTCCAAAGTGTCGGGAATATTTTCCCCATGTTTTGGCACTTTATTAGTTAGCCAAATGCTGAATTTTGTACTTAGAGTACGTTTTAGGCACATCCGGTCACTGTAATTTATTCCTAGTGACGCAGTTCTATAACCCTTATATCCCTACACTCACCACTAATGTAGCAAACTATCTCAGGCTCTTACAGGCCTTAGAGGCAGTACCTGCCTGGTGCTAGTTATGACAGCACGTTTAATAGGTTATCCGTTCATTGTGCTACTGTGCTTTTGGTGCATCAAGGTTGTCACAAAGGTGCTGTAAGCAAAACATGGAGTGACAGCAAGTAAAGTATGATGCAAGTAAGTACATGTATCAGTATTCAAGTAGCAGTTTATCCACAAGTTCAAGCAAGCACAGTAATTAAGCAGTAATTAATTATTAATTAAGTCGTACGGATACCTGGTTTAGTGAGGGTTGTCACATTCTCCCCCCGTTAGAAAAATTTCGTCCCGAAATTTTAAGTTCTGCTTGTAGATGCAGGGTTCTTAGGAAATAAGTGGGGGTATTTCTCTTTCATCCGGTCCTCACGCTCCCAGGTGTATTCAGGACCATGTCTGGCATTCCAACGAACTTTGACGAGCTTGACACTGCTCCGGCGGGTCTTGTTTACTTTCCAATCCGTAACCTCAACCGGTTCTTCAACGAAATGGAGCGTGTCGTCAACATGAATCTCGTCGGTGGGAATGGCAATGGTATCTTGAGTTGGACTTTTCTTCAGGTTGGATACATGAAATGTATCGTGAACTCCATTTAGCTCGGCAGGTAAGTCCAGCTTGTATGCTACTAGCCCTATTCTTTCCAAAATTCTGAAAGGGCCAATGTAACGCGGATTTAACTTCCCACGCTTTCCGAAGCGTGCCACACCCTTCCAGGGTGAAACTTTCAATAAAACCAGATCTCCAACTTGGAATTCCAAATGTTTCCGGTTTGGATCTGCATAGGCTTTCTGTCTGTGGCGAGCTGCTTCGATGCGTTTTCGAATCTGCGCAATCTTGTATGTCGTCTCTTGGGCGATTTCGGGACCAACAAGCTGCCTATCACCTGCGTCAGCCCATCATAGGGGTGATCGGCACTTGCGTCCGTAAAGGGCTTCAAATGGCGCGACTCCAATACTGGTGTGGTAGATGTTGTTGTATGAAAATTTGACCAAAGGCAAATGCTTGTCCCAGCTACCGCCCAAATCCATTACACATGCTCTCAGCATATCTTCTAACGTCTGAATCGTTCGCTCACTTTGACCATCAGTTTGCGGATGAAACGCAATGCTCAGATTTAATTGTGAGCCAAAAGCTTCTTGGAAGGATTGCCATATCCTTGACACAAACCTTTCGTCTCTATCAGAGATGATCGAGAGAGGCACTCCATGACGTGCGACGATCTCTCTCATGTAAATTTCAGCCAATTTGCTAGTGTTATCCTTCTCTTTGATTGGCAGAAAGTGTGCGGACTTTGTTAGGCGGTCAACTATCACCCAGATAGTGTCATGACCTCTTGGCGTTCTTGGCAACTTTGTAATAAAATCCATTGAGATTTGTTCCCATTCCCACTTGGGAATCTCAGGTTGTTGCAGAAGTCCTGAAGGCTTCTGGTATTCCACTTTCACCTTAGCACACGTTAGACACTTGCTCACATAAACAGCAACATCGCCTTTCATCCTAGGCCACCAATAGTAATCCTTGAGATCTTGGTACATCTTATCCGCTCCTGGATGGATAGAGTACCGCGATTTGTGAGCTTCATCAAAAATAACTTTCCTTAAACCACCAAACAGAGGAACCCAAATCCTTTTCTCAAAACATAACGTTCCTTCCTCGTTTGGCACCAAAAGCTTCTCCATCCCACGGAGATATTCTTCTTCAAGATTTCTTTCCTTAAGAGCTTCTTTCTGTGCGGCACGAATGCGCAAGGAAAGATCGGTTTGGATAATCATTTCTAAAGCCCTAACCCTTATGGGCTTGATCCTCTCCTTTCGACTTAGGGCATCGGCGACCACATTCGCCTTCCCTGGGTGGTACTTTATCTCGCAGTCGTAATCATTCAACAACTCAACCCATCGTCTCTGCCTCATATTCAGCTCCTTCTGATTGAATATGTGTTGTAGGCTCTTGTGATCTGTGAAGATTGTACATTTCGTACCATAAAGGTAGTGTCTCCAGATATTTAATGCAAAAACCACTGCGCCAAGTTCCAAATCATGTGTGGTATAGTTCTTTTCATGCACTTTCAATTGACGCGATGCGTAAGCAATAACCTTTTGGCGTTGCATCAACACACAACCCAATCCTTGACGTGAGGCGTCACAGTATACCACAAAATCATCTGTACCTTCTGGTAGTGCTAAGATTGGCGCATTGCAGAGCTTATCCTTCAATATCTGGAACGCTTCTTCCTGTTTGATTCCCCAATCAAACTTCTTATCTTTCTACGTGAGGAGCGTCAATGGTTGAGCAATTTTTGAAAAATTCTCAATGAATCTTCGGTAGTAACCAGCCAAACCTAAGAATTGTCGAATTTCGGTTGGCGTCTTTGGCGTTTCCCAATTCTTGATCGCTTCGATCTTGGTTGGATCCACATGGATTCCATCTCCGTTCACCACGTGTCCAAGAAATTGTACTTCACGTAGCCAAAACTCGCACTTAGAGAACTTGGCATACAACTGTTCCTTCTTCAGCAACTCCAAAATAGCTCTTAAATGCTGTTCGTGCTCAGCCTTTGTTCTTGAATAAATCAAGATGTCGTCGATAAACACAATCACGAACTTGTCCAAGTACGGCTTGCAAACTCTATTCATCAAGTCCATAAAGACCGCAGGTGCGTTTGTCAATCCAAACGGCATAACAAGGAACTCGTAGTGTCCATATCGAGTTCTGAAGGCTGTCTTCGGGATACTCTCCTCTTGTATCCTTAACTGATGGTATCCAGATCGAAGGTCGATCTTTGAATAAAAGCTTGAACCTTGCAGTTGGTCGAATAGATCATCGATTCTTGGCAGAGGATATCTATTCTTGATCGTCAGCTTGTTCAATTCTCTGTAGTCGATGCACATACGAAAACTACCGTCCTTCTTCTTGACAAACAGGACCGGAGCTCCCCAAGGCGAGAAGCTTGGTCGGATAAATCCCTTGTCTAACAACTCTTGAAGTTGTGTCGACAATTCTTGCATCTCAGACGGGGCAAGTCTATAAGGTGCCTTAGCCACAGGCGCGGCGCCTGGAACTAAATCGATGTGAAACTTTACTTGCCTCTGAGGTGGCAGTCCAGGAAAGTCCTCTGGGAAGACTTCTGGATATTCCCTCACGACAGGGATGTCTTCGATCTTCGGTTCTGCAGCTTTCTTGTCTACAATGTGTGCCAAGAAGGCAGCACATCCTTTCTGCAAACACTTTCGCGCTTTCAGGCAGCTGATAATTCTTAACGGCGTATCACGCTTTTCACCATGAACCACAATTGTTTCACCCTCTTCGGTTGGGATACGAACAACCTTTTCGTGACAAACTATCTCAGCCTTGTTACCTGATAGCCAATCCATTCCTACCACCACGTCGAAGCTTCCCAACTGGACTGGTAGTAGATCCAGAGCAAACTCACGCTCTCCCAATTCGATCACACAGCCTCTGACAACTTCATTGGCTTCTACTAACTTCCCATTGGCCAATTCGATTGAGTAGGGAATATCTAACTTACTAGCGGTTAAACCAAGCATATTCTTAAATTCTAACGATACGAAACTATAATCGGCACCAGTATCAAATAAAACGGATGCATAGCGTTGGTTCACAGGGAACGTACCAGTAACGACATTGGGGTCCTGGCGCGCTTCCCTCGCTTCGATATTGAAAACCCTTCCACGTGCTTGGTTCAATTCTGGGCAGTTCCTTTTAAAATGCCCAATGTCACCACAGTTAAAACAACCCATTCTTTGACCATTTCCTGCTCCATTCCCAGCTTGATTGTTGTTTTGGTTCGCATTACCAGCTTGATTCACATTGTTGCCTCGATTCCCGTTTCCTCCATTGTTCCCCTGTGGGCGATTCCCAATACCACCACGATTATTATTTCTATTCCCAAATCCTCCTTGGCCTCCCCGGCCAGCACTAGCCCAGCAAGAATCCTTCAAGTGACCAGTCTTTCCACAAGCTTCACATACTTTTGGCCCGCATCGGCCAGGGTGATGGCGTTGGCAAGAGTTACACTTGGGATGTGCACCCATATATCCCTTTCCTTTCCTTCTAGTACCAGTCATAGCTTGAACCGGTGCGCTTGGTTCTCCTTTCCTGCCATCACTGCTTGTGCCTTGTTTGAAATTCGAGAATTTCCTTTTGTTATCCCCGGACGACTCTACATGAGTCTCCTTCTTCCTTTGATCAACATCAGAAAACTTTTTTAGGCGGATCGCCTCCTCAGTGAGAGCTACGCTTAGATCGATCGCCTCAGTGATTGTTGCCGGTTTTGAAGAGGTTACCATACTAATGATTTGAGGAGCTAAACCCCAAATAAAGCGTTCAATCCGCTTGAATTCTGGAGTGACCATATAGGGTACCACCTGTGACAGGTCGTGAAACCTTTGAACATATTCCGCAATTTTCGGACCTTCCATCTTCAAATGCCAGAACTCAGTTTCCAATCTTTGGATTTCCGCGCGAGAGCAGTACTTTTTGCGCATTAGTTCCTTCAGTTCGGTCCATGTTAGTGCGTAGGCAGCAGCTTCACCAAGTGTCTGCACTTGCAAATTCCACCAAGATAGGGCTCCATCCAAAAATAGCCCAGAAATGTAGGTGACTTGCTGGTCTGGTGCACTTTTGCTCATGCGAAGTACAGATTCAGTTTTCTCAGCCCAACGAACAAAGGCGACGGCACCTCCAGTGCCATCAAAGTTGACAGGCTTGCAGTCTAGAAACTGCTTGTAGGTGCACCCTGCACATACATTATAACATGTGATCGGCATTAGCATCCTTGCTAGAGATATCCAATTAGGTCATGGTATGTCTTAATGACTTAGTATTACCATGAGGTGGATTTTTGTTGCCATTGTTGTTTGAGCTGCTTCCGTTGGGTCCTCCTTGCGAGGCGGCGTATTGCGCGATGGCGGCAGCGATGACTTGTTGCAGTTCTGCCTCATTGGTAGGCATCGGCGTTTGACGTCTCGGCGGCATCTTCTAAAAGATGTGTTTACGTCGGTCAGGCCATAGTAAAGATCCCATGTTATAATACATACGCTTTATTATGATAGTAATAGTACATAACATCTCATGTTATAATCATATCAATCACACAACATCCCATGTCACAAACATCAATCACACAACATCCCATGTCACAAACATCAATCACACAACATCCCATGTCATAGAATATAAATAGCCAAATCAAGCATCAAATATGATGAGAATACTGCGATTGCCATATATTGAGACCACATAGTAAGCGTACAAGTACATCACAGTGTCATACAACATCAGTCGACTAAGGGCTACATCACCCTAGTCCAAAAACTATATCAAATCAGTGTCAATACATCCCATACACATGATCAACAAAAGTCAGAATCAAAATGTAGTCTCCAAAAATGCTGTGCAGTCTAAAGCATTCGCCGTCTTCTCACCAACGTCTACCCATACGGTACTGAAGAGCCCTACACAGATGGTGGTGGAGGAGGGGGAAAGTGAGTGTAGAACAAACGACGCAACTGGAGCCAGTCCTCCTCCATGGCTCTCTGGGTACGCAACCAAGAAGCAACCTGCTGCTCAAGTGTCAAAAGGCGTGCAGCATAGTCAGGTAACAATGGTTGAGAGTGCTGCGAAGAAGCAGGGTGGGTCTGACCCTGACACTGGCACGGCGGTGGCTGAACTCTCTCGAGCTCCTGAATACGCCGTGTGAGCGCCTCCTGCTGGACAACAAACGACATCAGAACGTCCTCAATAGAATACCCCATATGGAAAGGATGGTAGGGGTCGGTCGGTGGCATAACAGAAGGTGACGTCCAGAGAAACGGCTCGCTGGCTGGATCTAAAGGTGTCACATGAAATGGAGGAACAGGGGGTAAAACATGTGAAAACTGTGGCATAACGGGAACAGACGTCGGCACATGCCCAAAGGGATGGGCCGAAGAACCCTCTCCAGGTCGTGCTGGAGGTGTAAACTGAGGGAAAGTAAAAGAGGTATCAACGTGACGGGTATCAGTGATCTGAGGGGGAATAGGTGGAACCTCATCATCAGCAGGAATCCACCCATGCTGGGCGTGCTCATCTCGTGGGTCAATATGTGCATCAAAAAGTGCTCGATCAATCTGCACAGGCATAGGGTCAAGGTGGGGTGCAACAAGAGGGTCAGCAGGTACATCAGCGATAAGTGGGGGATCAACATGATCAGCAGCAATAACATGGTCACCCTCCAGTAGTGGTGTATCAGCAGGGTGATCATCAATGGGTAGGTCAGCAATCACAGGATCAATAGGCATGCCAGCATGAGCAGGGTCATGCTCAAGCACTGGGTCAGGAGCAGCCACTGGCTCAAGGGCCATGGCAGGCTCGGGATCATCAAAGGCCATCTCAAAATCAAACTCAGGGTCGATGGGATCAACTGGGTCAACTGGGTCGACCGGATCCTCCATAGGGTGATCCATGGGTATAAACTCTATATCTTCATCTGGGTCGAATCCTGGGGGAAAGACAGGATCGGAGTCCTCCTCAACATCGTGGTCGAAAGCAAAGCTAGAAGCAGGGGCAACAGAGGATGCTCTATCTGGATCTGAACCGTGAGAAAAGTGCTGCGCACTCTGAGTGTGTGAAGGTGCGGAGGCCACAGACTCGAAAGAGTCTGGGACCGGAGAGTGAGCAGGTGACTCCTCAGCGGGAGCATCTGCGATCAACAAAAGATCTCCAGCAGCAAGAAGGGCCTCGCCCTGAACCTCATCCTCTAAGGGCTCGTCATCAAACAGATCGACGTCGGGAAGCAAATCGTAAGCAGGATATGAAGCAAGTGGTATGGGAGCAGGGATCTCTACAAGTGGTAGGTCCCCGGCCAAAGGGCCATCAGCGAGCTCATCAGCACCATCAGGTAACGCAAAGGGCTGAAAGTCATCCTCGTCTGTGCTAGTAACGTCGGATGTGTGAACCTCGCGCTCTGAAGACTCTAGGTCGTCTGATACTATAGGTCTAGGGCCTGTGGTGTCTGAATCACCAGTGCCGGTCGAGTCCATGTGTCTGTAACATAAACACAAATGTGCACAAATAATCAGTCATACAATCAGATAAGCACATTAGTCACCAAGTAAGCAATCAAGTAATTCTCCTAGTCCCACTAGCCTCTCAGCCTCCCAGACTGCTCTTCCTAGTCCCACTAGCCAATTCTCCTAGTCCCACTAGCCAATTCTCCCAGCCTCTCAGACTGCTCTTCCTAGTCCCACTAGCCAATTCTCCTAGTCCCACTAGCCAACTACCTCGGCCTCCCAGACCGAGCCTCAGCCTCCCAGACTGAGCCTATAAATAATAAATAAATGTGCTCAACATTTGTTTGTAAAAAGTTTTGGATCTGGACTTAATTGGTATGCAATAAAAATGTTTTTGTGAGAGCCCTAGTGATCATAGTCTAGACTCGAGAAGGAATCCTAGTTCGCTATGATCAGCGCTCTGATACCAAGCTGTCACACCCTGGCTTTGCGGAAGCGTGGTTAATTTGGTGTGACTTCTTAATACCATAGCTTAACCATAACAAAGCTATATGAAATAAAACCATGCAAGATCATCCATTTAATTAAGTTTTAAAAACCAAATACAACAACATTGTCTCAACGGAAACACATCCTAACGACATTGTTCAACAACCACAACCACAAACATCAACATGACATAAACACAGTTTAAGGACTGTAACTTGTCCAGGAAAGAGTCACATTCCCCAAACCCGGATGACCTCGTAACTAGTGCAGCGGGAAAACGTGTCATACCGCGCCAGATCCTTTAATTCCCTGAAATACATGTAAGTTGAAAAATCAACAATAATGTTGAGCGAGTTCATGTGTAAGTGAGTAAATAAACCTTTGTAAGTATAAAAATCCTGGTATGTAGCAAATAAGGAAAAAGAGATCACCAATGGTTTGCAAGGCCATTGATATGTGTGAAGTGCAAGTAGGAAGACTCAAACCTAGCGGATTTTGCGTTGGGTACAAAGTCACCCCGAGGTCCGTACTGTTGGACCTGGAGTTGGGCTCGCTACACCCAGATAGATCTACCGCTTACGTCCCTCGGTCCTACAATGAGGATTAATGGCCTCCAGTTCCCGCCTACCCACTCACATGATCTAAGTAGTAACCCTCCTTACGCTAACCATACCATGTATAAAGTACTCGTAATCATAGTAACATGTATTTCACCCCCGCAGTTTAGAAAACTGAAAACAGTTAAGAGAAAAGGGGGACATGAACTCACAGTGGTGCGTCTCTACCAAGTATGTCTCCTGATCAAGCAGCTGTGTGACGACCTACACGTACTAATTCTATTAGACGGACGGCCGTGCCTTAGCTTTATGGTTTAAGTTTTTGGGAAATAGTTAGACAACTATTTCGTGTTTACATTTAGTAAATACTTGGTAATCATTTTCCTTCCCAAGGATGGGGGATTTAATACATGTGTGTTCGAAATATATTATTAAGTCTCACTTAAAATATATTTTATTTCTAACTCCAAAATATAAATATTCTTCTCAAAAATATTATATTTTCTATTACATAAATTTTTCCCAAAATAATACCTTGACAAAAATACGCGTTAAGTCATATTTTCTTAAAATGCGTAAGTTACGTTTTAATGATCGAGTGGTAATAATAATTACCGGTGTAACTTATATATTTATCGTAGAGACGTTCGTATTATTTTGGATCCATTAACATTCGATAGTATTATTTTTACCCTAAAAATAATACTAGTATTTTCACAAAATAATCATAAACACATATCAAGTGACTTTATGAAAAATATATACTAAATATATATTTATCAAGTTTTATTTTGTGAAATCCCACCTCCAATGTTTTGTAAATAAAGTCGTGGCGAAATCTATAATTTGAAAACAAGTCGAAAAATATTTCTAACACTTATAGTGAAAATATTTCTAAGTGTTAGGTTTTTGGAAAAAATTCGCCAGAGTTTCCCCTGTAACTGGAGGTGGCCACGCTTTTAAGCGTATCATTTTCTTTCATAAATCAAACCAACATTCTTTTCATTCAATCAAAACAATGTCCAAAACAACAAACTAGTAAATAAATATGTATATCGCATAAATTACATGAACTTGCGTTTTATCCAAGAATATAAAGTAAATTCCATTACTTTTAGTGGATCTTTATATAAATCAATCCGGTTTCGTAAAAACCCCGTTTTTAAAGAAATTCCATCTTAACTTCTTATCAATTTTTACAAAGATAGTTATTTTGTCGAAACTTATTGCTACACAAGTGTTTACACACTTGTGTGTTCTAAAAATCATTCTTGCTCATGTAAAATCCATTTTTAGAAAAATATGGTTTCTTCGACACTCGGTCCTTTGAAAATACCGCTTGTAGATCCGTAGATCTACTAGTTTTAAACACTATTTCGTAAGTAAAATCATTTTTACACAAGTTCAAGTTTGATGTGTGGTAGAGTTTCATCACTTAACCCTTGTTACACTTAAACAAGCTTTATATCATAATCCATGATCATGACCAATCCGGGTTAAACGATGATCCGAGCTACCACAACATAGATCGGGACTAAATAACCACACAAATCAAATACTACAAGATTTACACAACATTCAAGCTTTTGACCACCATTACTAGCATTTTTAGTAGACTTTTATGTATCAACTTGTATGTTTACGAGTTTTAGCCGTTACATAACATTTTAACCACTTCAAGATAGTTCGAGAGTGTGTTTCAAGCAACTTACTACTAGCTCGAGGCTAGGGAAGAATCTAGACACAAAATGAGTGGATAAAAGCAATAGAGTGAGGTCCTTCGCCTTCTGATTGCACCAAGCTTCCTTGTAGGTGATCCTTAACACTTGTATGAGCTTGGAATGGCTTGAACTAAACTCGAAAAATTGATGGATGTTGAGGGGGGTTCGGCCGAGAGCTTCTTGAGAGAGAGAGAGAGAGTTGTGTTGTGATGTGTTGAGATGGAAATGATTAGTGTGCTAAGTGTTGATCTTATAGACATTTCATATGATCTTTAACCAATGGTTTATGTGCCTATTAGATATTAGACACTAATGAATTAAATAATCACAAAAGTACAAGGGGGGTTCCCCCTTGGGGACCGAATTCATTGGATGGGGGGGGGGGGGTACTAGTTCGATTTCAACCAAACATTAAGTATTAGTTAGTTAAGTGTGGAGGTTAACTTGGTTACTAGTGTGTAGTAAGTTGTGACGGGTGTTAGGGTATTCAGGGACCCTAACTGGCTCAGAAAAAGAAAAACAGTGTTGATGACAATATTTTTATGTTCCGGGTAAAGTCCGGTTTTTCGGTTGGATAGAGATCCGTTAAAGTGCTTAACAAAGCTTTAACGTGTCGTTATTATTATTTTTAGTGACACAACTTATTCCTCCAAAGTGTCGGGAATATTTTCCCCATGTTTTGGCACTTTATTAGTTAGCCAAATGCTGAATTTTGTACTTAGAGTACGTTTTAGGCACATCCGGTCACTGTAATTTATTCCTAGTGACGCAGTTCTACAACCCTTATATCCCTACACTCACCACTAGTGTAGCAAACTATCTCAGGCTCTTACAGGCCTTAGAGGCAGTACCTGCCTGGTGCTAGTTATGACAGCACGTTTAATAGGTTATCCGTTCATTGTGCTACTGTGCTTTTGGTGCATCAAGGTTGTCACAAAGGTGCTGTAAGCAAAACATGGAGTGACAGCAAGTAAATATGATGCAAGTAAGTACATGTATCAGTATTCAAGTAGCAGTTTATCCACAAGTTCAAGCAAGCACAGTAATTAAGCAGTAATTAATTATTAATTAAGTCGTACGGATACCTGGTTTAGTGAGGGTTGTCACACATAATCTTCTCTTTTTTTAATAAAACTGTTTTACATCGCACCTATACTCTTTACATTTGACAATTTAGTATTATTTTAACTGAAATGCATATATGCATATGTGTAGGTTGCTATAAGATAGATATTATCATATTATTAATGTTACACATGTGTAGGTAATTTAAAATATATTGAGTGTAACTATCTGAATTTGTACACATGTGTATGTGGGTATAAGATAGTTTATAGTCTGGTCCTTATATAAATTAAGCATGAAAGTGATGGTGATGGTAGAAGAATGGTCAGGTGAAATTGGATGATAAAAAAACGCCTAAAACATCTAATTATCAAATCAACACATATTTTATTAATGTGCTAATAAAATTGGTTAATCGTGCGGTTTGCTTATTTAGACGTGTTAAATTTTTTTGTTTATCATTTCGACTTATGGTTAACGCGTCAAATAACGTGCCAGTAGCTATAACAAACTAACGCATCGCCGCTGCCGCAACACGCGTATTTAAAATATTTTCGCATTCTTTAAATCAATCAAATATACTTTAGCATGAGGATTTTTTTGTCTTTTGAGTGGTGCACCGACATTTATCTTTAAGAATAAGGTTTTTGATTTCGTCTTTTATGTTCATATTCCTTCAAAAGAATAACGCTAGCGTGACAATTGTGAACCATTATATATTCGGTAGTTCTTACCACCCCTGTTTTAGTTAAGCATCATAGTTTTTTTCCACTTTTGGGATATATTTGAATTGAGTCGTTACTTGAGATAATCTTTGATGCCATTTAACTTGGTGTTTTCACACCATTAATAATTCGTATTTTTAAATTTAAAAATGTAAGATGGATTATTTCATTTGATCAAATACTAAAATATTCAAACTTTAATAGAAAAGTAATGTTGGTGACATATATAGAGGAAGTATTATATTTAAAACATTGTTTGTCAAGTGGATTTCAAGGTTGATGACATATATAGAGGAAGTATTTTATTTTATTTAAAACATTGTTTGTCAAAGTGGATTTCAATGAGTATAAGTAATCTTATATGAATTTTTCACATATCTTATTGAATTACTTTCAATGAGTATAAGAAGAAAATTTACAACAAGACTGCGGTAAACTAATTTTTTCCTCATGTACTTTATTTATGAATTATGTCCTTTAAGTTTATACAGTGAGGAAATAGTTTTATGTTGAACTTATTGTTTTTCTCCAACCTTGCTTTTAATACCTCTTAATCATAACGCAGCAACAAGGACACTACACATGCACTGCAAGAATAACAGAAATCGATGAGTCACGCACCTGGTTTTATGTGAAATGTCCCAAATGTGGCAAGACAGCATTTCCGGAAAAACACCGATATGTTTGCTTGGACGATGATATAGAAGAAGAAGAAGAAGAAGAACCGATTTTCAAGTAAGTCTCACACATAACACGTAGTATGTCATACAAATGAAAAGGCTAATACTCGCATGTTGTCCTACGTCTACAGGTATTGCCTCAACGCAAAAATAACAGATAACACAGACTCCACAGAGGCAGTCTTCTACAACGAAGCCCTTAATGATATTGTCAAGCTAAGTTGTCGTGACATGGTAATGAATCTAGGAAACAGAAACCCAAAGGTGTTGCCAGACAAAATAACTTCAACAAAAGGGGAACTAAAACTGCTACACATCACTGTGAAAAATGATAATAGCATTGCCGTGAACAAAGCAGAAAATCCTAGAACAATCCAACCAGCAACACCAGACCCCAAGAAGCCAGCAACCAAAAGAGCTTTACCACAATTTTCAGGTAAATTGCCATCACCACATCAACAAATATTATACATAATATCGTTCAGTCGAACTATACGTCTGGTAAATGTCTATCCTAAAACTAAATGTCGGTCATATTTACTAAATTAGTCTTTCTCATTGCCTTTTAACTAACCTTTTCATTATTTCTTTTTTACACTAAATTAGTCTTTCTCATTGCCTTTTAACTAACCTTTTCATTATTTCTTTTTTGCACGTTTGGTCCTCCTAAAATGGATGAAAACATGATTTATTTTAGTATATACTGTATACTGTATACGTATCTTACATGTTTAGAACTTCTGCGATTGTTGTTTTTGGTGAGGTTTTGATGTGATTTGAGAAGTTAGCATATATGATATGAAGCGTAACTTGATTGAGTGTTTTGATGTGTTGAGGTAAATCGATCTGTAATCTGTATGAGGATATGATGATTTTAGAGTTCGATTGATCGGATAAATGTGTTTAGAACTTCTGCGATTGTAAGGTTTTCATGTGATTGAAGAAGTTAATTGATATGATGTAAAGCATGAATTGATCGAGTGTTTTGATGATGCGTTGATGTTTGTTGATCTGTAATATGTATGAGGATATGATGATTTTAAAGTTTAATTGATTGGATGCATGTTGTTGTTTAATTGGAGAGTAAAATTTGACGGAATGATGTTTGTGGTTCATGTTTCTTTCAAACGATTTGTGTTTTCATGTGATTGGAGAAGTTAATTGATATGATATGAAGCATGAATTGATCATGTGTTTCGATGCGTTGATGTTTATTGATTGGTAATCTGTGTGAGGATATGATGATTTTACAGTTCAATTGATCGGATGCATGCTGTTGGTTAATCGTAGAGTAATATTTGACGAAATGATAGTTTTGATTCATGTTCATTCAAACGATTTCTGTTTCGTTGAGTATGTAATTTGTTTTTACTTTTTATGCTGATTTTTAATTTCTCTAGATTCCGGTGGTATCTATCTAAATGACTAAACTTGATGTTGAGATCTAATGAAAAATGACGTTGGTAGTTGTACAGTACAAGTAATGCTTATGTGTATGCTAACCTGTTAGTGTTAGCAACATATATGCAATGGTTGTTGTACATCAGGCACATATCTAGATGATTTAACCGATTTAGAGCTCGGAATGTGTCCTTAAAGGATTTTATTTAAAGTTATAAAGCAGTTGAATAGATCAACAGAAAGTTAAAAAGACTGAATGTGATCTCAGTGTATTGACTTAAGAAAACTGAAGTGCTATACATCACTTTGTACTTAAAGTAAGAGGGAGTACAGAAGTCAAAGAATGCATGAATGATGAAAGTCAGGTATGAACATTTAACATGTCATTTTCATTGAAGAATATTATTCAAAAAACAGGTAGTAAGTTACCCAAACATAGAACCAAGTACTTCCATTACATACATGACAAATTTGATTGTGTGACAACGTGTTTTTCGCAATTTGATGTGGGCTCTATTTTTTAATTTTAGTTTTTATTTTTTGGATTCTCAGTTATTACGTTTCAACTAATACTAACCAAAAGGGTTTCATTTCATTAATAGACTCCGACAAGAAGGCAAAGCTCCCAGCATAACCAACGCATGTAAAAGAACAACAAGCTTTCGAAACAACTTTTTGGAAAACCGAAGACTAAAAAATGACTTTTGCTAACGTACAAAAATACAGGTCCTAAAGTACAGTAATACAAGACCTGCCTTCTATGGGGAAAAGAAGACAAGAAGATTGCCTTTTGTAAAAACTTCAGTGTCAACTAACATATGTAGTATAACCCCAGTTTGTAGCTATTAGGCAGTACCTCCTATGGGGAAAATATGACACAAAGACGGCCTTTTGTAACAACTTTAATGCCGCCTAATGAATTTAATAGAACCCCAGTATGTAGTTTTATAATACTCTCACTTAAAATCATATAACTATATATAGTGTATGCATTAAAACCGTCAACAACCATATTTCCGCCGACTATAAACAACCTAAAGGTTGCCGCCGCAACGCGCGGCGTATGGCACCATCCTAGTGGAAATGGAAATGCCAATCATATTTAAAATTTTTAAATACAAATAAAAGTATAAGAGTTAATTACTGTTTTCGTCCATGTGGTTTGTCAAAAATCACTATTTCAGTTCATTAGTTTAAAAATTGCGATTTCGATCCCTGTGGTTTCACTTTCGTAACCATTTCAGTCCCTATGGTTTCACTTTCGTAACCATTTCAATCCATTTAATCTGTAAGTACAGGGACTGAAATGGTTACGATGTGGACTGAAATGGTTACGAAAGTGAAACCACAGGGACTGAAATCGTAATTTTTAAACTAATGAACTGAAATAGTGATTTTTAATAAACCACGGGGACGAAAATAGTAATTAACTCAAAGTATAATCTCGAAGAGCTTGTATGTGTTGATTTATTTTTTTTAACGGCCAACAAACTCAATTCTAAGCATTTTGGGGGTACACACTGGACATAGTACTTTTAAATACAAATAAAAATAAAAGTAGGAATAGAAAGTCAACTTGGTAAGCAAAATATAATCTATTTTAGTAAACCTTCAAAAGGTGAATGAATGAATAATGAAGGCCAAATGGGTCATATATTTATGTTTGACCAAGTAAAAAGTGAAATTAGCGTGTGATTAGGTGAGAGATTTCTTCTAGAAGTATGTTTGATATGGAGCTTTTAAAAGTTTCTAGTTTTAAGCTTTTAAGAAAAAAACTTTTACTCAATAAAAAAGTCGTGTTTGGTTGAAGAAGCTTGAAGCTTTTATGTTAGGAGCTTGAAGTTTTTTGTTGAACGCTCCTACTAGTAGCGTTTAAAAGGAGCTACAAGCTTTTAGGAAAAAAATAATTATTTTAACCTCTAAAAATAATGAATTTTTTAATGCACAAACTTTTTAAATTTTTAGTTATGTCCATTTTGGTCATTTTATAAATTTTGTTAAAAGCTTCAGCTACTCTGCCAAACACCAAATATTTCTAAAAATCTACAACTACTAGCTACCAACTTCCAGCCACCAGCTATCAGCTTCCAACCACCAACCATCAGCCAGCCACCAACCATCAGTCACCAGCCACCAGCTACTTTTGTCAAACATACCCTATGTCTTATTAGAAGTTTCATGATAGGCTTCTCTTTAATTTAAGAAATTTAATTTTTTGCATAATGTATCCTAATTTTTGCTCTAATCCTTCTTAATAATCAACTTTTTTTCTAACTAGAAAACTACTCAAGTTTCAATATTTTTATATTGTCATGAATTTTTTCATAATTAATAAAAAAAATCTAAATAAAACTTGGTTATTATTTAAATTTCTCATATTTACCTAGTGGTTTATGTTGTTTGGTATAGAGAATGTTGTTTGGTATAGAGAATGAATCGATTTGGGGTCTGAATTGTATTGAATTGTATTTCTCAAAATATTAGGGTTATAAAGAGGTGTTTATATAGAACACCAAGTTACACAATTAGCCCCTACACTACGACACGTTATTTACTTTCCGACACTCCCCCTCAAGTTGAGTAGTGGGATCACCAATACTTAACTTGCTCAAGCAACTACTAAACATGTTCCCGTTAACCGCTTTTGTAAGAATATCTGCGAGTTGATCGTTTGACGGTACATATGGGAGCTCTATGATACCTTCCTTCAATTTCTCCTTAATGAAGTGTCGGTCTACCTCCACATGTTTTGTTCGATCATGTTGGACTGGATTTTCTGAGATCTGTATAGCAGCTTTATTGTCGCACATGATTTTGGTTGCTGTAGTAGGAGGAAAGCCAATTTCAGTCAGGAGCTTGCGAATCCACAGAATCTCTGCTAGGCCACGAGCTACCCCTCGGAATTCGGCTTCTGCACTAGATAGGGCGACTACCTTTTGTTTTTTACTCCTCCAGGTAACTAGATTTCCTCCGACCATGGTGAAGTATCCTGAAGTTGACCTTCTCGTTCCTTTATCCCCTGCCCAGTCGGCGTCTGTATAAGCTTGGATTTCTAAGTGCCCATTTGATTTGAACAGTATCCCGTGACTTGTTGTTCCATTGAGGTACCTGATGATTCTTAATACTGCTTCCATGTGACTCGCTTGGGGCTGGTGCATAAACTGACTCACCACTCCGACTGCATAAGCTATATCTGGACGAGTGTGGGAGAGGTATATCAGTTTTCCCACCATTCGTTGATATCTTCCCTTATCTGCTAGTTCTACTCCATCTTCCATGTGAAGACCATGATTAACCACCATTGGGGTTTCCGCTGGTTTGCACTCAATCATTCCCGTTTCGGCTAGCAGATCAAGGATATATTTCTCCTGACAGATAAAAATCCCTTGTTTAGATCTCAGAACTTCAATCCCAAGAAAATACTTCAACCTTCCCAGGTCTTTCATCTCGAACTCCTCAAAGAGTTTACTTCTCAACATTGACATTTCCTCTTCATCGTTTCCCGTAAGTATCATGTCATCAACGTAGATAATTAAGCAGGTCACAAGATCGCCCCTACGTTTCAAAAATAGGGTATAGTCAGAGTTGCTTTGTTTGAAGCCATATTTCTTCATAGCAAGGGTAAACCTTCCAAACCAAGCTCTGGGAGATTGTTTAAGCCCATACAGGGATTTCTTTAACCGACATATTTCTCCCGCCTTAAAATTCTCATTGAATCCCGGTGGAGCATCCATATAGACCTCCTCATTTAGTTCTCCATGAAGGAAGGCATTTTTTACATCAAATTGATGAAGAGGCCAACCTTTATTGGCGGCTATTGAGAAAAGAACTCTGTGTAACACCCTTAAATTTTTACTTGATTTTGATAATAGATTATACCATTTCAATTAAAAACATTGTTTAAGTAACATAACTTTCACCAAAGAAGTTCATACATAGCATCAACCTTAGTCAACTAACAACTAAGTTTAAAACGTTTCAAAAGTTGTTTAGAAATTTGTTTACAATCCATACACAAAGTCTATCAAAGATTCAAATCATTGCGGAAGCTTCAAAATGAGTGTTCGGTTCTTTGACATTAGCTTGATCGCCCTCCGGATAGTTCCCACTTTTACCTAAGGTCAAAACAATCCAAAATGTTAGTTTCGACCATGAATTGGATTATACAACCAAGTTCTAGCATCAAAACATGAAAAACAAAATAAATTTTTGAAAGTTACCCTGCCGCGTGTCGCGGCAGGTTCCGATCATTCTGTCGCGTGGCGCGGCGGCCGTCGCGTGTCGCGGCACAATTTTGGACATCTTCCGCGTGGCGCGGGGGATCGGGTTTTCCAGCAGCTCATGTTTTGTGAGCTGCATTTTCTGCCAGCTCCGGAAAACTCAGATTTTGACTTAAAATGTGCATATCTTTTGACTCATAAGTCCGTTTTAAGTGATTCTTTTTCCTATGCGTCTGTAAATTCATTACCGACGTATCTATCAAAATTTTCATACCGAACAATTTATTTACGGACCGAAAGACCATATGTCATTATGTAATTATTCGACCCATTCTAACCTTACTCATTTTACTACCATTTAACTAATAAACCTATGGCGGCTTATGCCCAACATCCGGGGCTTATTATCACCCGCATTTCTTACCAATTACATGGTTTAATGCCTTTGTGATTATTATCGCCATTGTCGAATACTAGAACGTTTAAAACTACAATTTTCACAACTAATAGACCCGTTGGCTCATCTTGTGGAACCATCCACTTATGATGACCACCATTTGGTTCGTTTACTATACTAAGTCTATTAATTCACATCCAACCGTAATCAATATAAATTCAACGCAGATTTCGATTCAACAATAAGATTTACAAAACTTATCAACAACTCACTTAATGTAACTAATCAAGTTACGTACCTTCAAAGTAGACCTTTCAAACGTGGTTCGCCACCCGCTTGACGCTCCCGCGCCCGTTCCTATAGAGTTCATATATGATATATTTAGAACTCTCTTTAAATCATAATTCGCATAATACACCAAAACATCATGATTATGCGTTTAACTTGGAATTTTCAGTTTTTAAGCCTTCATAGAGGCATTTCAACAAACACTTCTTGGGCAGATTTTTACAAGATTAAACATCAAATCTCTAATTTATTATTTAGCCCTAATTTCACATCATTCAACCTTTTTACATGATTGATAACTTCAAATTTTCTGGAATCACTTCAAAATTGCCAAATTACACTAGATTAACAATCTATTTCCTAGTGTTCATCAAATTACACATAACCCACTAATCACCTACAATGGTGTTCGTGGATTCACCAAAATTTCTTATGATTTCAACTTCTATTTGTCTAGGGTTTTTGTCACACCCCAACCGATGGCGGAAACATCGGGATGAGACGAAGTGTGTATAGATTGCAAGAGACTTCATAACACTATGTGACAATATTTAATTAAATTCAAATTTCATTGCAGGTGCTAAATTGTCATACAACATTTAAAATAGAAATAACAACATTGTTCAAATTTCAATCATAACATCAAAAGATAAATAGATTAAAGGTGTGTATCTAGTCCACCCTATTCTTGTTTCATCTTTCATCATACTTCAACGACTTAACCTGCAACATGTATTAAAATAGAGTTTCAATGCAAAAGCAATAGCGAATATACAAGTTTGTTTACATAGCATAATAGAATATAAACTCAAATCCAACATGATTCATAATATGTGATTACTAGTATGCAATTTTGGCGTACAATATGATCAAACCCTAGAATACAACGCATAAAATAGCCTAATCCCAATAGTTTAGCGGGGTGGTAATGTTTAACTTAACAATACCCAATAGAATAGCGGGCGGGGCGTTAATCCTATAGCGCTATAATTGTTAAGGTGGGCGAGCAAAGTTAATGAGCATATAACGTTCCAAATCGTTCACATAGCATACGAGAATAGCAAGTAAGTCACATTAGTTTCATGCTTGTTCAAGGATTGAGTATGTTTAGTTTAAAAGTTTTTTGCATAATTATACATGTTGCATCCCAAAGTGTAAAGGGGAAAAAAGGATCGAGTATACTCACATTGGTTACGTTGCGATTTCTTGTAATAACGCACGAGTAAGGATGGAGAATAATCCAAGAGAACGAAGGAATGGTTATCCTAGATATTTAACATGGCACCAAACGTAACCATCCACCGTTGTTGCCGCCGGAACCACAGTCGCCGCTGGCCTGTCCTCACTACCCGAAACCAAACCCGAATCTGATCCGCATCTGGAAAGAGTGCACCAGGCTGAACCGGACCGAGCACCACCGTGAGCCGTCGCACAGCACCACCACCGTTATCAGTTCCGAAGGTTTACGACAGTCGTGCACCACCACCTCCGCTGTCACGCGTCCCCGACGTTGTTGTTGTTGTTTAACATCGGAAGAAGCGGCCGCCGCCGTACATCGTGTGCCACCACCACCACTCGGTGGTGGTCGGCCATATGATTAACGAAGAGAGTGAGAGAGACGAGCGAGAGTGGGGGTGTTATAGTGAAGGAGAATGGAAAACTGTGAAGGTAAATTGATGTATAAAAAGGAAACGCGAAAAGATCGTAATTTCTCGAAAATCAGCGAAGAAAAGGAATGAAGCTTGCTTTTGTTTTAGGCGGCAAACTTGGGTTTTCGAAGGAGCTGCGCGTGACATAGGAGATATGAATTCTTGCACCAACATCCATGTTTATTAATTTCTATTGGTCATAGCTTATCAAAAGGAAAATAAACATTAAATCTATTTTAAACTATCCAACTGTTATGAAATTAATATATATTATGTTATGAGATGAGATTACAATTATATTATATTGGTTATAACTTATTTATATTTGTATCAAACCAATCTAATTTAACTATTAAGTTAAGAAAATGATTAAATTTTAAGTCACAAAATTAATTAAATAAAATAAAATATAATGACTAAATCAATAATTGAATTAATTTTAGCGAACGGTTATTCATTTATTTGCTAAAATTTCCGTGGTTCAAAAAGGTTAGGATTCGAATTTCAAAATGGGTCGGATGTTGGGAATCCATTTCACAGATGCTACAGTTTTGTCCCTAGACACTGTAGTTGTTCCTAATCATCATAATACACACATGCAACTAGAATTTCAGATTTTTCCCAATTTCATGAGAATTTCAAGTTGAGAGTTTTCCTTAAATTTTACATAGCTTGTAATCCTCTTGCGATGAGGATCACGATTTTAAGCTCGGATTTTCGTTTGGACCAGATTTGCACCTCCAATTTGAGAGTTTTAGTAGAATTTTAGGGTTTGAAAGTGGGGGTGTCGCCCCCTGCTTGTTCTAATCGACCAGACATCCTTAATGGGTGTTTGGTTTTGATTTTTATTCAAAATTAATAAGATAGTTTCAATTCTTACAACTTAGGCCCTTCCACTTTGTTCCACTTATAGTTTAGTTGCTTTTAACCCTGTTATAAGCTATTTCTAGACTATTAACTAACTAGGTTAAA
Organism: Helianthus tuberosus; assembly: GCA_030545235.1. Classification (NCBI taxonomy): domain Eukaryota; kingdom Viridiplantae; phylum Streptophyta; class Magnoliopsida; order Asterales; family Asteraceae; genus Helianthus; species Helianthus tuberosus. The sequence goes on from CM060385.1 coordinate 27,192,901, forward strand.
ATTCCTAGTTAATAAATTCTTGTTTATTTATACTTTATAATTCTAATATAAAGTTTTATATTTTCGGGGTGTTACACTCTGATTGTATCAATTTTGGCTACTGGGGAGAAGGTTTCAGAGTAGTCAATTCCATAAGTCTGAGTGTACCCCTTTGCAACCGGCCTTGCTTTGTATCTTTCAATTGTGCCATCAGGCCTGTGTTTGACTGAAAACACCCACCGACATCCCACTGGTTTCTTTCTAGGTGGAAGAGTGCATTTCTCCCACGTGTTATTCTTCTTGAGTGTTTCCATTTCAGTCTCCATGGCCTTCTTCCATTCTTCAGATTTCAAGGCTTCCTGTGTTGTAGATGGCATTTGTTCAGAGCACAAGGCAGCAGCAAATGCTTTAGCTTCCTTAGACAAATTTCCAGTGGCAATGTTTACCACAGGATACCTAGACTTTGGAGCCACCTTTTCTGGAGAGTATTTCTTAGGAGGAACTCCTCTATTTTATCTTGGAGGGAGAGAGTATCTTCCGGTTGTCTCTGTTGCACCTGGTTCAACATGTTCAACAACTGGTTCCACTTCTTCAACAACTGGTTCAACCTGTTCAGCATTTGGTTCAACATGTTCTGTAGCTTTTGTTGTTGTCGGTTCTGTGTGTTCCCCTGTTGTCTCATAGTTATAAGACGTAGTACAATCAGGGTTCCCAGTAGCTTTTGTTGTTGTCGGTTCTGTGTGTTCCCCTGTTGTCTCATAGTTATAAGACGTAGTACATTCAGGGTTCCCAGTATTTCTTACCTCTGGTATCACGTTAGATGGACTTTCTTCAGTAGTACTGTGCTCCGTAGATTGTGTGGCTGTGTTTGAAGGACTCGAAGTACTGTGATGGTCTTCTGTTGTTACTTCTTCAGATGAGGGAAGTTGAGTTAGCCAACTCAGAGTGTCTATACTTTCATTCTCCCCCTGACCACTGAGTTGGGTGTCATAAAAGTATTTCGTTTCAAGAAAGTCAACATTCATTGTGGTGAACATTTGATGAGTTTTTGGATTATAACACCGGTAACCTATTTGATCGATCCCATAGCCGACAAATACACATTTCTCAGCACACGGGCCAAGCTTGTTTCGGTTGGTTTTGGGTATGTGAACAAATGCTGTACACCCGAAGACTCGGGGTTCAAGTGTAAGAGGATGGGGAATACTGGCAGACTTAAATAGACAGTCTAAAGGGGTCTTAAACTTAAGACCTTTGGTGGGGAGCCGATTAAGGAGATACACGGAGGTTGCAACCGCCTCCGGCCAGAAAGATTTAGGTACCTGAGATTCAATTAAAAGAGCTCGAGTCATTTCAAGAATAATACGGTTTTTCCGTTCGGAAACACCGTTTTGTTCGGGGGTATGAGAACAAGAGGTTTGATGAATTAATCCTTTGATTTTAAAGAATTGTTTCATGGAAGTATTGACAAATTCCCCCCCCCCCCCATTGTCGGATCGAAGGATTTGGATTTGGGTTTGAAATTGAGTGTGAATTATAGCATAAAACGTGATGAATTTCTCGTACACTTCGGCTTTGGTTTTTAAAAAATATACCCATGTCATGCGAGTGCAATCATCCACGAATAGTAGAAAATACCGAAGACCATGCCCTCCCATCACAGGAGTAGGACCCCACACATCAGAATGAATTAGTGAAAAGGGTGAAGCAACTTTCGTATTGCTAGGTTTGAATGGTTGTCGCTGGCTTTTAGCACGAAAACAGGTTTCACAATCTATTTTTCCATTTGAAGGGAAAAGTTTTGGAAACAAAAGGTGCGAATAACCAATGGATGGGTGTCCCAAACGTCTATGCCATAGCCAGGCTTCCCGATTTTCGGTTCCATGTGCCAACATCACAGTACCTTGTTGAGCCACTTCATCCACGTAGTACAGTCCTTGGCGCTCAGTACCACGTCCAATAATCACACCCGTCCTGATATCCTGTAGAAGGCAGAAAGTAGGGTGCATTAGTACCGTGCAATTTAGCTCTTTGGTAATATGGCTGATTGAGAGCAGTTTGTGCGATAATGATGGAACATAAAGACAATTTGATAATTTCATAGTTGGTGAACTTTCAATTGTGCCTCCTCCTTTCACTTTCATCGTTTCGTTGTTTGCGGTATGGATTTGAGTTTTTTGAGGATTGGACATTGACCGTATGTCTAACGGTTCATACGTCATGGTGTCAGTGGCACCAGAGTCGAATATCCAAGAACTGTTTTTTCCATGATTGTTTTCCATTTTTTTTTGATTTTTTTTTGTGATTTTTTTTTATTTTTGATTTTTTTTACAATAACGATACCAGGCGCTTACCAACCGAGCGTAGTTGATAAACAATTAAGTACGCCAAAAGTAAGAGATACGTTGTGAAGGTGCCGCTATTAAGCAAGCAACTAACCCGGCGTATTTATCAAATACGCCGGATACTTGAACTCGCGTTCAAGATTTCCGTGTGGAATACCGTCGCTAGGGAGCGAAGTTATCTTACCGGCGTATTTGTTAAATACACCGGCAACTTGAACTCGCGTTCAAGATTTAAAGTCGCCCACAAATAGGAACTCCGCAACCGACGACGTAATTATCAAAAAAGAAATAGCAAAAATTGATTGAGATTGGGATCAGCGAATTTATGAAAAAGGAATTGATTGGAAAATAAAAAAAGAAATAGCAAAAATTGATTGAGATTGGGATCAGCGAATTTATGAAAAAGGAATTTATTGGAAAAAAAAGGAAACTACCAATCTTTAGGAAAAGTAGCGAAGAAGAAAGAAAAAAAAGGAAGGAAGGTAGTGAAAAAGAAAGTCGCGAAATTGATTGAAGTTGATTGGAACAATGGCTTTCGAACAGTTTTTGCTGGTTTCGCCGGAAGTAGGTCCGGCAACTGAACTGGTTTTGCGGTTTAACACGGCGATGACTGGTTTTGCGGTTGAACACGACAATCGAACGAAAAACTTGAGGTTTGATTTTGGTTTTTCAGGTTTGAGTTTGAATAGGTTAGGATAAGTTGAGATTGATTTTGATTTAAAAAAAAAGATCAATTGTAGGAGATGAGCAAATCGGTTTTACGAATCAGAAACCTGCTCTGATACCATGTTGTTTGGTATAGAGAATGTTGTTTGGTATAGAGAATGAATCGATTTGGGGTTTGAATTGTATTTCTCAAAATATTAGGGTTACAAAGAGGTGTTTATATAGAACACCAAGTTACACAATTAGCCCCTACACTACGACACGTTATTTACTTTCCGACAGTTTAGTGGTATAGTATCCTCCACCCACACACGCACGCACGCGCACACACACAAAGTGTTGTGTTTAAATCCTTGCAAGTAAAAAATTGTTAAATAGTAACCAACTTTCATGTTTGTTTAAAATTTATAAGGGTGGAGGGTATCGTTCAATCACTTAGGGTGTTTGAGTTACTCTCTAGCCAATAATATCATGTCATGTCAAGTCCTCATTCCACTCCTCATTTTGCACTCAATCACTGACAATGGTTCAAACACCTATAGAGTGGTAAAGAATTAAAAAAAAATTGTGATTGGTTGAAAGGGGTTGGGATCCACCATTAAACCCCCCTCTCTCCTCATTCCCGCATCGGTGAGTAGATACCGAAATCACCACTCCCCATTCACCGATTTGAAGCCGGTAATCGTTCCCCGTGCGGCAAACTTGGTCCCCGCGATGATACAGTGTACCCTAAAAAACCATAACAATAGAATAGAACACCACTGAAACTTGGGTGTTTTTAGCTAAAAAAATTTAGGAATGAGTCTAGTAAAACGGTAAAGAAACTTAATTGCTATTATTAACTCCGATGAAAAAAATAGTACAAGGAAGAAGGCAAGAAAAAGGTTGAAAATGTTAGGGGAATTGGCCTGTAATAATCCTAACTAGAGGTCATTGTCCATTGACAGTCTCACCTTTGTATATTCCCCCACCAGTCTCACATTTCACCTATTTTTTCTACACCGGTCCCCCGTTAAAAAACACTTAACGGAGTTAAGCTTTTTCCCAAATTACAAACAGATTTTTTACTGCTTTTGATCAGAATGACGATACAAGTCCATTGATGTAAAACTTACCTCGAAATGGTGCTCCAAATGATTTTTGTTAATTGGAAAGTTAAACACCTGAATTAAAGAGTCGTTTTCATCGTTTGGAGCATCGTTTCGAGGTAAGTTTTTACATCAATGGACTCGTATCGTCGTTCTGATCAAAAGCCGTAAAAAACTGTTTGTAATTTGGAAAAAAAACATAACTCCGTTAAGTTTTTTAACGGGGGACCAGTGTAGAAAAAATAGGTGAAAGGTGGGACTGGTTGGGGGAATATTTAAAGATGGGACTGTCAATGGCCAAAAACCTCTAATTGAGATTATTACATGCCAATTTCTCAAAATGTAAAGCACTTAAAAGCTTAAATTCTGATGTTAGGGACATGTTAGTATTGTCCCTCATCAACAAATTATAAGTAGTAGTAAATTTCCTTGCTATTGATTTTTAAAGTTAGGCTTGAAAATGAAGTTTTTGGTTATTTGTGTTTTTTTGTCAAATCATGAAAAGATCGATGATGCTTCCACTATCTTAATTAAATTATATAAAACTAGAATTACGACCCGCCGCAATGCGGCGGGGATTCTTTAGTTATAACTAAGTCGATTTAGGATGTGCACGTTATGTTGAACCTGTCAAACGGGAAAAAATAGACGATGTAAAACATTCACCCACAAACGCACGGTGCGTCGTGTTAACTCGCAAAATTTAGAACGAAACGTAAAAACGTTAAACCAAAGACGCACATTGTGATGTGTTAAGTCACAAAATTTAGAACGAAGCATAAAGCGAAAAAAATTGCGGAAAATGAAAACTATAAAGGACCAAAGTTGAAAGTAAAAAAAGTTGTGAGGATAGATTGCAAAAGATAAAAAGTTTTGTGTTAAGAGTAAAAAAAACAAATAGTTTTGAGTTAAAAGTAATTTATGAAATACTTTTGGGTGAAAGGTAAAAAAATCAAATTTTTTTTGAAAAACCCCCAAAGCCAAGGTTACAACAACCATATGCATAACCATTTTTTCTTTGAAAAACCCCCAAAGCCAAGATTACAACACATAAGTAAAAAAAAATCAAAGTGGTTAAATAGCAAAAGATGAAAATTTTTGAATTAGAAGTGAAAAATCAAATTAATCAAAGAGGTTAAATTGTATAAGATGGAAACTTTTGAATTAGATGTGAAAAATCAAATTAATCAAAGGGGGTAAATTACCAAAGATTAAAACTTTAAACTTAAATTGTCAAAGATTAAAACTTTAGGGTTAAAAAGGAAACAAAGATTAAAACATTAAACTTAAATTGTCAAAGATTAAAACATTAGGGTTAAAAAGAAAAATTCTACTTTTTTTTTTCGAAAAACACCCTAAGCCAAACGTACAACACATGTATGCATAAAGATGTTGCTTATTTATAATGTTTAATGTTTAATAACAAGTAACTATAACGTGTGCTATATTTAAGAATACATGTTTTTTCAAAACATGTCAAACGAGTTGAAATATAAATGGCGTAAAGCCAATTATGTAATTTAACAAATAAGTATTTTCCAACACATACAAGACGCCTAGAATTTTGGTTCGACCCTTTCAGGCTTAAACACATTCATGGTACATACGTGCATTCGTTTATCATACAACGCGCCTAGAGTTTTGTATCCACGGGTGAGAAAGCAGCGTCTTTGCATCCGGCCTCAGCTTAGCATCCTGAAATAAATATGAAGTTAATGTTTGATTAATAACATATAACCGGGGTTATTATAGTCATCAGCAGCAAGTTCAGAGCAAATCAAATATGTTACAACTTACCTTTTTAAAGCACTGGAGAAGAAAATCAGTTATGTCGGGTGACAAGCTATCTGGTATTGTTGGATTCTCATCCTGAAGAAACAATTGAGCAAATTTTAGGTTGTTATGACCATTGACCAAAAAAAAAAAAAAAAAAAAAAAAAAAAACATTGCGGTTATATCAATTATCAGCACGGTTGGAACCAAATTTAAAAAAAAATCACAAAAATCATGTGGTAAATTTGGTTTATATAAAAAAAGAAAGGACACCTGAACGATCCTAAAGAGCGCAGGCATGGGTTGAAGATCATAATAAGGAGGTGCACCAGTAAGTAGCTCAATCACAATACAACCGACACTCCATATATCAGATGCAGTACAAACTCCAGACATTTCAATAACCTGAAAAAATAATAAAAGTTAAAAAAGATATACAGGTAAACTTTGCAATATGATCTCGGTATCATGCCACACAAAAGTACAAGAAGATAAAACTTTTATATACCTCAGGAGCCATCCAGTAAGGTGTTCCGACAACTGAATGTGTATTAACATCAGCCTCGGTTAGTTTCATGGCAACCCCAAAATCCGTCAATTTTACAAGACCCTGAAAATGGCATTTGACAGAAGTAACAAGAGTAATTAGTGCTAAAAAAATAAGGTATATAAACGGCGACTTTGCTTTATATTACTATATATGCAGCAGGGGTTTTGGAACATGCGAATACTACCATATGAACTAGCTTTTTAAATTGAACATTTACTTGCCTCTTTAGTAGTCAGAATATTAGCACACTTAATATCCCGATGGATGACCCCTTGTTCATGTAAATAAACCAAGCCTTCCAAAACCTGTCGGAAAATAAAGTCATAAATACAAGATTTTAGACCTTACAGAGGAATTGATGGGCAGTAACACACCTGAGATATATAAACAGCAACCAATGATTCAGGAAATGGTCCAAAGTTTTCGGGCTTAATGATGTTTGCAAGTGAGCCGTTCTCCACATACCTGAGGTTAGTTAGAGCACCAGCATATAAACAACGCTTTCAAAACCGACACAATTGATATTCGTTTCGTACTTACTCGAGGATTATATAGAGATGTGTCTCTGTCTTTAAGGATCCAAGATATTTCACTATGTTTTTGTGGTTCAAATTCTGCTGCACCAAAAGAATTGTATCATATAGCATGACCATACATTCCAGATGTTTAAAGCTGCAAGTGTCATTATTATATAATTTATATAGCCATATTTTTTCATGAACCACTAACAACAGACAAGTGATTTAAGATTTAAATATAAATTTATTGTTTGTAAACTAGATTCGAAAAAAAAAAAACAGAACGAGAGGATTACCTTAAGCAAGTCAATCGTTTGCTGAGAATTAACCAAGTTCAATTAATTCATGATTTGCACATACAGAAAGCAAAAGTAAAGGTGTTAATATGATATAAACTAGTTGTGCATAACATATTAACTAAGCAATAGGACCAATTTACGACAAACCGTTAGAAACACGTTAGAGATGATGAAGTCCATTACATAACATGTACTAAACACTATAACTGACATAATATAAACCCCTATGAATTGCTATAAAGAGACAAAGCTAATAACAGATGGTGAGGGCTGTTAACTTCAAACGACAAAAAACGATTACATCGTACCATGATGGCATCAAGATCCTCCTGTGCAATATTCTCCAATGACACTTGCTTTATTGCAACAAAATCTCCATTCTCCAAGTCCAAACCCTTGTACACTCGACCGTATGGTCCGTTCCCAATCTCATCTCCAAGCATCTTCCAAAATCCAAAAAGTATTATCACACACAAATTCATATGCAGATATCACATTCCAAAAGTGGACCGTTCATAATTAAATAAAAGAGTAACGATATATTCTATTGGAAAAATGTTTGTTTTACGAAAGTTAAGTTAAACAACTATCCTAACATAGTTGTTAATAGCGCTCATAGCGAGCGCTGAAGCGGATACCATAGCGTAGCAGTCATGTGTCGCTATTTGATTTTGGCGCCTCCATAGCAGGTAAATAGCGGGATTTTAGGATTTTTTTTTTTGTTTTTTTTTCTGCTTTAATATAAATAGCAGGATTCTGGGTGAGGTTACTGTAAAAATGACTCTTTTCGTGAGAAGTGTGAGAAAGCATAGAAATTGACATGTAGGCATCATGTTTTGAACTTAGGCATGATATTTTTTGTTGTTATGGCAAGAAAAACACCAAACATAACAATTTAAAACACAATGAAACATATTATGGACGTGAAATTTAAAAGACACTATTTAACACTTAAAACACACTACTTAATGTTCTTGACATGGTGTTTTAAGTTTTAAGCCTAGAATTCATTGCGTTGTGTCTTAAATTGTTATGTTTAGTGTTTTTCTTGCCAAAACAACGCAAAACATTATGTGTAAGTCCAAAACATGATGTCTACATATGAATTTTTATGCCTTCTCACACTTCTCACGAAACATGTCATTTTTACAGGATCCTAAGACGCAGGATTCTATAGGTATAAAATAGTATGATTTTAGGTTTTTTGTTAAGCATTCATATAAACAGCTTATTTGGATATAATATACATATAAAATATTTCTAGAATTTTCTCCTAGTGTGTCGCTAAACATAAAACAACGCCCGTTATTTCATCGCTATCGCTACATAGCGTATAGGTAGCTTGTCGCTATCGTCCGTTATTCGCTATTAATAACTATGTATCCTAATACGAGTATCTTCTACTTCTAGTTAATAGTTATAAAGAACGACCCGCTGAATCGTGTAATTTCTCGCGAACAAGCTCACTGACCCGTCTTTCTGAAAACAATCAAAATCAGTCGTACCCTACCAATAGCTCTGCTACGAGTGGGATTTTACAGGTATTATTGTTTGTTGGTATATAAAATTTTGGAATCATATGTTAGGTGGTGACTGATCCTATTAGTCATGGGAGGAAGTATATATATATATGATTCTGAAACTGAAAGTCTTACACTCTAGCTAGCATTCAAAAAACTCAAAACACTAATGCTACAAAAACATGCTAACAAGATATCAAACTGACACACTACACAATCAAATTTGCTAAAATGATTACAGAGATTGGTTATAGAATGTGTTGTAACCAACCAATGTTTTGGAACAATAAGAATTGTGGGAAAAAATGAATATGTCTTACATATTTGTTGTCGAGGGTCGCTTGCTGAGCCATCTCTCTCTCTCTCTCTCTCTCTCTCTCTCTCTCTCTCGGTGTGTGTATTAAAATTTCAGCAAGTGATATAAAAAGGAAGTTGGGGGCCCATCTGAAACTGATCGCCAGCAAAAGCTACAGTGACGAGGGACAACAGCTGTTGTTTGGTTGGAAAGACTTTCATCATCAGCAGCAGAATAGTAGTGATGTGATATAAAGCTTAAGAAGTAAAATATAAAAGTTAGTTAAGGGCTAAGGGCATTTTCGGCCCTTCTAGATGTTGCGAGGAAGCGAGGACGAACGCCATCGAAGGGGTTACGTGAGAGGGGGAGGGGTGTTTGAGACTTGAGTACATTTTTGAAGCATCCGAGACATTTGCATCAAGACTGGGTGCCACTAGGCGGGCGCTGTAAGCTGGCACAAATGGACGTAAGAGTGGGGCGTTGGTGAATGATGCAGATGAGGCCGGGTGGGGTCCGGAACCATAAAATTTTCACCGATGGATCAAAATCAATATGTTTTTTTTTTTAATTCATTGATTAATAACAATTTTGATTTTCAATCGGTGTCTTGTAAATAAAGCAATAAACTTATAAAGTTTAAATAAAAAAACTATTAATTCTAAAGACTTTAAAAAGAGTAAACGTTGACTTTAGAATAAAAGTACTTTATTTAAAGTCTGTGTTTACTCTTTTTTTCTTGTATTTGTTAAGTCGTTGAAATTTAGAAAAAAGAAATAATAAAAGGGATACGTTAGATTGTTAAGGAAGAAAAAAGATTTTACGTTGGGCTAACTAAAATGGGCCCAAACACATCTTTTTTTTTTTTCAATATCTCTCTACAATTCAACTACTATTTAGATATTACTAGGGTCCAAACTCTAGAAAACCCATCACAGTTTGAATACCCCTATCAAGAAAACAGGTCATAGTTTGGATATCCCTATTAAGAAAGGTATGGTTTTGTGATATCTTGTACTCTTGTGTTCAAACAACTAACTCAAAAAATAAATCTTACATCCTTTTATTCTCATATGTGGCCAAGTAGGAAAAAAACAAAGATGATGAGGTTCAAATGTTTATCTGATTAGAATCAAGATTATACTTCATATCATCACTTTGTCTTTGACCACCAACATAAGAAATCTTATTGATGGACAAAGGGTTGTTCTATCAACATTCTCATATGTGGCAGAAGTGGAAGATTTGTAATTCATGCAATGAGTCATGTAAATCATTTTGAGCTAACAAAATGCACTAATGCTCGGCGTTGAAGCCTCGATAACTTTAAATGAACTAATTACTTTAATTTAAGTCGTTTCCATAGAAAATATGTAGTTAGCTACTAAGTTTTGTTGAACTGAATATATACAAACTTTGGTTGATATATTGATTGTATTTAAAACTTCGTGCATAAAATGTAAAACTTATTAAAAGTAGATTTGTTACTACAAATCAAGAATATAATCACTTCATGATAAAGATATGATCATACAATTTCAAGCTCATATATTGGTATGAAAGATAATAAACTACATAGACACATTTATTAATGATCCCTAGTTGGCCAAATTACATATGAAACAAAACCACACTAACGGACATTCCCTATTCCCTAACCACACTAAGTGGAAATGACACTATCGGGTAGTTATCACTCATTACACCAATGGGACAACACGTCTTCTAACCACAATAACCAAGGTGCGACGACATCATCGGGTAAGCAAAAATAAAACACATTTAGTTAACACCATGATTACAAACAAATGCTAAAACACACATCAACTAACACTCAATGGTTAATGCCGGCAATCGTTTCATTGTTCAACAAACACACATACAAATTACAGTGTACACTTAAATGACAAATCTCTCACGCGATTGTAATTGAAATCGTCTAGCCACACATGTTTGATATGGACTTCCCCTTGTCTCAAATTCATCCAAAAATCGTGACAATTCTTAAAATCACCAAAATTTACTTTAAAACTAAATGAAAATTTGAAAACCTTTATTTCGTTGGAATCAATGTTCCAAAACGAAGGTTGGGTGTTTGCTTTTACCCCTACCCCCCCCCCCCCCCCCCCCCCCCCCCCCCAATGCAAGTTCTGGTGTTATGGAACGCTATTTGATTCAACCCCATAAGTAGCAGAAGTTCCATACGTCCACGTTCCCAAACGTGGGCTTGATTTCTTCACCCTTTATCTGTTAGTTATGCTATAAGCAGCCACATAGTATTTATTAGTGTAGCATGTTTTTTCTAGGAGTAATTTAAAAACAATTCACACATTCAATGGCTTCTTAGATATACAAAGCATGTAACTGTAGAAACACAAGATGATATCTAGAACTCTAATTTGAAAGTGATAATTATTCATGAACTTCAATGGCTATTATATAGCCTGAACTTACAACGGAAACAAAAACGGTAAACCAGAAAAATAGGAACGAACCACTGAACTCGTTCAAAGCTACGACTCAATAAAAAACCCTACCTATTAAGTGCAGTGGGCTCAGCCCTTATTGAAATAAACTCAAAACCCAAACCCAAACATAAAATAAGCCCATCAAATCCTCCCCTTAAACAAAAATTGCATCAGCCATCTTGTTTAATCTCTTGTACGCCAAGTTGTTTTCTGAGATGAATGAAATCATCAAGCTTCAGAGGCTTTGTCATAATATCTGCTATCTGGTCTTCAGTTCTGCAAAACTCCAGCTTCACAACTTCTTGATTTACAAGACCTCTAAGATAATGGAACCTCACATCTATGTGTTTAGTTCGCCTATGCATTACCGGGTTCTTTGATAGCTTGATTGTGGAACTATTATCACATATGATCTCCAAAGTCTCATTTGACTCTATTCCCAGATCTGCAAGAAGTCCCTTTAACCACACACAGTGGCACGCACAAGCTGTAGCTGCTACATACTCCGCTTCGGTTGACGATAAGGTTACAATATCTTGTTTCCTTGAACTCCAACAGATCGCTGCTCCACTTAATAGACATACATAACCTGAGGTGCATCGCCGGTCTTCGGTATCTCGAGCATAGTCACTATCGGTGTAAGCTCGAAGCTTCATCACCGAGTGTTTTCCATATTGCAGCCCATAATTTAAAGTACCTTTTATGTACCTTAAAACACGTTTTGCAATCAGCAAGTGTTCCTTTCTTGGATTTCCCATGAACCGAGAAAGCAAACCAACCACATACGATATATCGGGTCGGGTAACAGTCAAATACATGAGACTGCCAACTAACCTTTTATATGCAGTGGCGTCAACTTCCTCCCCTACTCCAGCCTTCGTTAGAACTGTTCCCTTGACAATTGGATTATTAACTGAGTTGCTCTCCCACATCCTAAATCTTTCCAGCACCGCCTTTGCATATTGGCTTTGACACAAAGAAATTCCCAAGTTACTTTGATGCACTTCAACTCCAAGAAAAAACCGCATCTGCCCCAAATCCGTCATCTCGAATTCACGTTGCATCGATTGTTTGAAGCTTTCACACATGGTGATATCATTTCCAGCATAAATTAAATCATCTACATACAAGCTTACAATGATTATTTTCTCCCAAACGGTTTTGATAAACAGAGTATGATCATAACTACTCTTCTTGAAACCTTCCCGCTTGAAATAGTTCTCGATTCGATTAAACCAAGCTCGTGGAGCTTGTTTTAATCCATACAAAGCTTTCCTTAATCTGTAAACCTTTGCTTCTTCGCCCGGTTTAATAAATCCTTGTGGCTGATTTACGTAGACAATTTCTTTGAGTTCGCCATGCAAGAACGCACTCTTAACGTCCATTTGAAACACGCTCCAGTCCTTTTGTGCAGCCATAGCAAGAAATGATCTAATCGTGTCCCATCGAGCTACCGGAGCGAACACTTCGTTGTAGTCTACGCCTCTCTTTTGTGCATAGCCTTTCACTACGAGTCTGGCCTTGTACTTGTCCACCTTCCCCTGTTCATTGAGCTTTGTTTTAAATACCCATTTGACACCTATCGGTTTTACCCCAACAGGTGCCTTAACTAATTCCCAGGTGTGGTTTTGTTCAATAGCCGCAATTTCATTTTCCATAGCCTTAATCCACCTTTCTTCTTTACATGCTTCTTCATATGTTGTGGGATCATCCAGAGAACTATACATAGCAAAACCTGCTTCATCTTCAGTCGTCTCTTCCTCTAACAGTTCCTCACCAGTCTGATAATCATTCATCCAGACCGGAGGTTTTCGAATGCGTGAAGAAGGTTCAACTTGACTAGACGCCATGGGGGCACTAACACAACCTCCTTGTTCTGGTGAATTAGGCGAATCTGCTTGACTTGGAGTGCTTTGCATCTGATCTATCAGAGGTGAATTTACTTCTTCAGCATGTACCTCATTTGCTGATGTGCTTGCCTCTTCTTCCCCAATGATTAACTCTGTAACTTTAGTTTCCTCAGTTTTCCAGTCCCATTTTCCTTCTTCATCAAACAGTACATCACGACTAATAACAATTTTCTTAACCACTGGATCATAAAGACGATAAGCCTTCGATTCTTGACTGACCCCAAGAAATACACACTTGTGACTTCGAGCATCAAGCTTAGTTCTTAGCTGTGCGGGTATGTGAGCATACACTACACAACCAAAAACCTTAAAATGCTCTACACTCGGCTTTATTCCCGTCCACATTTCCTCTGGTACCTTATCATCCAAGCTTCTACTTATGCATCTGTTCAACACATGACAAGCCCACCGTGCCGCCTCCGACCAAAAATATTTAGGCATTGACTTCTCAGCTAAGAGACACCGAACCATGTTCATTATGGTACGATTGCGGCGTTCCGCCACTCCATTTTGTTGTGGAGTGTAGGCTGCCGTCAATTGTCTCTTAATGCCATGAAGTTCACAAAACGCTTTGAACGAACTAGAAGTGAATTCCCCTCCCCTATCACTTCTTAAGCATTTTATTTTCAGCCCAGTTTCATTCTCAACTAAACTTTTGAAAGTTTTAAATAATTCAAAGGTCTCTCCTTTATGAGATAGGAAATAAACCCATGTCTTTCGGGTAAAGTCATCGATAAAGACTAATACATACCTTCTACCACTGTGAGAAGCTGGAGTAATAGGCCCACATAGATCAGTATGAATCAGTTCCAGTCGTTCTTTGGCTCGCCATTCACTCTTCTTTGGTATTGCTTCTCTTTGTTGCTTTCCAATAGCACAAATCTCACAAACCTTGTACTTTTCAACTGTTGTAGGCAAGTCTTTTACCATCTTCTTGTATTGCATTGTTCGAATTGCTTTGTGATTCACGTGGGCAAATCTCCTATGCCAGATTTGAGACTTCTGATCTTCACTAACTTGTAGGCACTCTGTTTGAGGTAAACTTCTTGCACCAATCACAGGAAACATCCTATTCTTTGACATCTTGGATGTGAAAATCAATCCCTTTTGGGGATGAAACACTTCACATTTTCCGCCTTGAATGATAAAAGTCACAGCTTTGTCTTGAAGCTGCCCAACACTAATCAAATTGGAAGTTAACTGAGGCACAAAATAAACATTAGTAATGACCTGGGTTCTGCCTTCCACCTCCAACCGAATATCACCCACCCCTTTGACTTCTAATCTGAGATCGTTTCCAAGTCGGACTGAGTGCTTATAGCTTTCATCCAAATGTATAAACCAATCCCTTGTGCCTGTCATATGGTTTGAACACGCTGAGTCTAGAAACCATATATTCTCCTTCCTAAGCTTTCCATCATCCACTGAGGCCATCAACAAAAGCGCTTCCTTTTCATATTTCTCAATATCTACTGCAGCCATTAGAAGAAGTTCTTCATTGTCATCATACTCAGCATAATTCACAGCTCGATCACCATTAGGACACTCGTATTGGAAGTGTCCCTTTTGGTGACATTTGTAGCATTCCACCAAGGCTTTATCAAACTGAGACCGACCACGTCCTCGTCCTCTACCTCTGTTAGAGACACCTCTTCCCCGACCTCTGCCTCGTCCAACACTCGAGTCATTTTCTACTTTCAATACCTGCTCTTCAACAACAACCTTACATTTAAGCTTCTGTTCATGAACTAACAGAGAGCTTTGTAGTTCATCGAATGACAGAGTATCGATGTCTTTAGATTCTTCGATCGAGCAAACAACAAAATTGAAACTCACTGTTAGTGATCGAAGAACCTTTTCCACTATTTTCACATCCGGCATATTTTCTCCACAGTTGCGCATGTCATTTGCCACAACCATCACTCGACTGAGATACTCTGCCACGCCTTCACCATCCTTCATCTCTAGGGTTTCAAACTCACGTCTGTGCCGCTGCAATTGGGCTCTTTTTACCCTAGCATTGCCGTGGTATTTCACCTTCATAGCATCCCAAATCTTTTTTGCCGAATCCTTCTGAGTGATTGTCTTGAGTATTTGCTTGTCAATTGACTGGAACAAATAATTTCTGGCCTTCAAATCCTTCAACCGCATCACCTCCAAATTGGTTCTCTGTGTGGGCGTCAATTGTTCACCTTCCCGTGGCTCCTTAAACCCATTCTCTATCACAACCCAATACTCTTTGGATCGAAGAAGGGTTTCCATGACCAGACTCCAATGGTCATAATCACCATCAAAACGGGGAACACTGGGAGCTTGGAAAGTGTGTGTCTCTTCTGCCATTTCTCTCACGAATTGCCCTCTCAAAAACTTAAATGTTCGCTCTGATACCACTTGTAGAAACACAAGATGATATCTAGAACTCTAATTTGAAAGTGATAATTATTCATGAACTTCAATGGCTATTATATAGCCTGAACTTACAACGGAAACAAAAACGGTAAACCAGAAAAATAGGAACGAACCACTGAACTCGTTCAAAGCTACGACTCAATAAAAAACCCTACCTATTAAGTGCAGTGGGCTCAGCCCTTATTGAAATAAACTCAAAACCCAAACCCAAACATAAAATAAGCCCATCAGTAACTAACTATTCATCAATAGTGATTTAAGATCATATCTTATAATTAATTAACCTTTTATTAGTTAACCATCAAACAACAACAACAACAACAACAACAACAACAACAACAACAACCATACCCAGTATATCTCACAAATAGCAAAGCTACTTATAGGGTCTGGGGAGGGTGGGATGTAGACAGACCTTGCCTCCATCCCTAAGGATAGAGAGGCTGCTTCCAGAGAGACCCCCGGCTCTAAAATCATCAACATACCAACGCACCAAGTCAAAAAAATATATAAATAAGAAGTCAGAGAGTATACCAACACACAACATACCAACATACCAAGAAAGTGATCAGAGAGTGACACAATATAGTGTAAAACATGTATGATAGCATACAAAATCATATGGGTATAAACACAAGAAGGCAATCACCTGTAAAGTCACTTAAAAGATAAGAAAGATCTACGTCCCTAAATATACCTAAGACCCTACTGCAAAATCTTCTAGAAATCTTTAACCCTAATTCTACGCCTCCACGAAGTCCTATCTTGGGCCATGTCCTCAGAAAGGTGCAACTCTAATAAATAAAAAAAATAAAAAATAAATCCAAAATTATATTTGTAGCGATTCATCATTTCACTAATATTATTAATCTTAAATTGTTCTTTTCATTATTTCATCAAATAACAAAACGAGCGATTTTGACAAAGCGTCAGTTCAAGTCATAATAATATTAATATGATAATATGTGAAAGAATAACATATATCAACCTGGTTATCACGTTTTTTGTCTGACAGAACCCGACGTGTTTGGTTTTCTAGCAATCAACATTATCGTTAATTTTAAGTTATTCGTCGAGCCTGATTGTAAACACCCCTCAAAGTTTTTTTTTCTTTTCATTTTCTTATTTAAAAATGTAATGTTTATGTTCTTTTACTAATAGAGCACTTTATTTTTTATTAAACACCATTTTTAGTAGCTTTGTTAACTTGTAAAAAATAACAGAATAAATGAATAATCATACCGATTAGTAGCTTTGTTAACTTGTAAGATCACACGTAGTGGGGCGCTATGCCCCAAGATGGTGCCGGAAAACGCCCCCAAACACCGAAACGAGGGGCGGTATAAATGAAAAAATGGGGTGGGGCGTGAGTATTATAGCGACGGTATCGGGGTTGGTTTTCAAACTTTAACCAATCAAATTTAAGCAATGTTTTTTATAATTAATTAATAAAATTGAAAATTAATAATTAGGTAATGATGGGTAGGGGCTTTATGACTACAGGCTCTAGTGATATAACGCCCCATAAAGCCCCTGTGTGACGTGACACGACACGTGTCGTATAACGCCCCACAATGGGCTTTATGACTACGGATGGCCTAATAAATAACAGATTATTATTATTTTTTTATGCAAAGGAAAATGTAGAAAGGGGCTAAAAACACGGGCGGGTCAATCAGGCGAAACCCGATCCATATTCAAACAAATTTACGTTCAGCCATTAAACGCCTTGATAGTACACAGTCGAGAAAGAGAAAAAAGATCAGCCTCCTCCGGTCAAGTCTTTTCTTCTCATCGTCGGCAATGACAAAGGCGGTTCTAAATCGCCGTCATTCATCACCGGAGCTGCTTCTTTTCTGTCTCCTCCTCATCATCTCCTTCACATTCACATTCTCAATCCAACCGGTGCCTTACGCCAGCAGCAGCGAAAGCGATCAACCGGTTCAATGGCAGTTTTTCACCAAACAAAACTTTTCATCTTTTGTTCGCCTTAACCCTCACCTGCTCCTTTTGGTCACGCTTCCAAGTAATTTCTTAAACCTCAACTCATATTGTTTATTTAGCACCTATATTTCTTATGAACTCAGTTTCTGTAATATATTTGACTGTTAATAATTATTATAGACTAAGTATCAAATTTTAAGAGAAATGTTAGATAGAATCCACATAACATCCTACCGCTCTTATCACCAATATTGACTGTTATGCCCACTAGAGGTCACGGATTTGTTTTTGAAATGAAAACAGATGGCGGCTATTTTATAAATAACGATACGCTAGAATTTAAAAAAAATTTATATGTATTTTATATCAAAATAGCGTGGTATATATGCTATTTTACATGTATGTTTAACAAAAACCTATAATCCAGCTATTTTGTATAGCTATAGCTATATTTAATTGTTATATATATTAAAAAAATTAACTGTTGCTATTCTCGCAATCAGTCGCTATGACCCTAATAGCGACACTACATCGCTTCGTAGCGCGCTATAGCGATCGCTATAGCCGCTATTGACAACTATGCGCTTAACACACCATTTTTTGGGGGTTTAGACATAATTTAGGCTGGTTCTTGGCCAATTTTGGATGTTCCAGACAAGTTTGCCCAGAATTTGCATAATTTTCAGGATTTGGCCGAATCTCGCCGGAGCGCCTAGATGGCAGCAAGGCGTTTCCCCTGCGCCCTGCCTCTCCAGAAAACCTAGGCGTGCACCCGAAGGGCTTTTGACAACATAGCTGTGGACATAACAGAATATAACGGTGGTTTGCCACACCATCATCGTATACATAACAAAACAGTTAATGTGATTTAGGAATCAATGATTTATATAGGAAGTTGCTTTGGTGAGGGATTTATGTTGCTCGTCTTGCTATATATATAATGATTTGATGTGAGGATCTACCATATGAATAGTTAATGTAGCAGGTGGATATAATATATATATGTATATATATACATGTTTGATTTCGATTTCTATATTTTTATGATGTAGATACCTTATGGAGTGAAGTTGAACATAGAGTTTGGAATGAGAAACCGTACATTAAGGATGCACCAGAAACTGTAACAAAGCCATAGGGAAACATTGAGATTATACTGACCCGCGTTCGGACCCAGACCAAGACCTACACCCAAAAGTTAGGATCGGTTAACGACAATGGGCCACGTATACCACACGATTCCAGTAGAACTATACGTGAAATAACACCTGGTTCCATGCTCATTGCAACAGAAAACCTCGCTGGCTTGTATCCGTTAGACCGATCCAGAATTCTCATAGTGAAAGCGGATCAACTCTACCGGATTTTACACTTCTAACCTAAACACCCCGGTTCCCACTAAGCTCCTCCCCTGACCAGAACAGGCTTCCTGCGTACTGCAATCATATTATACCTGGAAAATCACTCATATGGCCACGTTAACCTAAAAAAAGTCGCCTTTTGACCGAGAAATAGCCTTGTGATGCATGCATTTGGTTGAAGAAAAATCATGTTTGGCTCTTAAATTTTCTTAAAGAAGTTGGAATGTAGTGGTTGTGCCATTGTGTGCACGCTCGGTCTTGGCAGCAGTCGTGTTGTATACTTGTGTTAAACACAAAAATTGCTAATTTGCATATTAGCCAATTCTGTTATACAACTTTTCATATAATTGGTGCGTTTTAACTTGCAATTAGGCCAGTGGGGGGTAAGATAATTGTCAAGAGCATGGACTATATACATATAAAGAGAACTTTCATCTTCTATATGGTGATGATGTATGAAATGTTTTTAGATTATATAACACCAAGCTAGTCTTCAACATTAACTTGTAGTCTAGTGTACTAGCTCCGACTCTGACATTGTTAATCTATATTACAACGGATCCGTAAGAGTTAGTCATGAATGCAATTATAAACCCAGTTAATCTCTATTATGATTGTCAACTTTAATGAAAGTAAGGTAAAAAGGGTATCTTAATCAAAGGACACGTGATCTAAGGGGGCGTTTGGTTCGCAGGAATTTAAGGGAATTGGAATCTGAATTCCATCTCTTAATATGTTTGGTTCACAGAATTTGATGGAATTGGAATCTCAATTCCAATCTTCATGTGTTTCGTTGACAATGGAATTGGAATTAGGCATGGATTCCTTTAAATTCCTTTAACTAAAGGAATTCAAAATCCTTCCTATATGTGAAGGAATTAAAATAAATTTATTGGAATCTTCGACCGTTTCGACCCGAACGGTTTCAACCCGTACCGTTTCTATCCGAACCGTTTCGACACGAACACGAACCGTTCCGACCCGTACCATTTCGACACGAACCATTTCGACCCGTACCGTTTTGGCGCGAACGGTTTTAACCAGTAACGATTCGAATCGAACCGTTTTGACGCGAACCATTTCGACCCATACCGTTTCGGCGCGAACGGTTTTGTCCCATAACATTTCGAATCGAACCGTTTCGATGCGAACCGTTTCAACCCGAACCGTTTTGACACGTACCGTTTCAACTGAACCGTTTCGCCCTGTACCGTTTCGTCGTGAACGATTTCGACCCGTACCGTTTCGAATCGAACCGATTCGATGCGAACCGTTTTGGCCTGTAGTGTTTTGACCCAAACCGGGGGTTGTGGTTGACGGGGTAATGGATTCCAATTTATTTGACAACCAAACACAACAAAAATGGAATTGAGATTCCAATTCCAACAATTTCCAATTCCAATTGGAATGTTTAAATTCCAAATCCAATTCCCTCAAATTCTAATTACTATACAAATTCCAATTCCAAAACATTCCGCGAACCAAATTCAATGGAATTTAAGGGAATTGAAATTTGAATTCATGGAATTGGAATCCCAATTCCAATCTTCATGTGTTTGGTTGACAATGGAATTGGAATTAGAATTAGGCATGAATTCCTTCAAATTCCTTTAACTAAAGGAATTCAAAATCCTTCCTATATGTGAATGGATTAAAGTAAATTCATTGGAATTCTTGAGCGTTTCGACTCGCACCGTTTCAATCCGTACCTTTTCGACCCATACTGGTTTCGATCCGAACCGTTTTAACCCATACCATTTCGACGCAAACGGTTTCGAACCGTACCGTTTCGAATCGAACCGTTTTGACCCGAACCGTTTCGACGCGAAACGTTTCGACCCGAACCGTTTCGACGCGTACCCGTTTCGACCAGTAACCGTTTCTACGCGAACCCGTTTCGACCAGTAACCGTTTCTACGCGAACCATTTTGACGCGAACCGTTACCTGTACCGTTTCGAATCGAACCGTTTCGACGCGAATCGTTTCGACCTTTGCCGTTTCGACTTGTACCGTTTCGAATCGAACCGTTTCGACGCGAACCGTTTCGACCCGAACTGGTGGTTGTGGGTGCCGGGGTGATGGATTCCAATTTATTTGACAACCAAACACAACAAAAATGGAATTGAGATTCCAAATCCAATTCCTTCAAATTCTAATTTCTATACAAATTCTCAATTCCGATTCCAAATCATTACGCGAACCAAACGCCCCCTAATGGTATACTGACATCTTGGGGGTATGATAAGGCTTAGGGACATTAGGTCCTCAGTTCGATTTCCCAGATTTATTGAGTTTTCTTATGAATTGGTGTACATATATTATTGCTAGTGGAGATAAATATCATCAAGTGGTTTTCTGTTGTTGTGTCTCTCTTCCTAGTCATCAATTATTCTAAAATGGTTGTGGTAAGTTAATGGTTCAGATCTCTTATTGGTTCAGCACTTAATGGTTTAGATTGTTTGTTTCACGAGCAAATGTCTGAATGGTTTAGACATTTGCATTTGAATAGTTAAGTATTATTATACCGAGTCTGAATGGTTAAGACCTCTAATCTGAATTAGTCAAACATTTTCCTCTAAACGGTTAAGCATTATACTGGCTTTTAATGGTTCGGTACTTAATTATTTAGTCATTGAGTGCCAAACACCTGGTTATAACTTAGAACCCTGTTTGGGTAAAGGATTTTTCGAACCACATAACTATAACTCATTCAGGGGCTACAATACAATCCAATCTCCTAAACCTTGCCTCCCTACAGCACCAATTGCAGGTACTCTCACACTCTCTCTCTCTCGTTATCTCTAATATCATCGTCTAGGGTTTCATTGCGGCATAGATGATATATATGAATGTATCTGGTAAGACAATGCTTGTTTTTTTTATGAATTATGATGAATTGAAATAAATTTAGCTCCAATTGAAGCAATCTCGTTCTGTTTTCCTGTTTATCTCGTCGGCTATATAGGAAATAAGTGAAAATTAAAGCGTGTATATATAATTGGAATCTGCATTGAGAAATGCTCAATTTGAATTTAGGAAGTAACAGCTAGACTTAAAAAGTTGAACTCGATAGAGTTTTGAACCTATATGCTGTACTATTCATTCTTTTCTCCATGCTTTTCTGTATAGATTTAACAGGTTTACACAAGTTAATCGTGTTATTAAAGTGATTTTTTTTTTTTACAAAGTGATTATATTTTATATCTTATTTATTTTTCTGTTATATTTTCAGCTGTATTCTGTTATAGTTAGTTGGTTTGGCTCCTATCATGATATAGTAGTAGTTATCGAAGCGCAAGCCACAAAGGGTGAGCCGTCGGCCTCAGTGCAAGGCCCTTAAAAAGGGGACGCTTTTTTAGGCGAGGCTTACAGTATAAAAATAAACTTTT
This sequence comes from Helianthus tuberosus, assembly GCA_030545235.1. Taxonomy (NCBI): domain Eukaryota; kingdom Viridiplantae; phylum Streptophyta; class Magnoliopsida; order Asterales; family Asteraceae; genus Helianthus; species Helianthus tuberosus. The sequence goes on from CM060385.1 coordinate 27,215,413, forward strand.
TAAGGGGTTTTAGACATCTTTTAGGTCTTTTTAGGGCCAGTTTAGGTTGATTACAGGCTTGTTTAGGGTTGGTGTAACTGTTTCAGACCTGTTCAGACGATTTTTGGTTGGAATTTTGTTGAAGCTTGGCCTGAAAAAGGCGCCTGAGGTCTTGAAAGTGGGGATTTTGAAGCGAAGCGAGAAGGCTGCGCTGGGCCTAGGCGCCGCGCGCGCTTAGGTGAGCCTAGCCTAGACCACAAAGATATATATAGGAGGCTATCTCTTGTATTTGTATCAATCATAGAAATACAAAATACACATACTGACACACATACCTTTGTCTCACATATATGTATCTTTTGCGTAACACAATAAATTTTGCTGCTTCTCATATCTTACATATGTTATTGATCTGAGTTGAATCATCTTACAGGAGCTGTTTGTTACCATTGGCAACATGACTTCCACATAACCCTGCTCAATTAAGAGTCCCAGTTTCATAAATTTTCAGTACATTTTAGTCAGTTGCATACTTTACTTTTGAATACCGAAAAAATTCATTATATTTTTGAATCTTCCTTCGGGAGCGGGCAGCACAACTTAAAGATTGGGAGTTGCATAAAAGTAAAGTCAAGAATGCCTCTCATTCTATCTTCTTCCTTCATGACACCTTGCTTTTATGTTAATAATGTCAAGGCACCCCACCTTCTAATCCCGCGAACATCATTATCACATCCGTGTTACAAATCTACCCACTGCAACATTCTTCAAAAACACTTACTTGCTAATAAGCACAGATCAACAACGATTCTAAAACATAAGTCACGTTTGGAATTTAAAACAAGAGAATCATTAAACTCCAACCACGAGCTCGCTAGTGATGAAAACGTTACGGAAGATGAGTGGATGTATCAAGATGTTGATGATTTAGATTCACCTTGGGAAGGGGCAATTTTGTACCAAAGAAACCCTTCAATCTCTCACCTTGAGTATTGCACAACCTTAGAAAGATTGGGATTAGGACAACTTTCAACCGAAGTTTCAAAATCTCGAGCCTCTTTGATGGGCTTACGCGTCACAAAGTCCGTTAAGGATTTTCCACATGGAACACCTGTCTTGATATCCATCGATGTAACCCGGAAGAGACAGAACTTGAAGCTTGATGGGATCATACGCACGGTCATAACCCTTGGGTGCAATAGGTAACCATCTGTTCTTGAAACTTATGTTAATACAATTGTGGTTATATGCAGATTGATATATTAGTGTTTTTTTGTTGTGTTCGATTTAAGGTGCGGTGGACCGGCTGCTGATTGCGTGTTTTCCAATTTTTCGCTTGTACTAACTGAAGAGCCTATAGAAGAACCGGAAATCATAAATATGGGAGTAATTTATGGTCAAAGTGAACAAGGAGACGATGAGTCTGTTGACTTAGATGACTGGCTGTATTTCCCTCCCGAAGAGAAATCGATAGATATATCCAAGAATATAAGAGATATGGTTCATCTGGAAATAAAGATCAATGCTATATGTGACCCAATGTGCAAAGGTTTGTGTCTAAATTGTGGTCAAAATCTCAATAATAGTAGCTGTAATTGTAGTCAACAGGGGTCAAATTCAAAAAGTTATGGGCCTCTTGGAGGTCTGAAAGAGAAATTGCAACAATAGGGCTGCCAAATATTCTTAAATTTTGTTTTATTTGCATGCTTGTAAGAATTTTGTGAACTTTAGTTGTTGATATGTAAATGGAGAGTGCATGTATTGTATTCATGATATACTCTCATATACACTACATTTGATATACATGTCTATTATGATGAGTCTTAGACTGACTTGAGAGTCGGAGGGTGGTCCTCAAGCTTCTCTATATACTCTCATATACACTACATTTGATATACATCTCTATTTTGACTTAGACTGACTTGAGAGTCGGAGGGTAGTCCTCAAGCTTCGGCCTTGGGACCCCCTCGAAACCTTGCGACCCATTCTAACGAGCTTCTTTTTGATGTTTTACAACCTTCAATACAAGACAGAGAAGATGAAGCATGTCTACTCCTCCTCCTCCATTGTTGGGCTTGAAACTTTGGGCGTATTTTTTTCGCTATTTGAGCTTGAAATTTTTGGGCTAATGGACAAAGGGCCCAAACTAACGAATTTAGGACTAAAACTTTGGTCAAATTTTATGTTAATTAATGGTTTGGGCCTATAATTTTGAAGTTACTTAACATTCGAAAACAAAAATTATAATCCACAATTTCAATCACAAGTCGGCATTTTCGGCTTATACGGGGGCGGTTCGATTATAAAAGTTGGTTCCGTTTTACGGGTTCGGTTCGTTTCTTTCGGTTTTCAATGCATGCAAAACCGATTCCGAACAGGAAATTCGGTTTTTAAAAATCTGAAACCAAACCATCGGCTTTAGGTTGTGTTCAGTCATTGTGGTTTTGTTATGTCTTTTATTTCAGTTTCATGCACACAACTATTATATGTGCTCTTTCGAGGTCTATACATGATTTATGGATTGATAATTTTCACATCTATGCTCGTTCGAGCTCTATATGCGATCTCTAAATCTGCAACCATTAGATCTATGCTCCTTCAAGCTCAATACAAGATTTCTATGTTAATAATCTTGATACATGTGCTCATTCGAGCTCTAAACGCAATTTCTAGATCCGGCACTTCAAACATGTGGTCATTTTAGTTGCTATTACCGATTTCTGGATCTATAACCTTAGATTTGCATTTGTTTAGGTTCCATACGTGATATCTGGATCCGCAACCTCCATATTTGTGTTCATTTGTGTCTTATACGCGGTGTACAGATCTGTAAAAGCCTCAGATCATTTGTAGCAAAGAACTAGGCTCAATGGATTTTTATAGCAACATTGTTGCCATCGTGGGACTTATAGATTGAAATATATCGATTGGATAATTCATATAGAAAACAAGAATGGATATGCATTTCCATTATGAAAATAACTTTTACACAAATCAGACAAAAGATTCCCCTCTTATAGTTGGTGAATCATCACAAGTTTCAGTTTACAGTTGATATATTTTTGAAAGTTCAATAAGCCAATATATTTACAGAGAAAGTTGAAAATACAAAAGTCTCTTAACGTACGCGACCACCCGATAACGTGCGTAATTATGCATATAACATGCGTAATTAGTGTTGAAACAACCCATGCGTAATTTTCATGTTTGGTGGCATGCAGGTTTTAATTTTCTATAACGTGCGTAATTATGCAATAATGTGCGTAATTATGCAAATAACGTGTGTAATTAGGATTTAACCCAACCATGCGTAATTATTGTTGGAAATTTGTGAAAATAGCATTTTTCACAGATATAGGAAAATGATTTTTTCCTATTTTGGACTAGAAATAAATATAAGAAAATGAGCGGGTTTTATATATTTATTTGTGAGTTTGTGTTCTATGTTGGAAGAGCTTCGCAACGAACTAAACCATGTCCAAAACGGAGCTAAGATGAATGAGATATCGATACTCAAAGTTTGGTGTTTGAAACTTGAATGCTGGAAAAAGTGGGAAAGTGGCACATTGTCCCACATAGGAGAAGAGATGAAACTTAAAGGGGTATTTAAGTGGGAACTCTCCATCCTTATTGTTTTATGGGAGCACTCACTAAGTGTACTCGCGAAGGGTGCGTGGCGTGGGCGATGAGGCGCAATGTGGCGCTTTGATGGCCCACTGTGGTTGGTGATGTGGCATGCAGGCTCATGACCCTGGAGGGTCCGCGCGCAGTGGCGCATGACGCGGCAGTCATGCGCGCGCGCGCGCGAGTACACATGGCATGGTGGCGCGCACTCGCGCATGGAGCATGGGCAGTGAAGTGACGTGCGCGGCGCACCAAAGTGAGCCAAAACGGCGCGACTGTGTGGCGTGCTCGTAGAGGCTCACAGGTGACGTGGCGCACGCGCGCATGGAAGTGAGCCAAAATGGCGCACGCGCGCATGAGCGTGCAGACTTGCACGCGCAAGGGCGCGCGCGCGCGCAGTAGCTTCCAGCATTTATGACAGTGCAGTTACATTTCAGCATTTGAAACTGACGAGTCAAACGGTTTTGACTGAGAATTAAAGGAGGAATTAAAGTGCATTGAAGACGTTTAATACAATTTAATTCTCCCATTTAATTCTTTTTCGGTTTCGAGTTCAGACATGTAGTATAAATAGGGTGGTACCCCTGTTGAAGAACTACACCGAAATTCACAGCTTACAATCTTCTTCCTACAGAATTCCTATCTTCTTCTCTCAAGCAATCAAGGTACACCTTCGGGTTGGAGTCAAGACCGGTAGTGCAACTGCTCACGCTGTTGTATCCTGGAAACAAACGTGTTCTCTTGGGAGACACGAAATTTGTTTTAAGGGACCCGTGTCTAACACGATCCTCAGCAAAGAACTTCTTTATTTTTCAATAATTTTGTTCTTGTTTCTTTATTTCAGTTGTAATCTTTATTGTTATTTCTGCTTTCCTTTCCAGTTGTAATTCAAGTTAATAATTAAGTTTTTATTTATTCAATTTTGCACGAACGGATTCCTACAATTATATCAAGTTAATTACTATTGTGCCACCACGTTCAATTGAAGGCCTATGGTGAGAGATGTGCGGTTGAGATACCCGCATACGCTTTGCACGATAAGATGGTCTTGTACGTTAACCTTCCCCTATATATATGTCGTTTCAGTTTTTTACAAATTATTAAAATTCATATTAACTGATATTATAAAAGTTTAATAAGTTGATATATAAATATGTAAGTTAAATTCCAAAACCTTAATAAAAGCATTTATTTAATGAGTTTCTTTATAATATAAAATTATTTACTTCTGTATTGTTTTCATAATGTTAAGAAAATTCATAGAAAAAAAAGTTTTTTAGAAGGCCCACCCTTACCCCTGGGTGTTTTGTGTGATTAAAAACATGAAGCTAAATACTTTTGTGGAAAGGGAATATGACAATATGTCTAGACATACATATACGTTTTTGTAGCCAATAGTATTAGTATCTACATTGAGTCATTGTGTGATGGGCTCATGGGCCTATGACTCCTATGGGGCTATGCAAAGGCTGGCCCTTATTTCGGCTTAAGTCAACTAATTAAAAATGGGTCCATTAATTTTGGCTCATATGTGCGCTAACAGTCAGGGTCATGTGTAGCCAATAACAAGCTTTGATAAATAAATAACATAATTCGGCTATTAAATATGTGGTCTATTCATTCCCCATTTGTGGTCTAGTGGTAAGAGCCTTGGGTTCTCCAATGGATACTCAAGTTCAATTCCCACTTGTGTCATATTGAGATGGATATAACCATGGGCTTATGCTCAGTGGTTGGGCAATGATGGTGATAAACCTACCGAGGGGGGGTTTCGATCCTGAGCCGCACCCCGGTTTTCATCCAACTGTTACTTCAGCGAGGCAACTCGTGTGAAGGCAGTACGGTTTCCGGGGGAACGCCGTAACCAAGTCTAACCAACCCAGCGCGCGCTCGGTTAAGACAACGTAGTCTGGGCAGATCTTGGCTAGGGCCGCCGTTTAGGCGGTGTGATGTGGGGTCACTCAAAAAGAAAATCAACATTCAAAAAAAATATGTGGTCTATTCGGTCCATTGTTGATATCGACATACAATGTATGTATATCGACATATAATGTATGTAGTTGTTTCATGCATTTTCTAACATAGTAAAATCTTTTTTACAATATAGCTTTTTAATCTCACCCGATAATTATACTAAAATTAATTACACATATCGTCCGTTAAAAATACATATCGTCCGTTAAAAATAACACGACACAATAATCTTGTATTTCACCTTATCTCATTACAAACTATTACAACCATATATGACACATTAAGACATATTATAGCACACTACGATCAAATATATCAATTTGAACCTAATATCAATTGCTATACCAAGTTATAGCATACTAAACCCTAAACGCTAAACCCAATATCTGTTGCTATACCAAGTTATAACCTATCATGATCCACACGGATATAAATTAGCGTTTTTGAATACTATAGAATAAGCAAATTTTCACGTCTCTCCAGTGGATACAAACTACTAGTACTTGGCATCAACGGTATATGTTCACTATGATTGGAACGAAATATGGTTTTAGAACACAGATTTAAAAAGTAATAGAACTTATATAAACTTCATGCCCCTCAAGACAAACCAATCTGTTTTTGCTCCAAAGTTGTTTATTTCAAACCACTTGCCTCTTCGGAACCTTTGGCCATCGAATTGCTAGGCATATAAGGGTATTGCTCTTTCATCTGTGCCTGGCCAATTATCGTTGTGTTTAACCAAGGATATCTTTTGTTTGACCACTATTACCTATCTGTTTTACTAAGGTGCTGTTTGTTTTTTCTGCGGGAAAATGTCTGCAGTCTGCAGTAGAAGAGGTGGACCAAATGTCTCTAGTCTGCAAGGAGAAGAGGGTTTGTTTTTTTATTCTACAAAAGATCTTCTCAACACACACAAACACACACTTTACACACACATCTGTCTGATCTCTCTCTCCCTCCCTCTACCACCACAACCACCGTCCACCTCCACCACCACCACCACCGTCCCCCCCACTTCAGCCACCACCCAACCGAAACCCTAATTTCACCACAACCAAGCACCACCACTTCAGCCACCACCCAACCGAAACCCTAATTTCGATTTGGGGGTTTCTGAAGAGAGAGAGAGAGAGAGAGGGAGGGAGGAGAGATGTTCGATGATGATGATGATAACAGATTTTGATGGATGTTGATGAGATGATGATGATGATAACAGATTTGGGGTTTTTGGTTCGATTTGGGGGTTTCGGTTCAAGCACCACCACCGATCTCTCTCTGTCTCTACGGTATCTCTCTCTCTACGGTATCTCTTTCACCGATATTGATTTGGGGGTTTTGGTTCGATTTGGGGTTTTTGGGCAGGGATGTGGTGGTGGAGGTGGTGGCAGGGATGTGGTGGTGGAGGTGGTGGAAGAAGAGGTCTGCCAAGAAGAGGTTCCAAGAAGACATGGAATCATGTCTGTGTGGTGAAGAGGTCTCGCAGACCTTTTTTAATGAAAGGTTTGTGAGAAAACAAACAAGCTGTGGACTCCAAACCTCTGCCCGCGTCTGCGCGGCGCAGACATAAGTGGCCAGAAGTGCTTCTGGCCAAAAAACAAACACCACCTAAGTATGGTTATGATTGACCATGTCTAACTATGTTGACCATCTATGGCTATGGCTATAGTGTATATAACTATGTTACCAATAGGCGGGGTGGTTAAAAATTTCCCCGTGATAAACTTTGTCCATGCGTGGAAATATCCAACATACCACCACCACCAACAAAATTAACGAGTGATAAAATGGTTTCCGTGATTTTTTTCACGTGTGATGGAAGGAAGGATGTGAGGGTTTATTGTTGGGTGTTGTGAGTGATGACCATTGCCACTAAAAAATGTTGTGAGTGATGGAATAATGGTTGATGGCATGACAAAACTTGATTGGATGTTGTGAGTGATGAGTGATCACCACCCCTCCCCTCTTATGCCTAGGTTTGAGCTTTCATTAGCCATTTTTGACCAAGTATCACCTCTATGACCTATATTGATCGTGTTTGACTAGTTTATGCTATGATTTACCCTATATAGATATATTTGATCTTAGAGCACCCACAACACAAGTTTTGTGGATGTGTACGGATGATGTGGCAAACCTTGAAGGAAGATTTAGCATTGTGGGTGAAGGTTTGTAAATACAAACCACTCTTCATTTGTTGCCCCCACTCCATGCCTCCCTCTCACACGACATATATATTTATATGTTATATAATAAGTTAATATTTTTAATGGAGGTTAGAAATTTTATGGTTCTAAATTTGAACTAGAGAAACAATAATTACTCTATAACTAGCGTAATAGTTATTATGCTATTTGTAAACTTTTAATTTTGTTTTAGCGTAATTATACTATTTATGAAAATATCACCACAAACTTTTTATTTTGTTTAGTATGTTGCGCATCATAAAATCAATTTGTATTTGTGATGCGGGAATATCAAGTGTCGACTCAATTATGTAACGAAATAAATCCACATTTAGTGTTCATTAAGTTTTGTTTTAATTTATGTCTATTGAGTTGATCATAAAAACTCTATATAAGTTCTCATGTAATTTGTATTGGAGGATAGTTTTTGAGTTTTATAAAATAATTGTTTGACTTTTTTTAAATTCTTGTCTTTTGGGGACGAATTTGGGAGTTTGGGAAAAGATCTTCGCGGGTATTCTTAGAATCAACGCGTTAGATTTCCAATACCATCATCACGCTACATCAGTTGGTATCAGAGCTAAAATCCTGGCTCAAAATGGCTTGTGAGAGGGATTATCGCTTGTACCACACTCTACCATGTTTTGATGAATACGAGGATGAGCAATGGTATTCTTGGGCATGCGACGATGATTCGGGTGGTACCAGTAGTGTGCTCACCATTAGACATGACCACAAAAAAGAGTCGACGATCATGGGAGCCGATGATGACGAATCAAGTTTCAAAAGTCATAGCGTTAAGGGTGATGGTCCTACTATGGTAACGGGTGGTCCAGCGGCTACATTTGGAACTCAACCTGTTAGCATGGGGGGCTTGCAAAGAAATTTCATGAGCAAAGCAATGAAGTCGAAGGCATTAAGAAACACAATAGATTTTGGTGCTTCTCAAATTTACTTTTGTACAATTTTAAAAGGTAATTTTCCAACAAATAGTTTTGAGGAAATTATTTTGGATGATGAAAACCATGGTATACAAAATTCTCATGCTGTAAAAATCTGGTACGAGGTTCTATTTGAAAATTTGGTTGATGGGCAGATTGTGGAGGTTGGAGAAACTATGTCCTCAAAAGATGCCCCTCATATTGATCAAAACGAAGAAAAAGTTGTTAAACTTGATGGGTATTTTGTAAAAAAATGCAATGAGGTCCATGGTTTACGACTATATGGTTATTTAGTTGGAACTATATTAATTGAGAGGGTCAAGACAATAGTGAACAAGAAATGGTCCTATGCTCCGTTCGACCCAGGTGGTACAGGTTCAGAGTCAAATGAGATGACCCGTGAAGTAGAACTACTTGGGCGGGCCTTGATAATAATCGAAAAGAATCGGATTGATGTTCCTTTTGATCCAGGTGGCTTTAGCCTGAGACAAAACTCGAGGACGAGTTTTTCCAAAGGTGGGGAGAATGATGCGGGAATATCAAGTGTCGACTCAATTATGTAACGAAATAAATCCACATTTAGTGTTTGATGACGGGGGTAGCCCCAAAGACTAAATAAAATGACTAAATATGTAAACGCTCAAATGGTTAAACGGTTCAATTGTTGTAAAGCTGTGGTATGGGAAAAGCAAACGGTGGCCAGTCACATCTGGAGATCGCTTCACCAACCCACAGCCGCAAAAGCAAAGCAGGTCTGCACAAATGCACGCTATTATCCGGGGGTCAAAAGCCTTCAACCCCCGAAAGGGGAAACTCTCCACTGCAAGCAAGGTTACTAGTCTAATACATTCTACTTCGGGAGATGTCTTCTCTTATAAATTGACACTTCATTTACTTCAGAAAACATCTCCTGACCAGCCCTGATTCTCTAATCTCTGGTCATTCGCATTGAGTGCTTGATTCATACAAGTCACTCCCTTTCATATCCAACACACACATTCCCTTTGCTACCACTTCCGAATCTGAGTGCATTTCAGAGAAGAATCTATAGCAAAGAACAATAATAAACTAGTAAACCTCCTTCCACGTCTTGCAAACGTGGGGGGACCCCACGACCTGCATTAGGCAAGGTTGAACCCTTCAACCATTTTGCCTAGCCAGTCCAGCTACCACCGTTGGTCTTATATTTGTTGCATCAACAAGTTGGCGCCCACCGTGGGGCTACGCCGCTATTTCTTCTCAAAAAGACCTAGTAGTGTAGCTCTATTCACTTAAAATCACCATGTCTGAAAGTGGATCCCCGGAAGAAGTAAATCAGATTCCAAACGCTTCTACTCCGGGTAGTAGCCAAGCTCACGTGGCTATACCAACTTCTTTCTCAACTCCGGGGAGCACACCCGAGTTCCTCAACTTCAACACACCAACTCCGTCCAGATCCGGAGTTCCATCTCCCAATATCGGTGTCTCCGATGCCCCATCATGTGTTGAACTCACCCCTGAAGGGGTTGCCAACAATTTCCTTGTGCTAAGGTCCCTTCTCAACCAGCATGTGAGTAAAGAAAGAGAAAAGGGAGTGAGGATTCGTTTAGACTATGATGAACCTGAACCAACATTGTCCCCTGGGCCACCTCCCCCTCTTTTTGCAACAAGAAGTGAGGCTGGTCCCAGTAATCTTTCAAACCCTCACCCTTATCTGTCCACTATGACAAATCCTACGGTGCATCCTATCTTCTCTTCCCAACCAATTACTAGTGGTGCTCCTTTGGGACATGAGCTAACTCTTGACCAGCTCCTACAATCCCCAGTGACAAGCTATCCAGCATCTACTACAACTACATGGGAGCAAGCTCTGTCCGTGCTCCCCTTAGCACGAAGTGCTGTTATGAGTGCTCCTCTCGGGATAAACTGCTCCGCTGGCCCAGGAAGCCTTCAAGGCTTCAACCCCATGCCCAACATGATGACCCAGATGATGGCCAACTTCCCATGGCAACACTTCATCAATCAAGTGCTTGCCACTCAGGGAAATAACGGCAATAGCAGTAATGTGGATGCAAGGACTGAAGAAGACTTGGCTAAACCATACAAGCCAAGTAACCTTTCATGCTTTTCAAGGCAGATAGCCGATTATGATTTCCAGTCAAAGATCAAAATGCCAGCCCACATCAGGACGTATGATGGGACTGAAGATCCTGAGGACCATCTTCAGATCTTCACCGGTGCAGCTCGGATAGAGAAATGGTCCAACGCTGAGTGTTGCCTAATGTTCATGCAAACTCTTGTTGGATCCGCCAGGATCTGGTTCAACGATTTACCTGCTCAAAGCGTTCGAAGCTTTGACGATCTTAGCAAGGGTTTCCTGGCCAATTTCTCCCAACAAAGGCGATATGTCAAAGACGCAACAGTGATCTTTCAGATAAAACAACGTGATGATGAAAGTCTCCGTGCTTTCATTGAACGATACAAGAAGGAAGGTCTGACTTATGTAGGGGCCGATGAGAAAATGAGGGTGGCTGGCTTCATGAATGCCATCACCTCTAAGTACCTTACAAGGGATTTCAACAAATCTCTACCCAAGACCTTAGAAGAAGCTCTTGAAAGGGCTGAAGCCCACATCCGGGGAGAGGAGGCAGTAGACATTAAGGAACAAAGAAAAAGAGGGTCCGGCTGGTGAAGCAACAGTCCAGCCAGAAAAAGAGGGAACTTCAACTCCTATGACAGGCGGTCAAAGGGTTCAGACCCTCGAAGGTCGGAACCTTTCAAGCAGGGAAAAAGGCATAAGTTTCACACCCCTCACAAAGACCCCTCAAGAAATCCTTGCAACAGAAGAAGTTAAACAAAACTTTCGGCCTCCTAGGCCTCTCCCCAAGAGCAGGAAGAACGAGAACTCCACCCAATACTGTGAGTTTCATGAAGAAAAGGGTCACCACACCAATGATTGCTTCCAACTCAAGAAAAGAATTGAAGAAGCTGTTAAGTCCGGAGAACTTGCTCATTTGGTAAAGGGAGTCCGGGACAAAATGGCTGAAGGAAAAGGTAAGGAAGTCAATATGGTGGATTTTGATGGAAGGGTTCCTCATAAGAGGCAGAGGTTGGAAGCTTGGGAGCTTCAGGGTGTCTGTTTCCCCCTACGGAGAAAGACCCTCTCTCTAGCACTCTTGTGGTAGAAGCTACCGTGGGAAGGTTGCAAACATATAGGGCATACATAGACACGGGGGCAGCCACTGAAATCATGTTCGAAAAATTCTTCAACCGTTTGAGCGTTGAAGAGCGTGCAAGGCTTCAACCCTCTGGAACCTCCATAAAAGGTATAGCTGATATACCTCTCAAACCTTTAGGGAAACTGACACTTAATGTTCGTTTCAGCGATGGTTTGAAAGAAAGGACCCAACCACTAACCTTTGTGGTTATCAACATCCCCTCAAGCTATGATGTGATCATTGGAAGACCAGGACAGTGTGCATTTTACATGGCCATGTCTGTTGGCCACGGCACAGTCAAATTCCCTACCGAGAGGGGCATAGCAACCCTTCAACCCTCTTAGGAAGCCTACATGTAACACCCCGACCCGGAAGGGATAGGCCGAAGTGTCACAATAACGGTGGTCAGATCAAAAACATACTTCCATTTATACTTAAATGTATTACAAGGCTTTACAACTTAAATAAAAATAGGCTGTCTAATTTAATACATTTATTTCTATGGTCTTTTCCGAATACTCGAGCACTCTTCCAGATCCCATCCCAGATTGTCTTGATAACCTGACGTAAAGAAGAAAACACACAAAAACATACGTCTGAGCAAAATTTGAAATGTTTTGCCCAGTGTGTGGATAGCGGAATATAAAAAGGCTTATTTTATTTGAGAAATCCGGATGGAACTTTATGTTAAACGGACATGATGCAAATAACGTAGTTTCAAAAGTATATCATACGGATGTACCCATGAGCAACTGAACTGAAAACGTGACAATATACAGGTAGCTACTCCTGCATAATTATCACACAGATGAGATGGCGAGTTGGCATACCCGTTATCCATCTCCTGAACTTATAACCTAGGATCGATCCATACGCCTCCTAGTTGCTTTTGTACCACACTTGTACCTAGGGACGCTGTGAACTAATCTCTCCGTCACAGATGGAGCACATGTTGTCGATGCCGCAACAACATACTCGTGGGACACTCCACGAGAAGCGAAAACTCAGGGTAACAGAGTACAAATGGTCTTATTCACATAACTTATAAAACTTATTTTCAGAACAAAACGGAACATATATTGGAACATGCGATAATGAGTATACTTGACATAAAACTATCGCATGACATGGGAGATAAAATCAAGGTTTAAAATAGGAATCTAACGGACTGTCAAATGAATCGATAATCAAAGATGTGAGGAGTTTTTAAAAGATATGGGATTATAATAAATTGACTTGGGTAACATAATACTTTAAACTTGTAATTTAATTACTTGTAACTTGTAAACCTTAAGATACTTAACTTGTAACTTGTAAACCTTAAGATACTTAACTTGTAACTTGTAAACCTTAAGATACTTAACTTGTAACTTGTAACCCTTAAGATACTTAACTTGTAACTTGTAAACCTTAAGATACTTAACTTGTAACTTGTAAACCTTAAGATACTTAACTTGTAACTTGTAAACCTTAAGATACTTAACTTGTAACTTGTAACCCTTAAGATACTTAACTTGTAACTTGTAAACCTTAAGATACTTAACTTATAACTTGTAAACCTTAAGATACTTAACTTATAACTTGTAACCCTTAAGATACTTAACTTGTAACTTGTAAACCTTAAGATACTTAACTTGTAACTTGTAAACCTTAAGATACTTAACTTGTAACTTAAAATACTTAATCTTGTAACTTGTAAACATTAATTTACTTGAAAATACGAAAAGAATATTTTTCATAAACCATTTTATAAATAACCCGTTGTAAAACAAAACCTTTTCAAAACGTTTATAACTTCCAAAACTTATTTCATAACTTAATCTTAATCATACGGAATTTATAACTTATAACTAAATCTTAATACGGAATCTAAAATCAGGAATAATATACTTGGATCAAAACGACATAAATCGAAAGAAAGGAATCTATCCGTACTGAACTTATAACTTATTTCATAACTTAATCTTAATACGGAACTTAAAATCGGGAATGATATACTTATATCAAAACGACTTAAATCGACCGAAAGGAATCTATTCGTATGGAACTTATAACTTAGATCATAACATAATCTTAATAGAGAATCTATAACTTATTTCATAACTTAATCTTAATACGGAATCTATAACTTATTTCATAACTTAATCTTAATACGGAATCTATAACTTATTTCATAACTTAATCTTAATACGGAGTTTAAAATCAGAAATGATAAATCGAAAGAAAGGATTCAATCCGTACTGAACTTATAACTTATACCTTAAATCTTAATACGGAATTTAAAATCAGAAATGATATACTTGTATCAAAACGGCATAAATCGACAGAAAGGAACCTATCCGTACCTTAAAATCTCCAGATGATGCTATCTTGTTTTCAATTGTAGGTTTACACGGGCAGAGCTTAGCCTATTGATTTATCCTTTTTAACCTAATTTGCACACAAACTAGGTAATTAACTTAATACAGCCTTTACGATAACTCACGAGATTAAACCTTCACAACAAATGACAAAGTGCGATACTTCATCCATCGAATTAACGATGATCCATCGAATTAACGACGAACGACAAAGTACGATACTTAAACATCCAGCGGATTCACAACTAAGGACGGAGTATAGTCCGTTTTCGGACAGCACTCAACCATCCCGTCGAAATCACGACGAATGACAAAGTATAAGCCCAATTTGAGCAGCACTTAAACATCTATCGGATAGTTCAAATCGATCGGACAATGAATCGTATCAGCGATTGAGTTAATACCCTGATTGCAGCACCCCGCTACCCTTAATTAGTGATTAGTGTGTGTTAATTGTGATAATTCGACTATAACTCAGCGTAGAATTGGAGTTCTTACGTCGCTCTAATACTAGAAATCGAATGCCAATGTCCTGCTATTTATACCCGATTTTGACCTGCCTTACGGACCGTAAGACATGTCCCTTACGGTCCGTAAGGGACACCTCAAGCTTATAGGTTAGACACGTGTGGGACTAGGCCTGATGAGTCGACAGAAAGGATAAATTCGAATCTGATATTAAATTGTGATGATTATCGTCAATGGTAAATACCCCCCTGAGTTTTAGGGGCCCTAATCCTGATTCTGATTTTTCTGAAAATCTTAGGGTTTGTGCAGAATCTCTTGGGTGTCTTAATTAGGGTTTCCTATTGGACTATAAATCATAAGGGTTGTTACATTTTGTGTTTTAAAATTTTCGGGTGTTACAAATCTACCCCTCTTAAAAAAATTTCGTCCTCGAAATTGGGTTACGATATTTCTTTTAGACTTATGTCATATCTTAGTTATATCCTTTTTCATACCTATCAACCAGAAATTTTTTCTTAAATCTTGGTACAACTATCTGGGAAAACTCCTTAATAAACCCTCTATAATATCCGACTAAACCTATAAGACTTCTAATTTCTATTGCGGATTGTGGAACTTTCTATTTGGTAATTACCTTGATCTTAACAGGATCTACATGAATTCCTTCTTGATTTATCATGTGTCTTAAAAATTGCACTTCTTGTAACCAAAATTCATATTTCGAGAATTTGGCGTACAATTTTTTTTTTCTTTTCTTAACAAAGTTAAGAGTGCATGCAAGAGCTAACAATGTTCGTCCTGACTTTTTTAATAAATAAGTATGATAACTTAATTTATATACATTAACTAGTCATTATCATGATTGGATATTGGTTAGTGCTGCCTTGTTTAAGCATAGGTGATCAGTCCATGCTTAACTAAGGCTGGGCTACTCAATATCTGTTCCTGATAATAACCCTAACACTATTACCATTAATATATATATCTTAATAATCATACTTGAACACGGCCCACTATGATCAATAGTCATATTTGAAATAAATCTAGAGTAAAATAATGAAGATGACGAAATACTTATGTTCGAGACTACCATGGAATGAAAAGAAAAGTTACCAACCAATATATCGACTGATTGGACATCGAAATCCTAACCCAATGTCTACCCATTACCTCACAGGTTTTAACTTATGTTTAAGTTTTCTACAGGAAAGAGCCTTTGCTCTGATACCATAATCTGTAACACCCCGACCCGGAAGGGATAGGCCGAAGTGTCACAATAACGGTGGTCAGATCAAAAACATACTTCCATTTATACTTAAATGTATTACAAGGCTTTACAACTTAAATAAAAATAGGCTGTCTAATTTAATACATTTATTTCTATGGTCTTTTCCGAATACTCGAGCACTCTTCCAGATCCCATCCCAGATTGTCTTGATAACCTGACGTAAAGAAGAAAACACACAAAAACGTACGTCTGAGCAAAATTTGAAATGTTTTGCCCAGTGTGCGGATAGCGGAATATAAAAAGGCTTATTTTATTTGAGAAATCCGGATGGAACTTTATGTTAAACGGACATGATGCAAATAACGTAGTTTCAAAAGTATATCATACGGATGTACCCATGAGCAACTGAACTGAAAACGTGACAATATACAGGTAGCTACTCCTGCATAATTATCACACAGATGAGATGGCGAGTTGGCATACCCGTTATCCATCTCCTGAACTTATAACCTAGGATCGATCCATACGCCTCCTAGTTGCTTTTGTACCACACTTGTACCTAGGGACGCTGTGAACTAATCTCTCCGTCACAGATGGAGCACATGTTGTCGATGCCGCAACAACATACTCGTGGGACACTCCACGAGAAGCGAAAACTCAGGGTAACAGAGTACAAAAGGTCTTATTCACATAACTTATAAAACTTATTTTCAGAACAAAACGGAACATATATTGGAACATGCGATAATGAGTATACTTGACATAAAACTATCGCATGACATGGGAGATAAAATCAAGGTTTAAAATAGGAATCTAACGGACTGTCAAATGAATCGATAATCAAAGATGTGAGGAGTTTTTAAAAGATATGGGATTATAATAAATTGACTTGGGTAACATAATACTTTAAACTTGTAATTTAATTACTTGTAACTTGTAAACCTTAAGATACTTAACTTGTAACTTGTAAACCTTAAGATACTTAACTTGTAACTTGTAAACCTTAAGATACTTAACTTGTAACTTGTAACCCTTAAGATACTTAACTTGTAACTTGTAAACCTTAAGATACTTAACTTGTAACTTGTAAACCTTAAGATACTTAACTTGTAACCCTTAAGATACTTAACTTGTAACTTGTAAACCTTAAGATACTTAACTTGTAACTTGTAAACCTTAAGATACTTAACTTATAACTTGTAACCCTTAAGATACTTAACTTGTAACTTGTAAACCTTAAGATACTTAACTTGTAACTTGTAAACCTTAAGATACTTAACTTATAACTTGTAACCCTTAAGATACTTAACTTGTAACTTGTAAACCTTAAGATACTTAACTTGTAACTTGTAAACCTTAAGATACTTAACTTGTAACTTAAAATACTTAATCTTGTAACTTGTAAACATTAATTTACTCGAAAATACGAAAAGAATATTTTTCATAAACCATTTTCTAAATAACCCGTTGTAAAACAAAACCTTTTCAAAACGTTTATAACTTCCAAAACTTATTTCATAACTTAATCTTAATCATACGGAATTTATAACTTATAACTAAATCTTAATACGGAATCTAAAATCAGGAATAATATACTTGGATCAAAACGACATAAATCGAAAGAAAGGAATCTATCCGTACTGAACTTATAACTTATTTCATAACTTAATCTTAATACGGAACTTAAAATCGGGAATGATATACTTATATCAAAACGACTTAAATCGACCGAAAGGAATCTATTTGTATGGAACTTATAACTTAGATCATAACATAATCTTAATAGAGAATCTATAACTTATTTCATAACTTAATCTTAATACGGAATCTATAACTTATTTCATAACTTAATCTTAATACGGAATCTATAACTTATTTCATAACTTAATCTTAATACGGAGTTTAAAATCAGAAATGATAAATCGAAAGAAAGGATTCAATCCGTACTGAACTTATAACTTATACCTTAAATCTTAATACGGAATTTAAAATCAGAAATGATATACTTGTATCAAAACGGCATAAATCGACAGAAAGGAACCTATCCGTACCTTAAAATCTCCAGATGATGCTATCTTGTTTTCAATTGTAGGTTTACACGGGCAGAGCTTAGCCTATTGATTTATCCTTTTTAACCTAATTTGCACACAAACTAGGTAATTAACTTAATACAGCCTTTACGATAACTCACGAGATTAAACCTTCACAACAAATGACAAAGTGCGATACTTCATCCATCGAATTAACGATGATCCATCGAATTAACGACGAACGACAAAGTACGATACTTAAACATCCAGCGGATTCACAACTAAGGACGGAGTATAGTCCGTTTTCGGACAGCACTCAACCATCCCGTCGAAATCACGACGAATGACAAAGTATAAGCCCAATTTGAGCAGCACTTAAACATCTATCGGATAGTTCAAATCGATCGGACAATGAATCGTATCAGCGATTGAGTTAATACCCTGATTGCAGCACCCCGCTACCCTTAATTAGTGATTAGTGTGTGTTAATTGTGATAATTCGACTATAACTCAGCGTAGAATTGGAGTTCTTACATCGCTCTAATACCAGAAATCGAATGCCAATGTCCTGCTATTTATACCCGATTTTGACCTGCCTTACGGACCGTAAGACATGTCCCTTACGGTCCGTAAGGGACACCTCAAGCTTATAGGTTAGACACGTGTGGGACTAGGCCTGATGAGTCGACAGAAAGGATAAATTCGAATCTGATATTAAATTGTGATGATTATCGTCAATGGTAAATACCCCCCCTGAGTTTTAGGGGCCCTAATCCTGATTCTGATTTTTCTGAAAATCTTAGGGTTTGTGCAGAATCTCTTGGGTGTCTTAATTAGGGTTTCCTATTGGACTATAAATCATAAGGGTTGTTACATTTTGTGTTTTAAAATTTTCGGGTGTTACACTACATGGTTGAAGGTGAAAGTTCAAACAGTGAAGAAGACAGGCAAAGGTTGGTCATAAACCCTAAATACCCTGAACAAAGAATAAGGGTCAACCCAGACCTTTCTCAAGAGACCCTTTCATACCTTGAAAAATTGCTAACACACTACAGCGATGTATTCACTTGGTGTCCTAAAGATATGACCGGGATCCCCCGGGACATTGCCGAGCATGAATTGAGAATACCACCGGAGGTCAAGCCTGTGGTCCAAAAGAAAAGAAGCTTGGCACCTGAGAGAAGTCTGGCAGCCTGCCAAGAGGTTGAAAAGCTTGTGTCGGCCGGTATTCTCCGAGAAGTCAAGTACCAGTCATGGGTTGCAAACCCGGTTATGGTCAAGAAACCAGACAACTCTTGGAGGATGTGCATAGACTTTAAAGATCTTAACAAAGCTTGTCCTAAGGATTGCTATCCACTACCAGAAATTGATCTCAAAGTTGACTCCCTCACCGGATACTCGTTCAAATGCTTTCTAGATGCATATAAAGGTTATCACCAAATCCTCATGAAGGAAGAGGATGAGGAAAAAACAGCCTTCCACACGGACAGAGGGATCTTTTGTTATCAAAAGATGCCTTTTGGTCTCAAAAATGCCGGAGCAACCTACCAACGACTCGTTGACAAAGCCTTTGCAGGCCAAATCGGTAAAAACATGGAGGCATATGTCGACGACTTGGTGATCAAAAGCAAGACGGAGTATCAAATGCTCGATGACATCCAAGAAACTTTCAAGAACCTCAGAAAAGTCAACATGAAGCTCAATCCTGAAAAATGTTCGTTTGGATTTGAGGAAGGAAAATTCTTGGGTCACATTGTTGGAAAGCAAAGTATCAAAGCCAACCCAAACAAGGTGAAAGCAGTCCTTGAAACCAAGCCACCAAAGACCAAGAAGGAGGTTGAAAGCTTGAACGGGAAGCTTGCAGCCTTGAAGCGTTTTACATCGAAGTTGGCCGAAAGATCTCTGCCCTTCTACAAAACGCTCAAAAACTGCTCAGATAAGAAGGATTTCAAATGGACTGAAGAAGCTGAAGAAGCTTTTAACCAGATGAAGCAACATCTAGCTTCCCTACCAGACATTGCGGCACCAAAAACCGGGGAGTTAATATCGGTGTACCTCTCAATCACGGACGAGGCCATCAGTGCAGTCCTCACCATTGAGCGAGACAAGGCCCAGGTACCCGTTTATTTTTTCAGCAAAACTTTAAAATTAGCTGAAACGAAATACCCTCCCCTTGAAAAACTTGCCCTAGCCTTAGTTCAAACAGCTAGAAGGCTTCGAAGGTACTTCCAAGAACACCGCATACAAGTGGTCACCGACCAACCTATTAAGAGTGTGCTTGAAAAACCTGAAAACTCGGGGCGATTAGCCAAATGGGCCATAGAACTAGGTGAACATAACATCACCTATGTCCCAAGGAAAGCTATCAAGGCCCAAGTCTTGGCCGATTTCATTGTGGAAGTCCCAAACCAAACAGCCACTGAAGTAAACACTACCACCACTGAACCTTCCAACCCTGAAGCCTGGAAGCTTTTTACCGACGGGGCTTCAAGCGTTGAAGGGTCAGGGGCTGGATTAATTTTGATCAACCCAAAAGGTTTGGAATTCACATATGCTCTCCGTTTTGATTTTCAGACCACCAATAACGAGGCTGAATACGAAGCACTAATAGCCGGCCTAAGGCTGGCCAAAGAAATGAAGGTTGAAAAGCTTGAAGTGTTCACGGATTCGTTGCTGGTCTCAAGCCAAGTGAATGACAGCTACATAGCTAAAGAGCCCAACATGAAAAAATACAGAGAAAAATCCAAGGAACTGATGAGTACCTTCCAAGCGTGCAACATCAAACAGATCCCCAGATCTCAAAACAAAATGGCCGATGCCCTAAGTAAGCTTGCATCTCTCACTTTTGCCCACCTCATCAAGAAGGTACTGGTAGAAGTGTTGAAGGCCCCATCCATTAATGAATTGGAGGTTCAAGACGTGGTTACAGAAGAAGAACCAAACTGGATGACTCCCATAAGAAAGTTCCTCAAAAATGGTAAATTACCCAATGATCAAGTGGAAGCCAAAAGGGTTGAAATCAAGGCAAGGCAATACATACTACAAGGAGAAACCCTTTACAAAAAGGGTTACCTTGCTCCCTTGCTAAGATGTGTCGGTCCCGAGCAAAGTAAATATTTGATCAAGGAAATTCATGAAGGTGTATGCGGAGCCCACTTTGGAGCTAGGTTGGTAGTTGCAAAGCTCATGAACCTCGGATATTTCTGGCCTTCAATGCATCGCGATACAGCCGAAGAGTTGAAGAAATGTGATGCTTGCCAGATCCATGCACCGATCCCAAAAAGTCCCAAGCATGATTTAGTCCCGATAACCTCGGCATGGCCATTCCATAAATGGGGAATGGACATTGTTGGTCCATTTCCCCCAAGCAAAGGGGGAGTGAAATTCCTACTGGTGGCGGTAGATTATTTCACCAAGTGGCCCGAGGTCAAACCACTTGCTAAGATCACAGGAAAGCAAGTCATTGACTTTGTCTGGGAGAACATCATTTGCCGTTATGGATTGCCGGGAGTACTTGTCACCGACAACGGAAGGCAATTTGCTGAGAAGCCTTTCAGCGTTTGGTGCAAAGAATACAAAATCGATCAGGTTTTTAGCTCAGTGGCTTATTCGCAATCAAACGGTCAGGTTGAAAGAACAAATAGAAGCATAGTAGAAGGCATCAAGACAAGATTGGGAAGATATGAAAGCAATTGGCTTGAAGAATTACCTAGTGTCCTATGGGCAATTAGAACAACCGAAAAAACAAGCCATAAGAAAACACCGTACAACTTGGTATTTGGATCCGAAGCTGTGATCCCTGCCGAGATAGGAGTTGTAACCCAAAGAATTGTCAACATGGATCCCGAAACAAACCAAAAAGAGACTATGTTGAATTTACAACTCCTAGAGGAAGCAAGAGATCAAGCCGCAATTCAAGAGGCCAAATACAAACAACAGATGGAAGCTTACTACAACAAAAAAGTCAAGAACGAACGTTTCAAGCCTGGGGACCTGGTCCTCAGAAACAACGAAGCCAGCAAAAAAGAAAACCAAGGAAAGCTTGGCCCAAAATGGGAAGGCCCTAACACCATCCTTGAAGCACACAAAGGTGGATCTTACAAACTGGCTGATTCAGAAGGCAAAAAGCTTCCAAGGCATTGGAACGGCAAAACCCTGAAAAGGTTCCATGTTTAAACGGGAAAGTTTGGTTTGTATCAAAAATGTATTTCACGAAGGATTATGAATACCTTTTGTAAAAAGCAAGTATTGCTTTAATGAATGAAGTTGTTTTTATCAAACTTGTCTTTCTATCCCAAAATCAGGTTGAGAACCTAGCAAAAAACTCCATGGCAAGGGCCATGTAAGGGGATGAGCTCCCAGGCCACATCGCTCAATAGGTTCAAGGGTTGAATGAGCCTATATAAGGGGTGAGTTCCTAAATCAATACAACTCCATGAGACTTGTTAAGAAAAAATAAAATTGTCTCATAGACGGGTATGAGCAGCCTACACCAAATGTTCCCTAAGCCTTAAAAATATAGTCCACAAAGAGGCTAAAAAACCAAAAGAAATAATAAAAAGGATAGGTGCTATCTCTTCTTGTTAAAAATGCCAAGGCTAAGTGTCTGCAGCACTGACCCCTTTAGGTATAAAAAACATAAGGACAGCACAAACCCGACAAAGACATAGTTACAAAAGAACAATGCAAATCTAAAAGAACAAAGTCACTTAGACAAAAATCACAAAGTTACAAACCAAGTCAGGACACAAGACCAAAAAGTCTTCAAGGCTTCAAGCCACCCGAATAACAACTCGAAGCCCTAAAGGCTTCAACCTATTAACAAACAGCCAAAAGGCTTGGAAGCTTAAAGCCAAACATACTGCCTTAACAGACATGAGTATAAAAACACAATACAAGGAAACTAATTAAACATCATACCATATAAAAGAAAGCCCCAAAAGACTTTCAAACACAAGTTAGAGCAAGTCCTAATAACTTGCAAGCTTAACTACTGTTCCAACGGCCATATAAGCCCTAAACACAACCAACAGGAACCTTAAGGGTTCCTAATAACCTAATATTGTTCAAATTAACATTACAAAACATAAATTGTTTTCAGTGCTAAGAAAGCTACGAATCAAGCATCAACAGATTTGGAAACTCCAGAACCTTCACCCTTGGCCCTCTTCGTTTTCTTCAGCTTTTTAACCTTTACACCTTCATCACCACCTATCACTGAAGCCTCCAAGCTTGAATCCTTGGGAACATCCGGCTGACCTGAAGAGGGTATCGTCACTATCACCCGAATAGGACCTCTTCCTTGAAAGAGATCCCAAGACTTCAGCACAAACCTTCTCATTCAAACCCTCCGGCTTCAAATCCTGCAACATAGCAAGAGGCTTACCAAAACAACCAGAAACTTGATGGATGTAAGGATATGTCAGCTTCTCCATTTGCTCAACGGAGCCTTTAAAAACATCAGAAGCCTCGGGCCGAAACAAAGGTGACTTCTCCAAAGGATGACCGGATTCATGGAGCTTATAACCTGCAATAAGACCTTGGTGTTTTCCTAAATTGAGTAGCTTAGTATAAACATCACCAAGGGCAGAGTTAAACTCTTTGGAGTGTAGCAGATAGGTAACCACTTGATGGAAACCCTGCTCAATGAGCCATTGGTTATCCCCAGTAGCCTGAGCAACCAAAGCCTTCAACCCATCATTCTCTTTAGCAAACGCCTTCTGTTGCACAACCAAAGTCTCCCGGTCAGCTTTCAACTTCAACAAGTTAGCTTCAAAACTCTTTTTCAAATCACCCATCTCAATCTCATGCATCCTCTTCAAGTCACTAACCTTCTTGTCCCACGCCGCTTCCTTCTCAGCAAAACTAGCTATCTCCTTTTTCATCCCAGCCATAGAGGATTTCATTTTATCCTTCTTCTTGGAGAATTCTTCATATTCCTGCATTCTTTGACAAAAATGGGCAATGCCTTGAGGAAGCATGGCGGCAAGGTTGCAAGTACTCAAAATCATACGGGACAACATCAGGTCATCATCCATCCCAGCAATGGTCTTGTGCACTGAAGGAGGAGCAATATGACTCAGAGCATCCTCACAGACAGCAGCATCTTTGAAGCTGTCATCATTCTTCACCGACCAAGTAGGCACATAAATCCCTTCCGGATCCAACCCTTCAACGTCCCTGCTTGAAGATTCCTGAACAGGAGTGGCAACAACCTTCTTGCCTGAAACCTTTTTACCATGCACAACCAATTCTTTATCCTTTTCAACACCTGCTTCAACACCCTGCTCTTCCGAAACCTCAATATCATCACTCAAGTCCACTGGTTCAGTAGAAGTGGATTGAGGACCAGCCTTCAACAACCGACGAGAAGATCGGCGGGTTGAAGACTTGGGAGCATTAGACTTAGAAAAACCCTTGGCAGTGGCAGCACTAACATAACCTGAGCCCTCAAACCTTTGATCAACAGTCCTAACAACAACATTCTCACCAGGAACAGATGGAGTATCCCCAAAAACAACATCAGAAGTATCGTCGCTCTTAATAAAATCCAAAGCAGACATGACTGCAAAAAAGCAACAACACATAAGTCATAAGTTAAGAAAAACATAAAGAGGGCAAAAAAGGAAAATGCATACCCATGCCACTCCTCATAAGAACAGGATCACGATCAACATTCCCCCAAATTTTACTAACCCCTAAAAGAACTAGTAAGTGTTCAGGAAAGGGACGAACCCTCGAAGGGCACTCCCGGATGGCTTTGAGAAAAACACCGTTCAATTCAGATTCGGAAGGTACCGGATCATTAAGAACGGCATCCGGATTCCTCCACACCATTTTAAATGGGAGAATAGCATCAGAAACCCAGAAAAAGCGATCCTTCCAAGCCCCAAGCGTAGTAGCCATCGACGAAATAAGGCAGGTATCAACTTTGGACGTTTCAAAAGTAAACCAATCGCCATTCTTAGCCAAACGAAAAAACCGGCGAAAGAGTAAAAGGGAAGGATCATACCCAAGAGCACGACACAAAACCTCAAAATGCAAAACCCTAGCCATCCCCTTTGGATGAACTTGCCCAAAAGAAACCCGATAATACTCCAACAAGTTCAAAACAAAAAACGAAAAAGGATAACGAAGATTCGAGAACTCAAAATGACTACAATAAAGGGCAATCGAACCAGAAGTCGGTTTATCAACAGGAACATCACAAGCAGGAGCAGTTGGGTTAAACTTCCTATCAATACCATATTCCATACAAAATAAATCTACTTCCTCTTGTGTTAACCGGGAAAAAGATCTTGCTAAGTCCTTACGAGCACCCATTTTTGAAAACAGAAAATGAAGAATGCAAGATGTAAAGAAACCGGAACTAACCTTAGAAGAGGGAGAAAATGGCGAGACACTTGGAAAAATTATGAAGAAAATGGATAAGAATTGCAAACATAAAATAAACCTACAATAGGGGTAATAATGGCAAAACAGTAACTTCTGCAAAACCGCCACCCTATCAACTGCCATACATCAATCAAATCAAATGTCAGTTATTTAAAATTCAAATTCAAAACATTAACTGCCTTCAACTTTTCAAGCCTTCAAGCAACGAACCCTCGAAACCTTCAGGCAATAAAATACGTACATAAAAGTCAGAAGTCTTTGAGCTCATCACCCAAAAACCTCTGACTTGGGGGGCTGATGACGGGGGTAGCCCCAAAGACTAAATAAAATGACTAAATATGTAAACGCTCAAATGGTTAAACGGTTCAATGGTTGTAAGGCTGTGGTATGGGAAAAGCAAACAGTGGCCAGTCACATCTGGAGATCGCTTCACCAACCCACAGCCGCAAAAGCAAAGCAGGTCTGCACAAATGCACGCTATTATCCGGGGGTCAAAAGCCTTTAACCCCCGAAAGGGGAAACTCTCCACTGCAAGCATGGTTACTAGTCTAATACATTCTACTTCGGGAGATGTCTTCTCTTATAAATTGACACTTCATTTACTTCAGAAAACATCTCCTGACCAGCCCTGATTCTCTAATCTCTGGTCATTCGCATTGAGTGCTTGATTCATACAAGTCACTCCCTTTCACATCCAACACACACATTCCCTTTGCTACCACTTCCGAATCTGAGTGCATTTCAGAGAAGAATCTATAGCAAAGAACAATAATAAACTAGTAAACCTCCTTCCACGTCTTGCAAACGTGGGGGGACCCCACGACCTGCGTTAGGCAAGGTTGAACCCTTCAACCATTTTGCCTAGCCAGTCCAGCTACCACCGTTGGTCTTATATTTGTTGCATCAACAATGTTCATTAAGTTTTGTTTTAATTTATGTCCATTGAGTTGATCATAAAAACTCTATATAAGTTCTCATGTAATTTGTATTGGAGGATAGTTTTTGAGTTTTATAAAATAATTGATTTTTCACTTCAAATTCCGTGCCTTTTGGGTGGAATCTTGGGGGTTGGGGAAGAACACACGGGTATTCTTTGAATCAACGTGTTTGATCTTCGTTTCCGTATCACGCGCTACATCAATTTGATTATAACATTACACACACACATATATATATATATAGTGAAAATGTAAAATGTAAAATACAATATTACTTAACGTACGAGCGTACGCTATGAAATTACGCACGTTGTAAAATTCAAAACCCTAATCACGCATGTTAAAAAACCATAATCACGCATGTTATACTTATATAATGAAGAAGGATAATTATGTAATGAAGCATGTTATGGTTTTCAACATGCGTGATTAGGTTTTTTCAACATGTGTGATTAGGATTTTGAGCTTTACAACGTTCATAATTTCACAGCGTATGCTCGTACTTTAAAGAATATTGTAAGTTAACCGGCACACACACTCTCTCTCTTTCTAGATATATATAGTAACTCATTTTCATTAACTTATTATTTCAAATAATTTATTTTTAAAAATGGTTGGTAATAATGACTAATAGAAGGAAAAAGAAATAACGTGGAGAAGATATGATTTCACGTGCACTCCCATAAATGGAAATTTGTATTGCAGAAATAGAGATCGGTCAATTCGTCCTGATAATTTCCAAAGTAAGCGAGACATGAACAAAAGTAGAAGTGACCAAAGCAAGTAAATGATTTATCACATGAGTTGTTGTGTTTTTAACAAACATTTACTACTCATATTTAAAAAAGATTGTTTCCAATCACAAATTTAAGAGAGGCGAAGATGATTTATTTCTCATTAAATCATTTTGAACGCATAAATCAGTATGTTTTATACAACACACAAGGGCTAACTAATAAATGTTTAGAATTGTAAGAACTGCTCACGTATGATTATGTATGATTTAAATAAAAATACTTATACTATCTTACAATACAAAAATCAAAAGCAAATCAGTTATTTACTTGTACAAATTACAACTGAAACAAACAAAATTACAAGAAAGAAATACGAGACAGGATACCTTTAGTTGAGGATTCGTGTTCCACACATGTCCTTTAAATAAATTTCGAGTCTCCAAAGAAAACTCGTTTGTATCATAGGATACAACATCCGGAATAGTTTGTATTGCCGGGGAAGACATTGACAACCGAATGTGTACCTTGAAATGAAAAACAGAAAAGATGAAGAACACATTGGTTGAGTGCTTTTGTGTATGCTAATACGTTTTCAAGTGTGTTTTTACAACTAGGGATTCCTTAGTATTTATATTTATAGTGAGTAGAACAATTTTAGTAAAAATATTTTTGAAGAAAAATAAATGACAATGAACGTCTTCAATGCAGCTTATTCTGTTTAAATGATCTTGACCAGAAAATGTATGTTGTTTTAGCTCAAACAACTGGAACTACATGAAACAACTGAGCAATTATACATCATTATATAAACGACGTTAAACATCGCTTCCATAATCACTTCAATCTATCATTCTTCAAAACATCTTTTACCAAAAACGCCAAGTTTAACCAAAATGCCAAAAATGGCAACCATCGTTTGGTGGAGATACACTCTGGGAATCAGACGATTCGTCATACGTTTTGACAACAGAAGGAGGGTGTATGTTAGGGCAATCAAAGCAATTTTGAAGATGGATGAAGAGGTACAGAGGGGTATCCTATCGCTTGGCATCGCTTTGGATAACGAATGTCATGAAACACATAAGCTTATGAAAACATTAACAAGCAAATTTGGACCAAACAAAACAGATAGAAAATCGGACCCAGTCATAACATCACGACGTTTTGATGAGAAAACAGATATGGTGACCGTTATATATGACAGCGCAGAGTAGAAAGACTACCTGCTTGAAGACATCGTGACAAAGCAGGGGATTGGGTTCATGGAAAAATTGCACAACGCCACTTGTTTGAACACAGACATTGACTTAAAAATGGCGTTGATGAAGGACACTTTCAAATGGAGACTTCAGAATCTTCAACAACAAGAAGCCGATGAAAGTGAAAGTGATGACATGGATGAAAGTCTGGATGAAGACTCCGAGGATGAAGACGAAGGAAGTGATGGATACTTTTCGGATAAAGTACCTTCTGAAGAGGAGTTTTATTTTTTTTTGTTTTCTTCTGTGTAATTTTTTTTAAGATAATTAAATGCTATATTTCTTCATTTAGTTTCAAAACTCAAAAAAAAAAAAGCACTACAAAAAGTTATTGCTTACAAAACGCCAAAAATAATAAAAAAATATTTTTCCTGTTTAATATTTTCTCTGTTATTGTATTTTGTCATCATAAACGCCATTAAAAAACGTCAAACTTGGAAGATGGGACGTCTATCACCCTAAAACTGATAAAAGCTGAACAAAACAGTAAATACACACAATAACTGAAAAGACGGTTACTTTATTACTATCATTTATTATAATAAAAATCTCGCCTAAACTACGCGCTAAAAAGCTCTTAGAAGAGAGAGGTCTCTACACAATGAATTGATCACACCAGAAAACAAACGCCATGTGTAACGCCCTGCTTTTTCGTACTTTCCATAATTAGAAAGTCTTGTTCGTATTTCCATTTTTGGAAGTCTTGTATTCCTTGTCATCGTCTTTCGTTGTATCATTGTAAATCCAAGACTTCGATCGTAATAAAAAAATTAATTATTTTATATGAATTATACTCCATTTATTTTTACACGCTCAAACATTTTATACATTTGATACATACTCGTACCCTTGTAAACCCATGCGTAACTTACAATCAATACGTGATTCTAGATTTTCTATACGTGCAAACACTTGATTATAAGTCCACAAGACACAACCAATACTTTTATCTTATACAAACTTATTTCCTCATTTCATGTAAATTCAACACTAACATATATATATATATATATATGTGTGTATGCTTATTAGATTAATTAATCATATGTTAATATCATATAATTTACATTAGAATATTTATTATAAAATAAATAAATGAAGGATATTCGATCCCTGTGCACAGCCGTACTCAATCCACAACATTTTTCTTACTATAATATTTCATATAAATATTTGTCTTAGTAATTTATCTTTTAAACATTTAATTTAATATTTCATTATGAAGCTTTAGGGTCTTAGTGGTAAAAAAAAGGAAGTTGTATAACTAAAAATGGCTAGCAAGTGGCGGGCAGATTCTAATCCGCAGATCAATTTTTTTCAGCCAACTATTGGTTGGGTTTTGGCTCCATCTTCCTACCTAATTGCATTTAATCCCATTTAACCACTAACTCCAAGTCCCTATAAATACCAAGCCATTCCCAAGCTCTTTTCACTTTACAAACACTTCTAATCACTCTCAAATCATCCAAAATCGCAGCTGAATTCTGAAGTTCGAACATAAGCATACTCCTTCACTAAAGTAAGCATAACTCACTCAATTCTTGTCCGATTTACCTCATTCTTTTTCGTATGTGCTTGGATTAACCTTAGCTTCGATTCCATGGGTTTTTCACAAGAAATCAGTCCCTGGAACGTCACCAAAAAGGCTCCAAAGTTCACTGTTCGTTTCTGTTTTGATTAAATCTTTACTAAACTTGTTCAAACTTGAGTCTAACTCATCTCAAACCTATGTCCTTATGCTTATAACCACTTCTATGGTTAGTTAGGCTTAAAAACAAGGTTGATACATTCAAAATCAGAGGATTATTCCTCACAAACTTTCTGTTTTGTTCAAGGGTTTAACCCACAAGTGATGTTCAAGTTCAAGACTTGATGTAAGTGTGATTTAGGATTAACTTGGGTTGTCCTACATAAAATTCACACATTGCTTGATGATTTCTTATAGATTAGTGTTTAGTATTCTTGTATTACTTGTAGTTCATGACCCTCCTTGTTTGTTCAAAACATCAAGTGTAGTGGTGAACACTTAGAGGTGCCTAAATGGAAGATTTTTCTTCCTACCTCCTACATGATTTCTATGACACTTAAATAGGTACCTAAATGGAGGATTCATCCTCCTACCTCATGCTTGAAATATTGGACATAATAATGTGTATATAATATATGTAATATACTTAACAAACTGAACCTTTGATGATGAACAAATGGACATTGTCAAGTAGTAAGTTTACCATCCAAACATCATATGTTAAGGATGGTTATTTTCATATGTCTAAGTTCTTATTGTTTAAATTCCTAAATTATATTTTGACCTGACGAGTACCAACCACATTAGGGTATGAAATCATCAAGTTAGGGGTGAAACCCGCACCTTGTCGATTAAGTCCCATTCCTCGTCTTTCAATCTCGCCAAAGTTTCAATTGTTTCAATCGATTAGAGACGTGTAGTAACTAGAAGGGTAAGATATCGTTAATCGCTTCTCGACGAGAGTATCTTCCCTATAGGCCAAAGCACGTTTCTCTAATTTGAAAGAACTTTCGATTCACTTTGGAATAGTCGACGTTTCTCTACCCGAAACAATCCTATGTTTTATAAGCCTCTCTTTTATGTGATTCAATTTATATGTGAATTTTATACTTGTTACGTCGTTCATTTCAAAACCGTTACACAATTCGCATGTTTAGCGCAATAAAAAACAATAATAATTCTCGTGAACAAACTAAATTTATACTCTTTTTACGCCTTCATACGTGTTTATACTTGTTGAATACTTGTTGAATCCATGCTAATTATGTGAACCATACGTGATACATCCTACATGCATGCTTATACTTGCAAACTTATTTTGAATTTATGATCAAGTCTCATCCTTTTCCTTCTCTTTTGATTTCCTTAGATGTCGTCCAACGGTGCTTCCAAGAGAACAAAGTCCAAGAGGGGTTCCACCTCTGCCTCAATGTCCAAGAAAGATTGTATGAAGTTCATGGCCAAGGGCATACCCGATATTGTGAGCAAAATTCAAAATTCACCGCATGGCTCTGTCGATTCGAAGGCAGAAAAACCCAAGCCAACGTTCCAATTCAAGCAATTTATGGCTTGTAAACCTCTAGAGTTTACTGGCAAAGATGGCGCTACCGCCATGATGAATTGGTTTGACACGATTGAGCTTACTTTCTTGCAAAGTGGTTGTCCTAATCAGCTAAGAACCTTGAACGCGACTGGAGTTTTCCATTCAAGGGCACTCGAATGGTGGACCACCGAACGCAACAAGAGGGGAAACGATGTTGCACATGCCATGCCTTGGGATGAGCTCAAGCAGCTCACGAAAGATCACTTTTCTCCTCCTCACGAGCTCCAAAAATTGGAGAACGAATTTTGGAACTTAACGTAAAAAGGAAGCGACATGGATGGTCTGATTACGTGTTTTAAACAGCTTAGTGTACTTTGCCCTGGACAAGTCGACTCCGTCCCCAAAACCATTGCCAAGTTCATTCGTTGTGTTGCACCTTCCTTGGTTAACCATGTTGCCTCTGCTTGTCCTAAAACCATAGAGGAAGCCTTTAGCATAGTCACTGAGCTTAACAACAATTGCGTTCTTCATGGAACCTATGATAAGGTTTCAACGAAGAGTGCTCATCAAGCCGGCACTAATACCACCGATACTACCACCGCTGCTGAACCTTCATCCTCCCAACCAAAAAAAAAACCGTGGCAAGAAGCGGAAGGCTTCAAGCCAAAATTGTGTGGTCGTCACTCCGCAAACCCTCAACCCATCCAATCTGTAGCTGCTATTAATCCCACAACCCTAGAACCACCAAGAAGAAACTAAACTGGAACATGGCCCAAGTGTAACCAATATTGTTACCATCACCCTACTGGCACCCCATGTCGCAAATGCGCCACCTATCACAGGCTGGGGCATTTCGCCGATCGCTGTCGCTACAACCCAAAGCCTACCCAAGTTCAAGCTATTGTTGCCAACCCTACTCCCAATCAGGTTCAACCTCAAGCTGCTCCTGTGCGAGCATGCTTCAAGTGTGGTGATCTCAATCATTTAGCCAACGTGTGTCCTCAGCTTAATCAACCTCAACAGCAGCAACATCAGACTCAACAACCAGCTAGGGGTCTCTCCTCACTACTGCTCAAGCTCAAAACGTGAACGACGTCATTACTGGTACGTTTCTTGTGAACCATGTTTATGCTTCTTGTCTATTTGATACTGGCGCGGATAAAAGTTTTGTGTCGTTAGAATTCGAACATTTGCTTATGTGTAAACGCTCTAAGTTGCCAACATCTTTCGCTGTCGAAGTCGCTAATGGTAAATCTGTCGCTGTCGATTCCGTTCTTTCCAATTTTTCCTTGATTCTTAATGATCATACATTCTCAATCAATCTTATACCTATGCAAATGGGTAGCTTTGACATCATAGTAGGCATGGACTGGCTTAGGCCAGTTCGTGCTGAAGTCGTTTGTTCTGAAAAGTTCATCCGCCTTCCTCTTCCAAAGGGTGATTCTCTACACGTGTATGGCGAGAAACCTTCTCAAGGTCTCAAGCTTATGTCGTGTATCCAAGCAAACAAATGCTTACGCAAGGGTACCTTCGCCTTTCTCGCCCATATTATGGAAAAGAAGGACAAAGGCCCTAGCATAAGCGACGTTCCCGTCGTACGTGATTTTCCCGATGTGTTTCCCGACGATCTTCCTGGTCCACCTCCTGATCGTTCTGTCGACTTTCGCATCGATTTAGTGCCTGGCGCTATGCCCGTCACTAAGTCTCCCTACCGTTTAGCACCATCTGAGATGCAAGAGCTCTCGAGTCAACTTCAAGAGCTTCTTGATAAAGGCTTTATACGCCCTAGTACTTCTCCTTGGGGCGCTCCCGTTTTGTTCGTCAAAAAGAAAGATGGTCATTCCCTATGTGTATTGACTATCGTGAGCTTAACAATCTTAGTGTCAAGAACCGATACCCTCTTCCTCGCATCGATGACCTCTTCGATCAATTGCAAGGCGCGACCTGCTTTTCCAAGATCGATCTTCGTTCTAGGTACCATTAACTTCGAGTCCTCGAAGAAGATGTACCTAAAACCGCTTTTCGTACGCGTTATGGTCATTACGATTCGTGGTCATGCCCTTTGGTTTGACCAACGCACCTGCTCTTTTCATGGATTTGATGAACCGCGTGTGCAAAGAGTACTTGGACCGTTTCGTGATTGTCTTCATCGGATATTCTCATCTATTCCAAGACACTAGAAGAGCATGAGCGACACTTGCGTCTTATCCTTCAACTTCTTCGTACTGAACGTCTATACGCCAAATTCTCTAAGTGCGAATTTTGGTTAAAAGAGGTTCAATTCCATGGTCATACTGTCAACGAACTTGGTATCCACGTTGACCCCGCTAAAATCAAAGCTGTGAAGAACTGGATCACACCTAAGTCTCCGTCTGAAATCCGTTCGTTTCTTGGTCTTGCTGGTTATTATCGTCGTTTTATCTCTAACTTCTCGAAGATCGCTGTTCCTTTGACCTCTTTGACTCAAAAAAGAGAAACCTTTTGTTTGGGGTCCCGAACAAGAGGAATCTTTTCAAATGCTCAAGGACATGCTATGTAATGCTCCTATCCTCACACTTCCTGATGGAAACGACGACTTCGTCGTGTACTGCGATGCCTCAAACCTTGGTCTTGGTTGTGTCCTTATGCAACGCGACAAGGTTATCGCTTACGCGTCGAGACAACTCAAGATACATGAGAAAACTACACTACTCACGACCTTGAACTTGGCGCAGTTGTTTTTGCGTTGAAGATTTGGCGACACTACCTTTATGGTACTAAGTGTGTGGTCTTCACCGGCCATAAGAGCCTTCAACATATCTTCAACCAAAAAGAACTAAACATGCGTCAACGTCGTTGGGTGGAATTATTAAACGACTACGACTGCGAAATTCGCTACCATCCTGGTAAGGCGAATGTAGTGGCCGACGCTCTTAGTCGTAAAACTCATGTGAAGGGTATTCATTTTCTCCAACTCATTAACGACCTTCAAAACCGTATTCGTGAAGCCCAATATGCCTCTATTAACGAAGGTAGTCTCTCTTTTGAGATACGAGGCGCTGTTGAGCAAGATCTCGTGTCCAAACCTGATGGTATGTTGTACTATTGCAATCGTATCTGGATTCCTAATCGCGAAAACCTTCGAGACTTTCTGATGAAGGAGGCACATAAATCTAAGTATTCCGTTCATCCTGGCGCTGACAAGATGTACCAGGATATGCGTATGTCATACTGGTGGCCTGAGATGAAGCGGGATATCGCCTCTTACATTGTGAAATGTATCACCTGTTCGAAGGTAAAATCCGAACATCGACGTCCCTCTGGCGTGCTCGAATAGCCAGAAATCCCCGTCTGGAAATGGGAGAGTATTGCCATGGATTTTATCACTAAGATCCCTCGTACTTCTTCTGGTCATGACAGTATTTGGGTGATTGTTGACCGATTGACCAAATCAGCTCATTTTCTTCCCATTCGTGAAGATTTCAAAGTCAAGAAATTGGCTAGAATCTACACTGATGAGATCATCTGACGTCATGGTATCCCCATTGACATCATTTCCGATCGTGATGCTTGTTTTTTGTCTCGTCTTTGGCAAACTTTTCAATCTGCTATGGGTACTGTTCTTAACCTTAGCACTCCTTTTCATCCTCAGTGTGACGGTCAAACCGAGCGCACTATCCAAACCTTAGAGGATATGCTTCGAACCTTCTTAATAGATTTTGGTGGCAACTGGGATTCACACTTGCCTTTGGTCGAATTCTCGTACAATAACAACTATCATGCGAGTGTTCAAATTGCACCTTTTGAAGCATTGTATGGTCGCAAGTGTTGTTCGCCTATTTGTTGGCACGAGATTGGTGAGTCTCAATTCACTGGTCCCGAGCTTATACAAGAAGCAACAGACAAGATTTTACAAGTTCGAGACAACTTACTGAAAGCCAAAAGCCAACAAAAGAGTTACGCCGACAAGCGTCGCAAACCCTTGGAATTCGAGACAGGTGACTTCGTACTTCTCAAGGTATCCCCTTGGAAGGGCGTGGTTCGATTTGGTAAGAAAGGGAAACTCGCACCTCGCTACGTGGGTCCTTTCAAGATTCTCGAAAGGATTGGCAAGGTTGCGTATAGACTGGACCTACCTGAAGAACTCAACAATGTACATCTTGTTTTCCACGTGTCAAACTTAAAGAAGTGTCTAGCTGACGAAAGACTTCAAGTCCCACTCGAGGACCTCCAAGTCAACGAGACCTTGCATTTTGTGGAAAAACCCGTCGAAATCATGGATCAAGGAGACAAGTTGTTGAGGCACAGTAAAATTCCTATCGTTAAGGTTCGATAGGAAGGAAAATGTGGCGCTGAATTTACTTGGGAACTCAAGAGTGACATGAAGACGAAGTATCCGCATCTTTTAGCTACATCTTCCTAAATTTCGGGACGAAATTCCCTAAAAGAGGGGAGACTGTAATGCCCTGCTTTTTCGTACTTTCCATAATTAAAAAGTCTTGTTCGTATTTCTATTTTTGGAAGTCTTGTATTTCTTGTAATCGTCTTTCGTTGTATCATTGTAAATCCGAGACTTCGATCATAATAAAAAAAAATTAATTATTTCATATGAATTATACTCGGTTTATTTTTACACGCTTAAACATTTTATACATTTGATACATACTCGTACCCTTGTAAACCCATGCGTAACTTACAATCAATACGTGATTTTAGATTTTCTATACGTGCAAACACTTGATTATAAGTCCACAAGACACAACCAATACTTTTATCTTATACAAACTTATTTCTTCATTTCATGTAAATTCAACACTAACATATATATATATATATATATATATATATATATATATATATTGATGACAGGGGTAGCTCAAGACTAAATAAAATGATTAAATATGTAAGCGCTCAAAAGGTTAAACGGTTCAACGGTTGAAAAGCTGTGAGTTGGGAAAAGCAATGCAGAAACAATAGCCGGTCACATCTGAAGATCGCTTCACCAACCCACAGCCGCAAAAGCAAAGCAGGTCTGCCAATGCACACTATTATCCGGGGGTCAAAAGCCTTCAACCCCCGAAAGGGGAAACCCTCCACTGCAAGCGAGGTTACTAGTCTAATCCATTCCACTTCGGGAGATGCCTTCTCTTATAAAATGACACTTCATTTACTTCAGAGAGGACATCCGGACCAGCTCTGATTCTCCAATCTCTGGTCATTCACATCGAGTGCTTGTCTCGCACAAGTCATTCCCTTTCACATCCAACACACACATTCCCTTTGCTACAAATTCCAAATCTGGGTACGATTCAGAGGAGGATCCATAGCAAAGAACAACAATAAACTAGCAAACCTCCTTCCATGTCTCGCAAACGTGGGGGGACCCCACGACCTGCGTTAGGCAAGGTTGAACCCTTCAACCATTCTGCCTAGCCAGTCCAGCTACCACCGTTGGTCTTGTATTTGTTGCATCAACAAGTTGGCGCCCACCGTGGGGCTACGCCGCTATTTCTTCTCAAAAAGACCTAGTAGTGTAGCTCTATTCACTTAAAATCACCATGTCTGAAAGAGGATCCCCGGAAGAAGTAAATCAGATCCCAAACGCTTCTACTTCGGGTAGTAGCCAAGGTCACGTGGCTATACCAACTTCTTTCTCGACTCCGGGGAGCACACCCGAGTTCCTCAACTTCAACACACCAACTCCGTCCAGATCCGGAGTTCCATCTCCCAATATCGGTGTCTCTGATGCCCCATCCTGTGTTGAACTCACCCCTGAAGGGGTTGCTAACAATTTCCTTGTGCTAAGGACTCTTCTCAATCAGCATGTGAGTAAAGAAAGAGAAAAGGGAGTGAGGATTCGTTTAGACTATGACGAACCTGAGCCAACATTGTCTCCTGGACCACCTCCTCTTTTTGCAACAAGAAGTGAGGCTGGTCCCAGTAACCTTTCAAACCCTCACCCTTATCTGTCCACTATGACAAATCCTACGGTGCATCCTATCTTCTCTTCCCAACCAATTACTAGTGGTGTTCCTCTGGGACATGAGCTAACTCTTGACCAGCTCCTACAATCCCCGGTGACAAGCTATCCAGCATCTACCACAACTACATGGGAGCAAGCCCTGTCCGTGCTCCCCTTAGCACGTAGTGCTGTTATGAGTGCTCCCATCGGGATAAACTGCTCCGCTGGCCCAGGAAGCCTTCAAGGCTTCAACCCTATGCCCAACATGATGACCCAGATGATGGCCAACTTCCCATGGCAACACTTCATCAATCAAGTGCTTGCCACTCAGGGAAACAACGGCAATAGCAGTAGTGTGGATGCAAGGACTGAAGAAGACTTGGCCAAACCATACAAGCCAAGTAACCTTTCATGCTTTTCAAGGCAGATAGCCGATTATGATTTCCAGTCAAAGATCAAAATGCCAGCCCACATCAGAACGTATGACGGGACTGAAGATCCTGAGGACCACCTTCAGATCTTCACCGGTGCAGCTCGGATAGAGAAATGGTCCAACGCTGAGTGTTGCCTAATGTTCATGCAAACTCTTGTTGGATCCGCCAGGATCTGGTTCAACGATTTGCCTGCTCAAAGTGTTCGAAGCTTTGATGATCTCAGCAAAGGTTTCCTGGCCAATTTCTCCCAACAAAGACGATATGTCAAAGATGCAACAGTGATCTTTCAGATAAAACAACGTGATGATGAAAGTCTCCGTGCTTTCATTGAACGATACAAAAAGGAAGGTCTGACTTATGTAGGGGCCGATGAGAAAATGAGAGTGGCTGGCTTCATGAATGCCATCACCTCTAAGTACCTTACAAGGGATTTCAACAAATCTCTACCCAAGACCTTAGAAGAAGCTCTTGAAAGGGCTGAAGCCCACATCCGGGGAGAGGAGGCAGTAGACATTAAGGAACAAAGAAAAAGAGGGTCCGGCTGGAGAAGCAACAGTCCGGCCAGAAAAAGAGGGAACTTCAACTCCTATGACAGACGGTCAAAGGGTTCAGAACATCGAAGGTCTGAAGGTCGGAACCTTTCAAGCAGGGAAAAAGGCATAAGTTTCACACCCCTCACAAAGACCCCTCAAGAAATCCTTGCAACAGAAGAAGTTAAACAAAACTTTCGGCCTCCTAGACCTCTCCCCAAAAGCAGGAAAAACGAGAACTCCACCCAATACTGCGAGTTTCATGAAGAAAAAGGTCACCACACCAATGATTGCTTCCAACTCAAGAAAAGAATAGAAGAAGCTGTTAAGTCCGGAGAACTCGCTCATTTGGTAAAGGGAGTCCGGGACAAAATGGCTGAAGGAAAGAGTAAGGAAGTCAATATGGTAGATTTCGATGGAAAGGTCCCTCACAAGAGGCAGAGGTTGGAAGCTTGGGAGCTTCAGTGTGTCTGTTTCCCCCCTACGGAGAATGACCCTCTCCCCAGCCCTCTCGTGGTAGAAGCTACCGTGGGAACGTTGCAAACATGCAAGGCATACATAGACACGGGGGCAGCCACTGAAATCATGTTCGAAAAATTCTTCAACCAATTGAGCAATGAAGAACGTTCAAGGCTTCAACGCTCTAGGACCTCCATAAAAGGTATCGCTGACATACCCCTCAATCCTTTAGGGCAACTGACACTTAATGTTCGTTTCAGTGAAGGTTTAAAAGAAAGAACCCAACCACTCACCTTTGTGGTTATCAACATCCCCTCAAGCTATGATGTGATCATCGGAAGACCAGGACAGTGTGCATTTTACATGGCGGTGTCTGTTGGCCATGGCACAGTCAAATTTCCCACCGAAAGGGGCATAGCAACCCTTCAACCCTCTCAGGAAGCCTACATGGTTGAAGGTGAGAGATCAAACAATGAAGAAGACAGGCAAAGGCTAGTCATAAACCCCAAATACCCTGAACAAAGGATAAGGGTCAACCCTGACCTTTCTCAAGAGACCCTTTCATACCTTGAAAAATTGCTAACACACTACAGCGATGTATTCGCTTGGTGTCCTGAAGATATGACCGGGATCCCCCAGGAAATTGCCGAGCATGAGTTGAGAATACCACCAGAGGTCAAGCCTGTGGTCCAGAAAAAAAGAAGCCTGGCCCCAGAGAGAAGTCTGGCAGCCTGCCAAGAGGTCGAAAAGCTTGTGTCAGCCCGTATTCTCCGAGAAGTCAAATACCAGTCATGGGTTGCAAACCCGGTCATGGTCAAGAAATCAGACAACTCTTGGAGGATGTGCATAGACTTTAAGGATCTTAACAAAGCTTGTCCTAAGGATTGCTATCCACTACCAGAAATCGATCTCAAAGTTGACTCCCTCACAGGCTACTCGTTCAAATGCTTTCTGGATGCATACAAAGGCTATCACCAAATCCTCATGAAAAAAGAGGATGAGGAAAAGACAGCCTTTCACACGGACAAAGGAATCTTTTGCTATCAAAAGATGCCTTTCGGTCTCAAAAATGCAGGAGCAACCTATCAACGGCTCGTTGACAAAGCCTTCGAAAGCCAAATCGGCAAGAACATGGAGGCATATGTCGATGACTTGGTTATTAAAAGCAAGACGGAATACCAAATGCTCGATGATATTCAGGAAACTTTCAAGAACCTCAGAAAGGTTAACATGAAGCTTAATCCGGAAAAGTGTTCATTTGGATTTGAAGAAGGAAAATTCTTGGGCCACATTGTTGGAAAACAAAGCATCAAAGCCAACCCTAACAAAGTAAAAGCCGTCCTTGAAACCAAGCCACCAAAGACCAAGAAGGAAGTTGAAAGCTTGAACGGGAAACTTGCAGCCTTGAAGCGTTTTACCTCAAAGTTAGCCGAAAGATCTCTGCCCTTCTACAAAACGCTCAAGAACTGCTCAGATAAAAAGGATTTCAAATGGACTGAAGAAGCTGAAGAAGCTTTCAACCAGATGAAGCAACATCTAGCTTCCCTACCAGACATTGCGGCACCAAAAACCGGGGAGTTAATATCGGTGTACCTCTCCATCACGGACGAGGCCATCAGTGCAGTCCTCACCATTGAGCGAGACAAGGCCCAGGTACCCGTTTATTTTTTCAGCAAAACCTTAAAATTAGCTGAAACAAAATACCCTCCCCTTGAAAAACTTGCCTTAGCCTTAGTTCAAACAGCTAGAAGGCTTCGAAGGTATTTCCAAGCACACCCCATACAAGTGGTCACCGACCAACCTATTAAGAGTGTGCTTGAAAAACCCAAAAACTCGGGGCGATTGGCCAAATGGGCCATAGAACTAGGTGAACACAACATCACCTATGTCCCAAGGAAAGCTATCAAGGCTCAAGTCTTGGCCGATTTCATTGTGGAAGTCCCAAACCAAACAGTCACTGAAGTAAACACTGCCACCACTGAACCTCCCAACCCTGAAGCCTGGAAGCTTTTTACCGACGGGGCTTCAAGCGTTGAAGGGTTAGGGGCTGGATTAATTTTGATCAACCCAAAAGGTTTGGAATTCACATATGCTCTTCGTTTTGATTTTCAGACCACCAATAACGAGGCTGAATACGAAGCACTAATAGCTGGCTTAAGGCTGGCCAAAGAAATGAAGGTTGAAAAGCTTGAAGTGTTCACGGATTCGTTGCTGGTCTCAAGCCAAGTGAATGACAGCTACATAGCTAAAGAGCCCAACATGAAAAAATACAGAGAAAAATCCAAGGAACTGATGAGTACCTTCCAAGCATGCAACATCAAACAGATCCCCAGATCTCAAAACAAAAAGGCCGATGCCCTAAGTAAGCTTGCATCTCTCACCTTTGCCCACCTCACCAAGAAGGTACTGGTGGAAGTGTTGAAGGCCCCATACATTAATGAATTGGAGGTTCAAGATGTGGTTACCGAAGAAGAACCAAACTGGATGACTCCCATAAGAAAGTTCCTCAAAAATGGTGAATTACCCAATGATCAAGTGGAAGCTAAAAGGGTTGAAATCAAGGCAAAGCAATACATACTGCAAGGAGAAACCCTTTACAAAAAGGGTTACCTTGCTCCCTTGCTAAGATGTGTCGGTCCCGAGCAAAGTAAGTATTTGATCAAGGAAATTCATGAAGGAGTGTGCGGAGCTCACTTTGGAGCTAGGTCGGTAGTTGCAAAGCTCATGAACCTCGGATATTTCTGGCCTTCAATGCATCGCGACACAGCTGAAGAATTGAAGAAATGTGATGCCTGCCAGATCCATGCACCAATCCCAAAAAGTCCCAAGCATGATTTAGTCCCAATAACCTCCGCTTGGCCATTCCATAAGTGGGGAATGGACATTGTTGGTCCATTTCCCCCAAGCAAAGGGGGAGTGAAATTCCTATTGGTGGCGGTAGACTATTTCACCAAGTGGCCCGAGGTCAAGCCACTTGCCAAGATCACAGGAAAGCAAGTCATTGACTTTGTCTGGGAAAACATCATTTGCCGTTATGGATTGCCAGGAGTACTTGTCACTGATAACGGAAGGCAATTTGCTGAGAAGCCTTTCAGCGTCTGGTGCAAAGAATACAAAATCGATCAGGTTTTCAGCTCAGTGGCTTATCCGCAATCAAACGGGCAGGTTGAGAGAACAAATAGAAGCATAGTGGAAGGCATAAAGACAAGATTGGGAAGGTACGAAAGCAACTGGCTTAAAGAATTGCCTAGTGTCCTATGGGCAATTAGAACAACAGAAAAAACAAGCCACAAGAAAACACCTTACAGCTTGGTATTTGGATCTGAAGCTGTGATCCCTACCGAAATAGGAGTTGTAACCCAAAGAATTGTCAACATGGATCCCGAAACAAACCAAAAAGAGACCATGTTGAATTTACAACTCCTAGAGGAAGCAAGAGATCAAGCCGCAATTCAAGAAGCCAAATACAAGCAACAGATGGAAGCTTACTACAACAAAAAAGTCAAAAACGAACGTTTCAAGCCAGGGGATCTGGTCCTCAGAAACAACGAAGCCAGCAAGAAAGAAAATCAAGGAAAGCTCGGCCCAAAATGGGAGGGCCCATACACCATCCTTGAAGCACACAAAGGTGGATCCTACAAGCTGGCTGATTCAGAAGGCAAAAGGCTTCCAAGGCATTGGAACGGCAAAACACTGAAAATGTTCCATGTTTAAACGGAAAGTTTGGTTTGTATCAAAATGTATTTCAAGCAGGATTATGAATACCTTTTGTAAAAAGCAAGTATCGCTTTAATGAATGAAGTTGTTTTTATCAAACTTGTCTTTCTATCCCAAAATCAGGTTGAGAACCTAGCAAAAAAACTCCATGGCAAGGGCCATGTAAGGGGATGAGCTCCTAAATCAATACAACTCCATGAGACTTGTTAAGAAAAAATAAAATTGTCTCATAGACGGGTATAAGCAGCCTACACCAAATGTTCCCTAAGTCTTAGAAATATAGTCTACAAAAAGGCTAAAAAACCAAAAGAAATGATTAAAAGGATAGGTGCCATCTCTTCTTGTTAAAAATGCCAAGGCTAAGTGTCTGCAGCACTGAACCCTTTTAGGTATAAAAAACATAAGGGCAGCACAAACCCGACAAAGACAAAGTTACAAAAAGAACAAAGCAAATCCAAAAAGAACAAAGTCAATTGGACAAAATCACAAAGGTACAAACCAAGACAGGACGCAAAACCAAAAAGCCTTCAAGGCTTCAAGCCACCCGGGCAATACCCCGAAACCTTAAAGGCTTCAATCTATTGACAGACAGCCAAAAGGACTGCCTTGACCAAAGAGGCACAAGCATAAAACCATAATAAAAGAAAAATAGTTAAAACATAACATCATATAAAAGAAAGCCCAAAAGACTTTCAAAAATAAGTTAGAAGCAAGTCCCAGTAACTTGCAAGCTTAAACTACTGTTCCAGCGGCCACAAAGGCCTTAAAACACAACCAACAGGAACCTTAAGGGTTCCTACTAAACCTAATATTGTTCAAGTTAACATTACAAAACATAAATTGTTTGCTAAGAAAGCTACGAATCAAGCATCAACAGATTTGGAAACTCCAGAACCTTCGCCCTTGGCCTTCTTTGTTTTCTTCAACTTTTTAGTCTTCACACCTCCATCACCACCAACCGCTGAAGCCTCCAAGCTTGCATCCTTAGGAACATCCGGTTGACCTGAAAGGGTATCGTCACTATCACCTAAATAAGACCTCTTCCTTGAAAGAGATCCCAGGATTTCAGCACAGACCTTCTCATTTAAGCCCTCTGGCTTCAAACCCTGCAACACAACAAGAGGCTTACCAAAGCAACCAGAAACTTGATGGATGTAAGGATAAGTCAGCTTCTCCATTTGTTCAACGGAGCCTTTAAAAACATCAGACGCCTCGGGCCGAAACAGAGGTGACTTCTCCAAAGGATGACCGGACTCATGAAGCTTATAACCTGCAATAAGACCTTGGTGTTTTCCTAAATTGAGCAGCTTAGTATAAACATCTCCGAGGGCAGAATTAAACTCTTTGGAGTGCAGCAGATAGGTAACCACTTGATGGAAACCCTGCTCAATGAGCCATTGGTTATCCCCAGTAGCCTGAGCAACTGAAGCCTTCAACCCTTCTTTCTCCTTACCAAAAGCCTGTTGCTGAACAAACAAAGCTTCCCGGTCAGCCCTAAGTTTCAACCTATCAGCCTCGAAGCTCTTTTTCAAATCACCCATCTCAATCTCATGCGTCTTTTTCAGATCACTAACCTTCTTCTCCCATGCTGCTTCCTTCTCGGCAAAACCAGCTATCTCCTTTTTCATCCCAGCCATGGAGGATTTCATTTTATCCTTCTTCTTGGAGAATTCTTCATATTCCCGCATTCTCTGACGAAAACGGGCAATGCCTTGAGGAAGCATGACAGCAAGGTTGCAAGTACTCAAAATCATACGGGACAGCATCAGGTCATCATCCATCCCAGCAATAGTCTCGTGCACTGAGGGAGGAGCAATGTGACTCAGAGCATCCTCACAAACAGCAGCATCTTTGAAACTGTCATCATTCTTCACCGACCAAGTAGGCACATAAATCCCTTCCGGGTCCAACCCTTCAACGTCCCTGCTCGAAGACTCCTGAACAGGAGTGGCAACAACCTTCTTGCTTGAAACCTTTTTGCCATGAACAACCAATTCCTTAGCCTTCTCAGCACCTGCTTCAACATCTTGACCTTCCGAAACTTCAATATCGTCACTCAAGTCCACTGGTTCAGTAGAAGTGGATTGAGGACCAGCTTTCAACAACCGACGAGAAGATCGACGGGTTGAAGATTTAGGAGCATTAGACTTAGAAAAACCCTTGGCAGTAGCAGCACTAACATAGCCTGAGCCCTCAAACCTATGATCAGCAGTCCTAACCACAACATTCTCACCAGGAACAGACGGAGCATCCTCAAAAACAACATCAGAAGTATCGTCGCTCTTAATAAAATCCAAAACAGACATGACTGCAAAAAACAACAACACATAAGTCATAGATTAAGAAAAACATAAAAAGGACAAAAAAGGAAAATGCATACCCATGCCACTCCTCATAAGAACCGGATCCCGATCAACATTCCCCCAAATTTTACTAACCCCTAATAGAACAAGCAAGTGTTCAGGAAAGGGACGA
Source organism: Helianthus tuberosus (assembly GCA_030545235.1). NCBI lineage: Eukaryota > Viridiplantae > Streptophyta > Magnoliopsida > Asterales > Asteraceae > Helianthus > Helianthus tuberosus. The sequence goes on from CM060385.1 coordinate 27,260,356, forward strand.
ACCCTCGAAGGGCACCCCCGGATGGCATTGAGAAAAACAGCATTCAATTCAGACTCGGAAGGTTCCGGATCATTGAGAACAGCATCCGGATTCCTCCACACCATTTTAAATGGGAGAATAGTATCGGAAACCCAGAAAAAGCGGTCTTTCCAAGCCCCAAGCGTAGTAACCATCGACGAAATAAGGCAGGTATCAACTTTGGTTGTTTCAAAAGTAAACCAATCGCCATTCTTAGCCAAACGAAAAAACCGGCGAAAGAGTAAAAGGGAAGGATCATACCCAAGAGCACGACATAAAACCTCAAAATGCAAAACCCTAGCCATCCCCTTTGGATGAACTTGCCCAAAAGAAACCCGATAATACTCCAACAAGTTCAAAACAAAAAACGAAAAGGGATATCGAAGGTTTGAGAACTCAAAATGACTACAATAAAGGGCAATCGAACCAGAAGGTGGTTTATCAACGGGAACATCACAAGCAGGGGCAGTGGGGTCAAACTTCCTATCAAACCATATTCCATACAAAATAAATCTACCTCCTCTTGTGTTAACCGGGAAAAAGATTTTGCTAAGTCCTTACGAGCACCCATTTTTTGAAAACGGAAAATGCAGAATGCAAGATGAAAAGGAAACCGGAACTAACCTTAGAGAAGGAGAGAAAATGGCAGGAACTTGGAATAAATTATGAAACAAATGGATAAGTTTGGAAATATAAAATAAATATAAGTCTACAATAGGGGTAATAATGGCAAAACAGTAACTCCTGCGAAAACCGCCACCCTATCAACTGCCATACATCAATCAAATCAATTGTCAGTTATTTGAAATTCAAATTCAAAACATTAACTGCCTTCAACCTTTCAAGCCTTCAAGCAACGAACCCTCAAAACCTTCAAGCAATAAAATACGTACATAAAAGTCAGAAGTCTTTAAGCTTATCACCCAAAAGCCTCTGACTTGGGGGGCTGATGACGGGGGTAGCTCAAGACTAAATAAAAAGATTAAATATGTAAGCGCTCAAAAGGTTAAACGGTTCAACGGTTGAAAAGCTGTGAGTTGGGAAAAGCAATGCAGAAACAGTAGCCGGTCACATCTGAAGATCGCTTCACCAACCCACAGCCGCAAAAGCAAAGCTGGTCTGCCAATGCACACTATTATCCGGGGGTCAAAAGCCTTCAACCCCCGAAAGGGGAAACCCTCCACTGCAAGCGAGGTTACTAGTCTAATCCATTCCACTTCGGGAGATGCCTTCTCTTATAAAATGACACTTCATTTACTTCAGAGAGGACATCCGGACCAGCTCTGATTCTCCAATCTCTGGTCATTCACATCGAATGCTTGTCTCGCACAAGTCATTCCCTTTCACATCCAACACACACATTCCCTTTGCTACAAATTCCAAATCTGGGTACGATTCAGAGGAGGATCCATAGCAAAGAACAACAATAAACTAGCAAACCTCCTTCCACGTCTCGCAAACGTGGGGGGACCCCACGACCTGCGTTAGGCAAGGTTGAACCCTTCAACCATTCTGCCAAGCCAGTCCAGCTACCACCGTTGGTCTTGTATTTGTTGCATCAACACACACACACATATATATATATATATATATATATGTATGTATCTATGTATGACCGCTAAAATGAAAACCACCTTCAGTTGTAGGAACCGCGTGAACCACTTTCTGGCCATTAGATCTTAAAAATAGATGAATGAGATTAAAAGTAGTTAAAAGTAATATTAAATTCTTTTTGTCTTATTATTTTTTTAATATTTTAATATAAAAGGGTATTTAAGTAATTTTGTTTTTTTTTGTCTTATTAAGTTTATTGCTTTTTATTACAAATTTGTCCTATTACATTAATTATTTTTTTCAAAATCAGATTTCTTTATTAAACAATATTCTGAAATCAGATTGTTTTATAAAAAAATTTTACGTGCGTTTTTTTACGACCCGTTTTACGCTCCGTTTTTTCACGCCGATTTTGCGACCGAGTTTTTAAGTGCCGTTTTTATGCCCGGTTTTACGCATCGGTTTTTGCCGCGCAGTTTTTTACGTCACGTTTTTACAAGCCGTTTTTACGCCCCATTTTTTACGTCCCGTTTTTACGCGCCGTTTTAGCGTGCTGTTTTTATGTCCCGTTTTAAGCGCCGTTTTTACGCCCCGGTTTTTCACGCCGTTTTAGCGACCGGGTTTTTACGTGCGGGTTTTTATTCCCGGTTTTACGCACCATTTTTAGCGCGCCGTTTTTTTACGTCCCGTGTTTTACGTCCCTTTTTTAGGCGCCGTTTTTTTGCCCCGTTTTTTACGTCCCGTTTGCACGCCGGGTTTTTTCACGGGTCGTTTTTTTTTTCGCACGTCGTTTTTACGCCGGGCTTTTTCAAGCGTCGTTTTTTTTAACGCACCGTTTTTTACGCGTTATTTTTACGTTTTACAATTTACATAAAAAAATTTACGTTTTACATTAAAAAGTTTACGTTTTACGTTAAAAAGTTTACGTTTTGCATTAAAAAATTTACGTTTTACGTTTTACGTTAAAAAATTTACGTTCTACGTTAAAAAGTTTACGTTTTACGTTAAAAAGTTTACGTTTTACGTTTTTACGCGCTGTTTTTTCACATTTTTTTAACGCGCCATTTTTTACACTTTTTACGTTTTACGTTAAACTTTTTACGTTTTAAGTTTTACGTTAAACTTTTTTCGTTTTAAGTTTTACGTTAAACTTTTTTCGTTTTACGTTAAAATTTTTACGTTTTACGTTTTACGTAAAACTTTTTACGTTTTACGTTAAAAATTTTACGTTTTACGTAAAACTTTTTACGTCTTACGATTTTCGTAAAACACGTAAAACGTTTTACGTTAAAAATTTTGAAGCATGGATTTAGAAAAATAAGATGAAAAAAAACAAAACAAACAATGTTTAAGCATCATGAACAAAGTCAGAAAAATAAAAACTTGAGAGCCCAACTTATAAGTCAGCCTAACAAACTAAAAACCATAAACATCTTTGCATACGTAATCTGAAATTCCAACAACTTATAAGTCAGCCTAACAAACTAAAAACCATAAACATCTTTACGTTAAAAAATTTGAACCATGGATTTATAAGTCAGCCACCACGTCCATCATCGACCACCACCAAAGGTCCACCTGAAAACCACCACCTACTGGCCGAAGCATCATCGGATCTTAAAAAAACAAAAGAAAAGAAGAGTTATGAGGAGTTACCGAAAAAAAAAGGAACCGCCGGAGTTCTCCGCCGTTGTTCTGAGGAGTGTCGTTGTTCTCCGCACCGCCGCTGCCGGCGGTTCTGATTCTGTCGCTCGCCTTCCTTTCCTTCTCCAGTCTCTCTCTCTCTCTCTCTGAGATCGTTACGGAACCAGATGACGGAGACACAGCGGAGAGCGGCGGCACTGGATGGGTCGGAGGTTGAGAGATAATGAGTTTGAAAGAGGGTTTGCAGAGACGGTTGATTTTGTTACCGATTTTGTAACGGAAAGTGAAGATGAAGAGAGAGAAAGGTTGCAAATTGAAGCGATTTGAGATGGGATTTGGAGGGTTACTGAGATTTTTTGAGGGTTAGGTGATATTGTTGGTGGAGAGATGAAATGGGTAGGTGTGAATTTAGAGAGAGAAAGTGTGATCGATGTGAAAGGGATAATGGGGAGGTGAGATTGGGTTTCTGGTGGTTTTTTTGTATCTGGGTTTTGTAAATGAATGGATTTGAATGGGGTTTGATCGGACGAGGGGAAGGAAGGGGAGTGCAGAGTGATGAAAATGAAAGGATTTGAATGGGGCTTCAAATGGGTTGCAGGTGCCTCTCAATGAGAGAGATGAAAATAAATGGATTTGAATTTATGACATAGATGAAAGAGAAGAGAGAAGAGAGACAAGAGAGAGAAGAGAGAGAAGAGATTAAATGTAATAGTCTGCTATCATTAATGAAGAGAGAGAGTGAGAGATTAGACATTTGGGGTAAATGACCAAACTACCCTTTTGGTTGGCAGAATATGATTGGTGGAGAGTGGTTCTCATGGTTCTTACAACTAGGGGTGGTTTTCATTTTAGCAGCTCCCTATATATATATATATGTATGTATGTATGCTTATTAGATTAATTAATCATATGTTAATATCATATAACTTACATTAGAATATTTATTATAAAAAAAATAAAAAAATAAATAAATAAAGGGGCAATTGCATATTTCATCTTATAAAACTTATTAATTGCATATTTACCCAATACAAAATTAAAATTGCATATATATCCTCTTCTTTAACTACTAAAATTGCAAATTTACCCATTTTGATTTTTTATATTAAAAACATATTATATTATTACTATTTTACCCTTAATTTTATATAGAAACTTAAATATGCATATTTACCAATATTTTTACTAGTTGTTGTCTTTTCCACGATTTTTTTATGGGGAAATCACGAAAATGGCCACTGCAACGCCGTCTTTTCCAATTTAGCCAACGGACACCCCTCGCCGAGCCGTTTCAGCGAGCTGAAACGGCACAAGATTCCCTTTAAACGGCCAGCCAACCGTTGGGTGACACGTGTCCGACAAAGCCTGTAACGGCTTGAGATTTCTGCAGTCAACGCCACGTGTCCGTCAAACCTTGAAAGAACTTAGCCAAGCCGTTACAATCGGCTCATGTTGAAAGATCTTAGCCGAGTTCCTTCAACGAGCCAAGCCATGTTCTTAGGATTTAGCCGACCTGATACCCTTCAAAAGTGGTCCCCACTTCTGCAAGCCAAGCCGTTACAGCTGGCACCGAGCCGCTTCGTCCCATGCTCCAAGCCGTCTCCGCTGCTCCAAGCCGGTACAGCTGCTCCAAGCCGGTACAGCTGGCACCTAGCCGTTTCGATATATGGTTCGAGCCGTTTCAGCTGGCTACGAGCGGTTTCAATGGTTAAGTTTATAGATTTAAATTTGTATGTTTTTTCCTGTGTGTTTGTGCAACAGATTCATCTAAAATTATCAAAACATTTAGCTTTTGTAGAGAGAAGTTACCAACTTAAAATTATGAAGATTCGTTTGGTTGTATACAGCGGCGGAAAGTGGGAAATCGTTAACGGAAAGTTAGAGTATGTTGCTGATGCTGATTCAAGTAGACGTGGTTTAGAAATTGAACCCAACCTTTCATACAATGCTCTTCTGAGTAAAGTTTCAAACATGTGTAGTTCTACAAACATTACGAAGTTATCGTATATGTTGTCTTCCTTTAGTGATCCAATCGATATAATAAACGATGAAGATCTTGCAATGTTTTATAATTTTGCTATGGAAAATATTTTTGAAATTTATAAATTATATGTCGTTGAAGGGTTTTGTGCTGGGTCATCTAGTTTTTCACCTCCAAAAAAATTTAAAGTTCCTGATTTGAATTTCTGCACTGATGAAGAAAATTATGATGTTTTAAACCACTACCAGCCAAATCCTGATAATTCATTTGAAAATTGTTTGTCATCTTCATCAATTACTTTTGAACAAGGTCACGTATTTAATAACAAAGACGACATGAAACTTGAGTTGGGAAAAAAATGTTTGTTAGAACACTTTGAGTTTAAAGTAGATAGATCTTCTAAAACTCGGTACGAAGTGTCATGTTTGGTGGACGGTTGCGTTTGGCGTTTTCGTACATACAGTTTCGGGGATAGTGGTGTGTTTTTGGTTAAGAGTTTTAATGATAAACACACGTGCTCGAAGACGCTAACGTACCCACATCTTCGTCAGGCAAACCCAAAGGTTCTTGCTCACTATTTAAAAGAACCTTTAAAAGACTGTGGTAGAATATATCGTTGTAATGAAATAGTGAGAGATTTTAGACAAAGATTCCAAGTTGAGATAACCACTAGTCAAGCTTGGCGTGGAAAAAGTCTGGCACTAGAGGTTTTACAAGGAACAAGCAAAAATTCTTTTGCAGAACTACCATTTTACTGTTACAATATAGAGCGTGCAAATCCAGGTTCTGTCACTCATATCAAGACTGATGACGAGCTTCGGTTTGAAATGGTCTTTGTTGCGATTGGTGCTGCGGTAAGTTACAGCAGTCTTTGTTTTTTTTTCGTCAAAGTACATCTTGTTGACGTATTTTAAATAATTTTGTTTCAGATTCGTACCTTTATCAGTAATCTAAGACCGGTGGTGATCATTGATGCTGCACACCTAAAGGGTGAATTTAAAGGGACGTTATTTATAGCAGTTGGGATGGATGGAAACAACCAAATTTTACCTATTTCATATGGAATAGGAAAATCAGAGGATGGTGAATCTTGGACATGGTTTCTGTCAAAGCTTAAAGAATGCATCAGTGAAATACCTGACATGGCGATAATATCGGATAGAGCGAATTCTATACACCTAGCTGTTAGAAACGTCTTTCCACATGCTTATCACGGGTTATGTTGTCGTCATTTAATGATGAACCTACGTTTACCCTCTGATAAAAAAAAAAGAAAATGAGAAGCTGTGGTGGAAGACATGCAAATAGTACCGATTGTCTGATTTTAACGAGTCATTCAATGCTCTTTGTCTTGCCGTTCCTAGACTACGTCACCCTCTGACAAGTATTGGGTTCGGTAGATGGGCAAGGGCCCATTGTCCAGGCAATCGATATCATTATATGACATCTAACAGCGCGGAGTCTATTAACGCTTTATCTAGACACTCGCGTAAAATGCCGGTAACGCAACTCTTAGAGTTCTTCCGGCAATCTGTACAGAAATGGTTTTACGAGCGCCGTTTGCAAGGTATTCATGAAAATCATTTACTTACACAATGGGCACAGAAAAAAATTTAAAAAAAAATTGAAGGGTCTAGAACCTGGACGGTTGCTGGGATTGGGTTAAACAGTTATTCTGTCGCAGACAGTGGAAAGGGGGGTTTAGTTGACTTTCTTAATGGAAGCTGTAGTTGCCGAGTTTGGCAGGTTTCTGGTTTACCGTGCGGGCATGTTATTGCCGTGTCAAAATTTTTAGGTGAAACCGATTGCAATAAGTATTGCTTCCCGTGTTACTCAAACGAAGTCTATAAAAAAACTTATGAAGAAGCGATTAATCCTCTTCCTCATAGATCTGAATGGGAGACTCCAGAAGACCTTATCAATCTTCAACCGCCGCATATGACAAAACGCCAGGCCGGTCGTCCTCGAGAAAACCACCGGATCTTATCCCGCGGGGAAGAACCTACTCCCCTGTATTGTTCCCGGTGTAACTCATACGGTCATCATCGGGATGTCTGTCGGCAGCCCATGCCGTCAGAAATTCGTACTCGCAAAGACCCAGACAAAGGGAAAGAAACCGATTATCCTGATCATTTTACACAATCTCCGCCTAATTATATGTATCCGTCTTTTAACTTGGGAGACTTTTAATACTTTAAATTATTTTGTGTATTTTAATTTCTGAAATAACGTAGTAAGTCTATTTAGTTGCAAATAATTAATATTGAAAATAATTTCATTACAATATGTTATTTTTTTTATATTACATGCATACATAAAACCATTAAACATTAACAGGTGTGAAGCGTCCGGCGTAGAGTTCATCTGCCATGTACCGTCTGTATCTGAAACAAGCATCCTGAAGGTTTCCTTCGTTCCATGTTAAAGAAAGATCCCGAACAAGTTTTTCCATTAACATACATATGATGACTCCTGAATTTCTCCCAATACGATCTGTTTGATCAGGCCACACGAAATCCCCTACTATTTGCATGGCACGCGTCTCATATATTTCTGAGTGTTGCCAGTACGATATACGTCCGAGAAACCACAAAAATTGAGACTCAAATTCTAGCACAATTTGATGTACTCTTCTGTGTACGCAAAATGAATCTCCGCAATTAATTGTGTCACAACTATTGGCAAAAAAAATTCTTAATTCTAGTGTCTTTAGATTTATTTTAAAAAGCAACCAATTTTGTTCCTTGTCCGGTATAGGAATGTATACCTGCAAAAAGTGAATAATCTTATTAAAAATAAACATATATTTTCACTTTTATAGTTATTATTTCTTTTATATCTTATATTTTTTTTGTTTTATTTAATAATGAGGAAATGGGCTAAACTAGAAGCATGGACTCGTGGGCTGTTAGTGGGCTAGAAGCATAGGCTCGTGGACTCGTGGGCTGTTAGTGGGCTTGTGTGAGAAAAAAAAAACAAAAATTCTTAGCAAAAAAAAAAGTTACATCAAACACGTTAAAGTTGTTATTCCAAAAAAAAAAACCTTGACATTTAACTAATAACCGGAATGGTCTTCCACTTCAGAATCATACTCTTCTCCTTCTGAGTCTTCCATTTCCGCACGATAAGCTTCAAAACGGACTTCATCGTACAGTCTTTCGAAATCCATCTCCTCGTCTGAGTCTTCGTTAGCAGTAAGAGTCAAACATTGTTGTGGAATAATCTGGTCCAACGGACGTTGTCGCTCATCGGTGTTAGGTAACGGCACAAGCGCCTGACACTGACCTGAACCGCTAATTGGTGCTTCACTTGTTGGCTGTTGCACCGGGTTTGGGGGGTTACGAGTTTGGGAATTGTTTGGTTCGGGGTTATCTGAGGGTGGGTTTTGGTGGTTAACCGTTTGGGAAATGTTGACGTTGATATGAATGTGTAGATGAATGTTTTGTTGTTGATTCGCCATGAGGTAGAAAAGAGGGGGATGCCAGTTGAGAGGTGGACTAACATATGTTTAAATAGGTGTGGAGTAAGAATGAGACTTGTGCTTGGCTATATACGGTATAAGTATTTACGAGGTAAAAGAACAATAAATATAAAATCTTAATAAAAAACGGATATAATAAAATAAAAAATTTGATTAAGCCTACCGTCTACCGTATCAATTTCCCAAAATGGAGGATATGTTGTTGTAGAACCATCTGCGTATCTGGTTGCATCAATATCTTGTTCATTTAACATCTCGAAGAAATTAGGCGGTAGAACTGTCCAACGGTAATCGTTTGACGATAGCGTCCTTGCATTTATTTCAATCTCGCGTTGATACATGAGTTTGTTACACCATGCTTTTACGTGCTAAAAAATAAAGGTAATTTATTTGTTACAAAAATGACGAAACTGATTTTTAATACGAAATTAATTAGTAAGTTACCGTTTTTTGAATAAAACCCGCTCCAGTAAATCCAAGCAGTCCCCCCCACCAAGCTTTTCCTAGTGGTGTTATCCCTTGTATGAAGAATAGCAAGTAGGATTATCGCCATCGTAGTAAAATTCAAGAACATTTGAAGACCACTGGCGATCCCGATCCTGTTGATTTATCCAAATTGTGTTTTGTACTGAAGGAGGAATGCTTGTCATTGGTAATGTTTTACTAACACATATGTGTTTCTATAAAGGTGGAACACTAATATATATACACATATAAAGTAGTACAAAGGGATCCCTAGTACAATTGTATTTAATTTTTTTAAACCAAAACAATACAATTACAATTATCTTACAATGCTCTAACATCATCATCATCAAAGACGTTGTCGCTTGTACTATCGGGTAACACAGAATCATAAAATTGTAAAGCTAGTTGACGTCTCATTCGTGCCGCTGTTTTCTGAGTATCTTCACCATCGTTCAAAGGTTTTTTATTTATCAACCTGTCAAGAAATATGCAAACCCAAACTCCACAGTCTCCCAAAGGTCCGGACTGCTGAGGAGCATCGGTTGCATAAATAACTTTGAAGGGATAATATAACGGTAATTGTTTGTGGGTATTATAACCATGAATTCGTAGCCAATTGTCAAACGCAAAATTTATATGACACACCACATCCGTTCTTTCCCTTCCCATAGCATTTAAAAGGCTAAAACAGAAACAAATTAACAAGTTAGCAACATGTATTTTGGAGTACTAATCAGTTAAATCGGGCTAATACCTGTCGTATATCGTCAGCGTGTAATCGACAAGGTTGAAAACGCCTAAAAACCAGTGGAGGCCTTCTATAAACAACGGTACGTAAACCTATATAATTATTACGCAAAATATTAAATTAATATAATACGAAATACATTTATCCAGTAATCAATATGTTCGTTCCACATTACCTCGTCAACAGTATGTATTCGTGGAAAAGGTTCAACCTGCCCAGTGAAGTAACCTTTGAAGGTCTGGTCGATAGCCGGCGATCGAAAAGAATTCTGAAAATATGGGGGTAGAATACTCCAGCGATCACTTTCATTTCTTGAATGATACATGTGGATCATCCACCCAAATATATGTTGTTAAACATTTACGTGTTAGTTTGCAAAACAATATACAAAATATATAAATTTAATTATTTATGGTTGTTATATACAGACGCCATTACTTACATCATCGTTTAACCAGCCTTGGTTTTCTACGCCCAGCAACGACCCCCAAAAATTTGGACCGACAGAATTCCCCATTAATAGGGAAAGATGTTTACTGCCGCTATCTGGATACCACTCCTTGATGTACTCAATTTGTCTATCCTCATTCCTTAACTTTTTGGCTTGTTTATCTTTCACTCTTTTGAAAGCCACATACGGGGATAGCAAAGCTGCTGCGGGCTTTACAAGCCTTTCGGATCGTCTCATTTTGATTAATTCAGGATCCTCAATCTACAAAATATTGTATATATGTATTAATTTCACTTTCTAAAATATATTTTTATTAACTTTATAAAATGTGACCAGTAATTAAAATATATAAAATGGAAAAACTTAGAAAAACATTCTCCATCGGGCTCATAGAGACGTGGTAGGCATTATTAGCATTATCGTAGTTGATAAATGAATCAGCAACAGCCTACAAGAAAGAATGACGATTAAATTAACTGTTATTAGTAGATATTGTTATTATAAAAAAATTTATTCACAAAGCACATTACATTATCACTCTGAGTGTGTGCCTGTTCTTTTGGCGTTTGTACGGTGGCCGGAGTCCTGACAGTTTGCTGTTTTGGTGACCACCGATATGTTTGTGCAAACTGTGACATGACCATATCAGTCAGTCTCCGGTTGTTCTCGATCAGCCTCTCGTCCATGAGTGATTTAAATTGTGAAATCAACTCATTCTCGTAATTTGATTGAAACGTGGACGTAGGGGGGACAAAATTCTGTTGTGGAATCTCATGTTGATTCGGTGCCGGATTATAACCTTGATTGGCGCCATCGTCACCAAACAAAGTGTTCATTAGAGACGCCATCTGTTCTTGTGTGCCGACACCGGTGGCTGCCTGCATTTCGGGATGGATTTGACCCGTGAACCCTGTGGGCATCTGAACGGGTATTTCCGTGGCCATTTGAACCGGATTCTCGCCCGGCATTGCATTGGCATACAACCGACGTTCAGCGTCTAAATAATCTGAACTGGACACATACCACTCGCTTCGCAACTCATTTTCAGTGGGCAATATAACCAAGGACGGCCTAAATTCACGTTTCTGCAATGTTATAAATAGAAAAACAATTATTAAATTATTAATATTTATCTTTCCAATTTTGCTCCCTGTTCGTTGGTCAAATTTACCATTTTAGTCCCAACCTATTTTTTTTTTGCAAAATAGCAGTTTACACCCTAAACAGCCCACCCATTACCGTTGCAGCTAGTTGAAGCAATCCGTCCACAGTGCTCGTCATAAACTTCTTTCCTTTTTTCCATCCCAAAAATCTTGGAATCGTCTCACCTTGAAACCATTCGCTTGAATTCTTAAATTGAGGAAAAATCTCCAACAACCACATCTACAGAAAGAATTCAATGAAAACTTATATGGTTTTCGAAATAACAATATTAATTAACATTCACGGGTACCTTAAAGGGCCAGACAAATCCACCCAAAGAAAAACCTTTAGCGTCTTCTTTTTGCCGATTGTGCAAATTGTATATAGCACTATAAGTACTTTCCCAAAAATAATTACCCCATGGATATTGTCTAAATTCTTCTAAATTATCCACAAGGTCTAAAAGCATATTATCAACAACATTAGTTTTTTGCAAACCCAAAAAACCTTGACCGATTAGCATGAGGAGACATACCCTCGTGGCGTCATTATCGTTAATATGCCCAATGTTCTCGAATAAAGTCATTATTCTCCCAAAATTAACAGTTGATCCAGGTCCACCTTCAAAATATCTGTTCTTAAAGGAGTTCGGATGATCTCTAGGTGACCAAGAAGTGTGCCCAAAACGTAGCCCCGTTATTAAACAAAATTGTTTAGGGGTGAATGTAAGTAGCTCCCCTCGTAATCTATACGAAATACCAAGACGGGGAAAAGTAGTCGATATTTGTAGTTGTGCAACGCCATATAAAAGAAGGCTATCACATATGGTGCATCTATTGTCTAAATATGGACCGAAACACGTCTGCCTAATAGCTGTTTCAACCGCCGGAGTCATCACTTTACGCAAATCTTGTAAAACCAACCACTTTTCTCGTACTTTAATGGTTATTTGCTATATAAGAAAAAAAATATTTAAAAAAAGTATACGAATTCAAATAAAAAATCTTATATTTTATTCAAATAAAAAATATTTAAAAAAAAGTATACGAATTCAAATAAAAAAAGTATATGAATTCAAATAGAAATCTTACCGGGCATGAAGGGGGGCCCATCAAAGCTTCTTCCATCTCTTGGTCATTTGGCATGTTCCCGAAATCATTTGGCATGTTCACGTGTCGGTTGAAGTCCATAGTGGGGGGCCCACAACTAATGTCGAAGAAGTGTGATTAGTGGTCCCAGACGAGTCAACGATCTTTCGGATCTTCAAGGTTGGGTAGTCCTTTGCTTTGCTCCAAAGTGGAGAAAACTTTGGAAGTGGGTTCAAAGTGTGTTGGTGTTTGTCACCTTGGGGAAACGGATACTCGATTTGTTTACCCGACTTGAATGTCGTCTGACGGGAAACAGTACGTTATTGGTACACGCGCCTTGAAACGGCTTGGCCTTTGAGATGAAACGGCTCGGCATTTGAGATGAAACGGCTTGGCCTTTGAGATGAAACGGCTCATGCAGTTGCTTTTTGCTTTATCGTAGTACGTGCGTTGCAGCTGAAACGGCTCGGCATTTGAGATGAAACGGCACAAGCATGCAAACGGCACATCCATGCAAACGGCACAAGCATGAAACGGTAAAGGCTTGACCTTTTACTAAGTTGGAGCACGTGCACTGAAACGGCTCGGGCAGTTACATGAAACGGCTCGGGCAGTTGCTTTTTACTTTATTGGAGCATGTGCGTTGAAACGGCACATGCATGGTGTGGTAAAGGCTTGACATTTCCTTGAAACGGCTCGGGCAGTTACATGAAACGGCTCGGGCAGTTGCTTTTTACTTTATTGGAGCATGTGCGTTGAAACGGCACATGCATGGTGTGGTAAAGGCTTGACATTTCCTTGAAACGGCTCGGGCAGTTACTTGAAACGGCTCGGACAGTAGCTTTATTGAAACGTGTGTATTGAAACCGCTTAAAAAATTATTTTTTCCAAATTCCCCAATTTCATTTCATGTTTAAATAAGGTGGCCAAACTGATTCTACAGCTCCATTGTGAAGCGTTGAAACACCCTTGAAACAAATAATGGCTGAAAAAAACAAAAGTGACGTATACTGCTCTCAACCAGTTAGTAAATCGTCAACGTGGATTCTTAAGAAATGGAGAACAGCCAAACAGTCAGGTGAATCTTCATCGTCTGAAACGACTGTGCCGCAGGTGCCGGAAGAAAACAACTTTGTAACTAATCGTCAAAGCTTACACCCCAAAAGAGGCGGAAGATGGGCAATTCCAGACGACGAATCTGAGAATTGGTCAAAAGATGTTGCAACATTTTACAATAATGGAGACGCCCCATTCTGTTATTTAGCTGTTTTCAGTCGTTATGTGGAGTTGGACAAAAAATTTTGGGGCACTCTGTTAGGATATCGTTGTAATGGTTACCTAACAGCAACGGTAATTTCATTAGAACTTATTTTATTAACAAAATTTGTATTTATACTGTTTATTACATGTAACTTGTATTAAAATAATATTGATTAAACAGCATATTGAGGGATGGACTGGAAGACTAATGGCTTGGAGAAGCAGAAACCTACAAAAGGATCCCACGTTAAATTTGCGGTGGACAATACTTCCACCGCAATTCTATGACACGTTACTACAATCCACTCCTAAGAGTGTGGTTGGTTATGGAAATGGTAAAGAAAACCCATTTCCTTCCTTTTTTGACGTGGATTTTGTGTTTATCCCACTGCCGATTGACAATAACGAATGGCTGTTGGTACGATTAGAGTTGGCATCTCAGGAATTAGTTTTGTACCCGTTTGAGGACTTTTGTGGACGACTAGACAAATTTAGAGCAATTATTATTCCACGGTTGACGAAGCTTAAGGTGTATTTAACTGGTTTGCTGGTGCATTTGCAGTATTGGAAAAAAACAGGCAAACAAGAATGCTGCATAACTCATGAGCTAAACGATAACTACGTGATTTCTAACAGGTCAATCGTAGGCAATGAAGCTGTCTATCTATGTATGCTTATGGAGCATCTCGTTACGGACAAACCAATTAACATTACTGGAGATGTAAAACAAATATGTTTGTCATATAGACGATTCATGGGTGATAAACTGTATTTTTGGCGGTGTTTGCCACGCCCAAATGCTAGTAAATAAAATAACTATTCTTTTTAATATGTTTTAATATTTAATATTAACCCCATTCTCATTTCAAAGCTATAAATACATAGATTATTCCTCCCATTTAACATCATTCTCATCTCAAAGTTCTAACTAACAAAAAAAAATGGATTCTTGGACCGAGGAGGAAGATATTGCTGCTGTCGTTTCGTACGCTGCCGCTCGTGATCTGGGCACTTATTCAGTTTCCAATGCTGCTTTCTGGAGGCAGGTTTTCAACTACTTCTGCATTCACCTACAAGAGACGTCCCGAAGTGTCGAGGCCTTGACGACTCGTCTTTCTTTTCTACGCTTTAAAGGGAACCGTTTTTTAGGAAGGTGCAAAAATGTTAAAAAAACTAATCCGAACATGGAAGAAAAAGAGGTAGTTGAAGAGGCCCTGCTCGACTACGCAATACTTTACGACGAGGACTTTGAACACCTTTCAGTGTTTGAAACTTTAAAAATTTATCTGTAATTCACGAAATGAATTTGTAATATTTATGTTGTATCATGCAAGTTAATATATGACTTTTAACCGTTTGTCTATGTGAACCGTGAATTTACAAAAATCGGAGGTTAGTACGTTAATTTGGTTAATTAATATAATTTATTAATTAATATTTTTAATTAATTAGACTAATTAATAAAGTTATATAAATTAAAAAAAGTAAACAAAAATTAATAGATACAATTAATTTTGTTTAGTTACTAAAGTTAACAAGGTTAGCTAACTTGGTTAATTAGTTATTAATAATCAAATCAACTAAGTTAGTTAAATATCCTATATAAAGACTAACTAGGTTAATAAAATTCAGTTAGATCAGTTAGCAGACTTATGAAACTTCAAGGGCCTGTTTAATATGGACTGGCAAAACATTGAAACTAATAATTTTTCAAAAAACGGATAAAAAAGGGGGTTCTTCTTTAAAGAACCGGCCCTTCATGGATCGAACCCGCGCCCTTCGTATGAAACACTAACATCTTAACCAGTTTATCCTCCTAATAGGAGCTGATAGAATTCTAACCTTTATTATTCATATACACTAGTTGGAAAACATGGGCCTGTTTAATATGGACGGCCCAAAGACACAAATTTTTGAACAGTAAATTTAATTTTAATACTTGGGCCTCTTTGACATTTGTTAACGGACTCAAACATGGGCTTGTTTATACTACTTCGGCCCAAGCCGTTTGTTAACGGACTCAAATATACTCAAATTTTAAATTAACAAACTCATAGACAAACCGTATAATTTTTTTTAAGGAGACAATTTTTTTTATATTAATAATAATATAGCAAACATAAAAATTAAACATAACTTAAAAAAAGTAAACAAAAATTAATAGATACAATTAATTTTGTTTAGTTACTAAAGTTAACAAGGTTAGCTAACTTGGTTAATTAGTTATTAATAATCAAATCAACTAAGTTAGTTAAATATCCTATATAAAGACTAACTAGGTTAATAAAATTCAGTTCGATCAGTTAGTAAACTTATGAAACTTCAAGGGCCTGTTTAATATGGACGGGCAAAACATTGAAACTAATAATTTTTCAAAAAACGGGATAAAAAAGGGGGTTCTTCTTTAAAGAACCGGCCCTTCATGGATCGAACCCGCGCCCTTCGTATGAAACACTAACATCTTAACCAGTTTATCCTCCTAATAGGAGCTGATAGAATTCTAACCTTTATTATTCATATACACTAGTTGGAAAACATGGGCCTGTTTAATATGGACGGCCCAAAGTCACAAATTTTTGAACAGTAAATTTATTTTTAACAAGATCTCACCGATTTACACTATGACGAAAAACCTAGATCATTTGAACTGTCTGCAGCCTTTTATTCATTTGCGTATATATGCCTTAGCCCAATCTTCCAAGCCCAATATGTTGATGAATGCGTCGGGCCCTGTCCTGGCCCAGACGTGAACCCAGTACAGCCCATTTCAGGTACAAATCCATTCACAGCTTCAAGCCCACTTGCATACATTCATACCTCATATTTAAACAAATAGAAATATTAGAAATCTTTATAACAAACATTTATAAAATATAAAACTAGTTGTGTATATATATATTTTTAACAGATGTGCATATATGTATGAACTGGTGTGCAGGACAGTTTTTGACAAGGTTATGGATCATTGAACCATTGTGATGTTTCATAATATAACTGCTGTTTTAATCAAACTATATTTTAATACTTAAGATGATAAAAATACTTTGGCATGTTTGTAATCCTTGGGCCTTTTTGACATACGTGGGCTTGTTTATACTAATTCGGCCCAAGCCGTTTGTTAACGGACTCAAATATACTAAAATTTTAAATTAACAAACACATAGACAAACCGTATAATTTTTTTTAAGGACACAATTTTTTTTATATTAATAATAATATAGCAAACATAAAAATTAAACATAACTTAAAAAAAGTAAACAAAACATAATACAAAAAAAACTAAAACCAAATCCTAATTGCCTCCCACTCGGCGACGTGCTTGAATTCATGACCCTCGTCATGACGGTAATTGATCAGTGCCACCTCCTTTTGGTCATCCTCAACCAGGTCCGGCATTTCTCTCTCGACGTTCTTGAAATAGCGGTCAAATCGCTCACACTCCAACCGCAGCACACGAAAACGGGACGATAAGGCGTCCACGCTCCGGTTATGGTCCGGACCACGAAGCTGCCCAAAGATCTGTTGAACCTTAACCCACAGCCCCCCCTGTCCACGTCTTGGGGGATCGGTCATCGCTTCTTCCCATGCTTCGCACAATGCGATATCTTCGACGTTGGTCCAGGTATTTGCCATTCGTTGACGGAGTTGCAGACGGCGTGGTTGGATGAAAGTGGTGAGAAAAAGTCTTTTGAAAACGGGGAGTTGTTTTGAATCACAGACGGCGTGGTTGGATGAACGTGGTGAGTATTTATAAGGGGGGTAAACGTGGGAACTTGGAACGGCAACGGCTTCAATAATAAACGCGGTTAAAGTTTTTTTGATATAATTTGTTTTTGTTTTGGAACTTGGAACGGCAACGGGTTCAATAATAAACGCGGTTAAAGTTTTTTTGATATAATTTGTTTTTGTTTTGGAACTTGGAATGGCAACGGTTTATTCAATAAAAAAGCATGGCCCAAACACATAAACAGCCCACACAAATTTAAAATTATTTAAAATGAACGGCCCAAAACACATAAACATCCCAAACACATAAACAACCCAAACACATAAACAGCCCAAACAAGATTTAAAATTATTTGCTAGGTAATTTACTGGACTATTATATAATACAAATTACATAAAAGATATAACATGTAAAAATACAAACATAACTTCGCCAAACCGTTGAAACGGCTAATAAAGTGATTCAATTTCATCCACATAATTTCTGATAACCGCTGAAACAGCTAGTAGAGAAAAAATCTCGGTCTCGAAGCAAGCAGTCTTCAGATAACAACATAACTTCGCCAAACCGCTGCTTCTGAATCGGCAGATAACCGAGAGCAAATTGAAAGTTAGGAGTGAATCAAATCTCTTCTTCTGGAATTCGAGTCAAAACGCTTGTAGCAATGATAAAGATGCGTCGTTTGCTCGATAGTTCCATCCACACACACTAGGTAAGTAGTGGTCGGATTTCTGAAGAGGAAGACACTCCAATATGAGAAACAATATCAAAAGCTAATTTGATAACTAAAGCCCAAGAACACGTCTTTTACACTATCAGATACATGAGATTTCATAAATATTTCTTGCATTTGATACACGAAAACATCTATGACAATCAAATGAAGAAAGCAAGATAACATTTTCTATGAGATTTAAGTGTGGTAGAGAGATTCGTTTAACAGGCACACAAATAAATAACAAAGTTGGTAAATATATAGTGGGATGAACCGGCTCGAACAACACGTTGACCCGGCCTGATGTATAGGTTGAACCGGCATTAGACATCTGTACCAGCTCGGACCCAGTTGAAACGGCTCGGTGCAGTTGACACGGCACACACATTGCGACGAAACGGCTTGGAGCAGCTGTACCGGCTTGGAGCAGCGGAGACGGCTTGGAGCATGGGACGAAGCGGCTCGGTGCCAGCTGTAACGGCTTGGCTTGCAGAAGTGGGGACCACTTTTGAAGGGTATCAGGTCGGCTAAATCCTAAGAACACGGCTTGGCTCGTTGAAGGAACTCGGCTAAGATCTTTCAACATGAGCCGATTGTAACGGCTTGGCTAAGTTCTTTCAAGGTTTGACGGACACGTGGCGTTGACTGCAGAAATCTCAAGCCGTTACAGGCTTTGTCGGACACGTGTCACCCAACGGTTGGCTGGTCGTTTAAAGGGAATCTTGTGCCGTTTCAGCTCGCTGAAACGGCTCGGCGAGGGGTGTCCGTTGGCTAAATTGGAAAAGACGGCGTTGCAGTGGCCATTTTCGTGATTTCCCCTTTTTTTATTGTTACGTTTTCGTCTGCCATTTTAAATCAATCAACCAGTAAAATCACAATCCCCAGAAATCATGAATATCCAATCTTTTCAATTCGATGATATCAATATGTAGAATATGCAAACAAAAGTACAAAACCACATGTATTAATGTATTATGTATATTACCCAACTCATGAGAATGCAATCTGACCAAGACAAGCTCATCAACAGGTATAAAAAACAATGTATGTATAATTAATTTAATATATTTCAACTCAGATTTAAATAAAAGCATACATTCCTTGCTGTTAAATGTGCAAACAAAATCACAGCCTAACAAAAGTATACGCACAAGCTATTGCAATTTGTAACGGAAACCAACTGAGAGCACTTCAATCACCGGAGAGAGAAACCATCGACAATATGAGAGAGGTGAACCGACGAACCGGGTGATAGACTTCAATCTCGCTGGAGAGGGAAATATGCAGACGAACCGACCGAGGGAAATATGCAATAGCCGGAGCTGAGAAACACTTTAACCGCCGGAGCCGAGAGAGATGGAAGGAGAACGAAGAGTCAGGGATGATTATGTCTCTAGCAAATGGCAATTCACATGTATATTTGAAAAGGGCAGTTTTGTCATATTTAAAATAATTAATTAAGAAGGGGATATATGGAATTAAAATTTAGGGCTGGGTAAATATGCAATTAAGGGTGTTATAAAAGGGGATATATGCAATTGTCCCATAAATAAATGAAGGATATTCGATCCCTGTGCACAGCCGTACTCAATCCACAACATTTTTCTTACTATAATATTTCATATAAATATTTGTCTTAGTAATTTATCTTTTAAACATTTAATTTAATATTTCATTATGAAGCTTTAGGGTCTTAGTGGTAAAAAAAAAGAAAGTTGTATAACTAAAAATGACTAGCAAGTGGCGGGCAGATTCTAATCCGCAGATCAATTTTTTTTCAGCCAACTATTGGTTGGGTTTTGGCTTCATCTTCCCATCTAATTGCATTTAATCTCATTTAACCACTAACCCCAAATCGTTCACTATAAATACCAAGTCATTCCCAAGCTCTTTTCACTTTACAAACACTTCTAATCACTCTCAAATCATCCAAAATCGCAACTGAATTCTGAAGTTCGGACAGAAGCATACTCCTTCACTAAAGTGAGCATTACTCACTCAATTCTTGTCCGATTTACCTCATTCTTTTTCCTATGTTGTCATTTGAATTTCTTGTATTGTGTTGACAATTCTATTATGAAATGAAAATTGTTGATTTAAATATAGTCACAAATAGTGTTATGTGTAAGATTAAATATATTTATTTTATATTTAATCTACTAGCCATTATAATCATTTACATTATATGGATCAAAATATATAACAATCCTATTAAATAATTAGTTGGTAATTGTTGATGGGCCTAATTACCCTTATTAACTAATTAGGGTTTCCTCTTGGGTGCATATATAAGGAGACTTATGTAGAGGTTTTAAGGTTAGACATATAACCTAATTACTCTCATAACATCAATCGACCTCCTCTCCATAACCGATTCCCTTGTCGGTTTCTCATCATCACCATCATCAGATTGCACCCTAAGGAGGAACCAGATCAAGCTGACAATCATGTCAAACACTGTTGCTGCGTCTCCATCTGGATTCTCTGCTGGCCAGTGCTGATGCAATCAAAGGCATGTTCCACATGTTTTCCATTATGTTTAAACAGAACTGATCAACATGTGGTATCAGAGCATATGTTGATTAGTCGGTTCTGTTTTGTATCCGTAAATCTGGTATAAAACAGGAAAACAATTGTGAAAACCCTAATAAAATTCCGTTTTTGCCATCCGAAATCATCATCACGGATCATTACGGATGATTACGGATCTGGGTTTAATCATCTCGAATGCATCTCGGATCATTACGGATCATCTCGGATCATTACGGATCATCTTGTATCATTACGGATCTGGGGTGTTATCATTACGGATGCATTACGGATGAAGGTTTAAGTTTTATGGATTAGGGTTCATCACATGTTCATAAGAAAATTCCTTTAGTTTTTGGAATGAATTTAGGGGCTGTTTGGTAGCCTCTTAATGACCATTCAGATGCTACCTCTTAATGGTTTAAAACCTCTGAATGAATAAGAGGTAACCTCAAGTCTGATTGGTTAAGAGGTAACCTCTGAATGGTAAATCATCACATGTCACATTCTTCTACCTTCTCATTGGTAAAATTCTTAATGGTTCCATTAAGAGGTAGCCTCTTAATGACCATTCAGAGGCTACCAAACAGCCCCTTAGATTATTGGGTGTTTTTCCTGTTTTAATCTATTTTATCTACTAAACAATTTTCGAAATCTGTTATTATTATTAATGGATATAATTTTCGAAATAAACAGATAAATATAATTAACATTTAAACAGGAAACATAATCCCATAATCCCAAAATTTCGGATTTTGAACCTTATCAATTAATAACTGCTTAAATTAAGGATTTTGTGGCTTGAGGAACACATCTCGGATGAACATTCCGGATGAGGATCTGTTTCATCCATCACGGATCAATAACTGTCTGATCATTTCGGATGACCATTCCGGATAACCATTCCGGATGAACATATGTTCATCCATCACGGATCAATAACTGCCTGATCATTACGAACCATCTTGGACTAAGTGTTACGGATCATTTCGGACTAAGCATCTCCATCTCGGATGTATCCAAGACATAATTCATCCGAAATCACGCGTCTTGGACACATCCGAAATCATCCGAGATCATCCGAAATCATCCGAGATCATCCGAAATCATGAGTGTTCATAAAATTTCAAGACTTATTCGAAATCCCATTGCTTTATTGAGCAGTTAATGTGAACTAAAATTTAGCTCAGGGCTCCGCCTCGAACCCCGTGCGGGGGCACGCTATTCCCCTGCAAACCCCAGCGAACTCACCGCGGAGTTCGATCCGCGCTAACAGGTGGTTTGTTACTAAATAATTGGTTTTTGTAATTACTTAGTTAATTAATAAGGATCAAATAATGTTTTACAAAAACCAAAATGGCTTTACTTGAATGAGCTTCTGATGTATCATTTCTGGCCAAAGCTGATTTGATACATCTACTTATCATCCAAGTATTACTAAAGCTATGTTAAGTGTGCATCATAAAAATGAATGTCTTAATATCTGGCCAAAGCTGATTTAATTCTTTCATAGATGGCATACTTAACAAGTGCATAACTAAAGTGATTGTCTCAATTTCTGGCCAAAGCTGATTTGTTACAACCACTTTGCACACATGCTTAAATGATTACATTTCTGGCCAAAGCTGATTTGTTTTCGTTTAAGTAGAACTTTAAATAGTCTATTATTTTGATGTTAGTAATAGACATATCAGAACCTCTTCACATAATGATCCTTATATTAATGATCCTTAATTAATTCTTATGATCATTTCGTCTGCCTTATTCGTAGTACCCATAATTTTACTCACTATAATTTTCTTCTATAAATCTATATCTCATCCACTCTAATTCCTAAATCTAATATGTTTTGCTTAAAGTTTCTATAAGAATTAGCTCTTAAATTAAATCCTTGATTATCTCTTAAGACACGATAATCATATTGCTCTCTTTTGATAAAGCACTACAGAAGAAAAGTAGAGCATGATGATTAGGATAAATCGAACATGATGTCTCTTATGATAATCAAGAACTCTCTAACATAATTGCTATCACTAAAGTTATTCCAGATTAAGTCTTTCCTAAGACTAATCTATTATCTGTGGAATAATCACAAGAATTCCTAAGATACATGCCTTCATTTAAAATTCTAAACTCTAAGCTAAGTGGTATATGTGAATACATAATAATGTACAATACCATGACCCATAAAGTTAAGGGTTTACGCATGGAAATAAGTACATTTTTTCCAGTACATTACATACTAAGATTTTCACTTGTACAATTTGATGCCTTATAGATCAACTATAACACTCAAAAGTACCAAAGTATAACGAGTGTGTTGATAAGCAACATATGTACAAAGAAATAAATATTTGACGCTGGAAAATAAGTTGTTACTCACCTTACAACCACTTAAACTTTAAAAGAGGATTGTTCTAAGGTCCATAGACAAATTACAAGTGTTAATTCCACCTCTAAGGTTCTTCAAGGGAAAATCTCACTACATAATTATGCCATTAGACTAGACATAAGAAACGAGACTATCCATTATTCAAAAGAACAGTTGGATAAGTTAATTAGGTAGTCACTTCCTAATGATATCTAAGTCTGCTAATTTTTTAATATTCCAATTAATACATGATTAGTTGACTCTAGTTTTAAACGTTTCCTTACCAGAAGTCAACAAATAACTAACATGAGAGTTAGTGACAAAATTAAATGTTAAGGCTATAAGAACAATAATAATCAGTCTTCTAACAACGCCTTTCGATACCTTATATATTCTGAAGATTAATCAGAATATAGTATCATAATTAAGCAATGTTATGAAGGTTGTGAGGTTTGCATAGTCAACATAAAGTCACACTTACCTTAAACTCTCATCTTATTTGTTCTAAATATCTGGATTGAAACATTACTAAGATAAAACTAGATGATACCTTACACTTTCACAACTTTTGTCATCATGTAAATGAGAATTTGACAAAAGGAAAATGAGACTTACAAATTTCATCCATTATAACCAAAACTCATGAGAAATCATGACATGGTTAATGAGGATGATTATTCAACTAATCTCATTCTAAGTGATTTCAAATCATGACGTAAAGCCCTAAATATTACTTGGCTTAAGGAATAAGTATGGGTCCATCATAAGTCATTCATTGACATTCGTGGAACTTATTCCAAATGGAATATTCAGACATAATTCATTTATCATTTAAAAGACTATCAACTTGTATCTAATTTTGTCGCATATGGCCCATGGTCTTAGAAGAAATCTATTCATATATATATATATATATATACTTAATAAGATTTCTATTAAAAATGTCCCTAAAGTTTCTTATGATATCTGGACATTAAAGAAATCAAATAAAGTCTAACGTATATGTGATAGGTTCCCACGTCACGTAGCTCATTGAAACTTCTCTTGTAGCATTCTAGAGATATTAAAGATCAGTGAGAGCATTAAGTGTCTTAATAATAACTTGCAATAGTTGCAAGAGGTGGGGGAGTGAAAGTTTTACATTACCTAAATTTACACCTCTTGTACAAGACACTGCTCCATCTTGACACTGTTCTATCATAACTTGTCTCCTTAAAATCTAATGCTACTCCTACAAAAGTTTCATTGTTGCTTAATTGTGGGCACACTTAGATTTCTTACCTAAACTGACATAATCCTCAACAAGAGAAATCACAACGACTAACGTCATTAATTTGTTTTCTCTATTAGAATCTGTTAGTCGTTAAATATTGACCCTAAGCATGCTGAGTTCCTAAAGATGTCTAAGGTCAGTGGGAGCAGTCAAAGTCCTTATCATGAATTGCAAGGAATACAAGAGGCGGGGGGAAGAGTGTCATTAAATTTCACTCCGAATTTAACTCCGATTACACCTCTTGTACACCATACTACACCAACTCTTATAGACTTAGAATCCTGAAAATGATAGCAACCTAACCAAGAACTAATCCATAAAACTGAAACTTCTAATAAACCCAATAATCAACTCAAGAGGTCATCTAGGTTTAAAAGCCTACTAACTTTGATGATTACATAACCTCCCTAACTGAAGTTGAAATGGATTTTGGAAATGTTTACTGATCCTATCTCTTCAAATTAAGCCACTGGTGTCAATCAATATTCTAAATAAAATAAAACAGTTTTCTAGTAAGACTGATTTTATGTGTTCAAATAACGTTTGGGATTTGATTGAATTACCTAAGAGTGTTCATAACTAAATCAAACCCTAATATAAGCGTTAAGACACAAAGAAGCATGATTGATTGTCAAAGGTTGTACTTAGGAAGAGATAAATTATCAAAGATTTCTTTGAGGATCACCACTGTTCTAGTAGCTTATAATAGTTTAAAGCTACATTAGATGAACATTAAAAACAATTTTCCTTAACAAATGGCTGACATATGTACATGTTCATAAAACAACCTGAAAGTTCTAAACTGAAGGTTAAAGAACACTTTATTTGTAAGCCAATAAAATCCATGTATGGGTTAATGCAAGCATCATAATGTGATGAAATCTTAACGTAATTATTTTCATCAAGAATCAAGTGGATTAATGTACCTACCTCAAAATGAGTGGGAGCAACTAAATTAAACTTGTCTATATAGATGATATTCTTTTGACAAGTATATGTTACATAAGTCAAAGCATTGTTAACACAAACTTTGATATAATAGATCTCAGAGATATCTCTTACGTGATTGATATCATAACATACCGAGATAGACCCAATGGGACATTGGTTTCGTTCCATAAGTTTAACCTTAAATGGGTCTTTACATATGTAACAAACAATATTGCTCTCCTTTAGAGGATAATAGGATAAATGAGATTATTTATTTACGCTTCATTAATTGGAAGCCTTATGTAAGTTTAAGTCTATACTCGTTTGGATATTACTCACATTGCAACACACTAGATTTTTCTAGATTAATGTGAAGCATCTAATGGAGTATTACAATATCTTTAAAAGAAACGAGAGACTACAATTTAAAGAAGAAGTGAGAATTAAAACCGATTTATTACTCTAACTTTGTGATGTTCAAATATGACAAAATGTAATTTCGGGTATATCTTTATGTCAGCAGACAAAACCTATCTCATGGAGGAGTCATAATGCATTGATATTAACAACCTAAGTTATAACCACATAATATAGTCACTAAATGTTGTTGGAAATTTATCAGTGGACTCATAAGCTCATTAACTCCATATAATTAATGTTTTGAAGACTTAGTGTGATAAAGTCAGCTACCATGACTCCTTGAACAGTAACAGTTCAAGAGGTGCTGCATTAAGTTTCGATACGCAATTAATTATTCGTTTATGAATGAATTGAGGAAACTAAGTTTTGTATCGAATACATTCATGATATGCTTAAGGATCCTATAACTGAAGGGCTATTACCCATAAGTCTTATTAAGAGAGCTCATAGACGGGTATTAATAAATGCCCGTGCACAATTGCATATCGTAGTATGAATGACTAAGTATTAGTTAATTTTCCTCATCAGTTTGATTTTGTATGTCTCTAAGAATATGTCAAGTCGACATAATGGCATATAGACAAATAAAGTTACAAATCAAACAAAGGGCTTATACATATTTTGATCATGACGATTAGGTTTTAAATTAAGGCTATAGTATGACTAATGGGGGTCCTGAGTCGCATAATGATTCAACGGCTGTATTTCTCTGCTATAGTTCTTGTTTAAGGCTAAAATGAGTGTTAACTCCTGATCAGGCTTATCTAATACTCATAGTAAATGATTACACGGCTAAGTGGGAGAATGTAAGATTAAATATATTTATTTTATATTTAATCTACTAGCCATTATAATCATTTACATTATATGGATCAAAATATATAACAATCCTATTAAATAATTAGTTGGTAATTGTTGATGGGCCTAATTACCCTTATTAACTAATTAGGGTTTCCTCTTGGGTGCATATATAAGGAGACTTATGTAGAGGTTTTAAGGTTAGACATATAACCTAATTACTCTCATAACATCAATCGACCTCCTCTCCATAACCGATTCCCTTGTCGGTTTCTCATCATCACCATCATTAGATTGCACCCTAAGGAGGAACCAGATCAAGCTGACAATCATGTCAAACACTGTTGCTGCGTCTCCATCTGGATTCTCTGCTGGCCTGTGCTAATGCAATCAAAGGTATGTTCCACATGTTTTCCATTATATTTAAACAGAACTGATCAACATTATGAAGTCTCTTGCTATCTATTCGTGTCATCCCGATGATTTCGCCATCGGTTGGGGTGTGACACCATGTTCCCTAGAAACCACTCACTTTAAATGCGAAAAAAATAGTTAAAAAAACCACAGATGGCAAAGCTTTCACTGAGTGGATTCTTCTCTGAGGTGGGTATCTCTATAAGCTTTTGCTGAATGAGATGGACAAATATTCAAGAAAAAGAGACTGATAACAGTGATATGTTATCATGTGAGCTTTGTTCTTGATAACTGTATGCATGGCATGAATGGATCAACACCAGTGTAAAATGCTATTTTGGACCCCATTATTATAAATAACATTCAAGCAGGAGTTGATGTTCAATGACATGTCACCGAACAAGAATATCACACCAAAAAACAGGATGCTACTAACAAGCTTCGACTAAAAAGATGGGTGTTATGTAGGAAAGTTGACATCTAGCTAAGGTATTCAAAGGTTCAAAACGCTAAAACAAATTCAAGAAGAAGAGGCTGATGTCAGTCAAGATTTGGATGAGAAATTAGATTACCATTTGTTATCTACTTATCTGTTGTTTGTTATCTAATTCTCTACTAATAAAATACATTATTATATAAAACGCCAAAAACTACAAACACCAAAAACTACAAACACCAAAACGCTAATAGTATGAAATATGTGAGAACGGATGCTGGCAAAGCACCTTGTTAATGTATTAAACGCCAAAAAATTGATTAAACGCCATTAAAAACATTTGGTCTTATTGTAATCTTATGAAAATATTAATAAATCGTAATGAATTATTAACAACGCCAATAACGCCAAAGAACTGGCCTGGGAAACACTATAACGCCAAAAAAATTATCTATGTGACACAAAAACAATTTATTCAACGTGACAGATCCAAGAAACAATAAAACGCCAAAGTAGTTAATGAATATAATTAACGCCAAAATAATCTTAGACGCCAAAAATGAACCAACATGTTACACAAAGTAGTTATTGATATATTTGCTAGTTTTTGAAGTGCTTAGCCCTAGTTAAAATCTGTTTGTTAGCGAGTTCTGCGAATCTGTGATAGATTATGATCAATCTGTAACATTTCTCATGTATAATTTATGTAATATTTGTACTTATGTGTGATTATGATCAATCTGTAACAATATTGATTTATTGTAATATTGGGTGTAGTTACACGCCTCTTTCTGGCTTCGGTGGGGCATTTTCAGGGCTCTTAGTTGGCATCAAGCAGATCATTCCTGACCAAGAACTATCTCCACTACAAATTAAAGCAAAGGTATCAAACATACATGATGATGATGATGATCACGAAGAGATCGTCGTTATTCATCTATCTTTTTTTGGTAATTTATTTTATTTTTTTGATGTTTTTTATGGGTTACGCAGTGGGTGCCATCTATCGTGATATTTCCGTCTATTGGTTTAAGTTTGTTTATGGTAGAACCGGCAACATGCCTACCAATCTTGATATTCGGTGGCAATTTCGACCCGTTTATGTTTAAGGGGTCCAAACTAATGTTACAAAAGGGTTTTGGGTCAACCTAACCCAACCCCACTTGAAATTGCTAGTTTTGGCCCGAACTTGACCCGTTAACCAACCCGCCCTTTTCCTGTCTTTCTTATTAGTGAAGGTGGGTCATGAAGGGACAGTTTTGTAATTTAACCTATTAATAATTTGCAGACCTTTGATTGATCCTGTTGCTTCAATATTTGATCAAATGCTCCGTGGAAGATCTAAAGCATCCATTGAAACCAGAGGCTATACAGTTGGTACCACTGCTCTGTTGCCTGGTTCGGACCCATCGAGGCATCTAGGAGAAGGTAAAATTAAGAATCAAGAAGCTTTTTTTTTTTTTGGGAAAAAGACCACAAGCTTTTACATCGCCTTAGGCCACCAAAAAGGTTGAGCCGACCCTGGTACTACGACCTTGATTATTTTTTTTGAAACGTTAACTTCATTAGAACCAACCAACCCACAAACCGGGGCGGCCGCAAGAACACAACAACATAATTACAAAATTACACCAATTCAACCATGACAAGGACAACTACGACGTAAAAAACTAAAGAACTAACGCATACTGCATCATTTGGAGATTGGAAACCTACTTGTGTTGCACAGTTTACTATTTCCTTTTTTTTTTGTTGCGTGTGAAGTTACCTTACTCTTATTATGACATCTAACACATTCTATTAGACCACATGATATGTGCTTCTAGTCTTCTTATGGGTACACATCTCTCAAGGGAGACCTACTCTTTGTCTTGTAAAAGAATGGGGAGAAGGATCTTGAACATGATTGTGAAAATTGGGTTTCAAAGGTAAATAATTTGTGAATATGTTAACATGTGTATCTAACTGTCAAAAATTTACAAATATGTTTATGTACTTTTATATTATTAAATTGAGGGAGATTGATGGTGCATACATGTCGCGCCCCAATCTAGGGCGAGGCCTATTAATAAGGGTTATTGGATTTTAATAATCCTAAGTTTCACCAGTTGGCCGATAATAATCCCAACTTAAAAATTCCTTCCAATAATCCCAACTTGTAAAAGTTTGGCCACCATTGATCCTTTTCTAGCATATGTGCACTTAAATCAATTAAGGAGTCTCTAGGTGTAATTGAATCTATTGAGCAGACCAAATTCTTATATGTTTGAAAAGGGTCAATGACGGCCAAACTTTTACAAGTTGAGATTATTGGAGTGAATTTTTAAAGTTGGGATTATTATCGGCCAACTGGTGAAACTTAGGATTATTAAAATCCAATAGCCCTATTAATAATGGATTTACAAAGAAAAATCAAGGATTCTTCGGAATGGTTGGTTTATGCAGAGAGTTGTGCACATGAGCATAATAGAGGGGTTATATGAGGAAGATGAGAGTATTATGAGTAAGTACTATAAGGTGATGGGTATATTAGTAATTATGTTTACATAATTAAAACTGTAAAATAAAGTCTATTATCTGACACAAATCAAGATCAAGATCACGAGTCTTGCAACTTTATACTAACCAGTTTTTTTTGGGTGTTGCTATTTACACCATACTCTAGTGCACCCTACTCTAGAAAATCTCTCAATAAATGCTCATTATCCTACCATACTCTACCTTTTTTTTTTGAAACGTAAACTTCATTCACAAAAAGCCAACCCAAACCGGGCCGACCACAAAAACACTACAAACAAATTACATATTTACAAATGAAACCCAATCTTCCCAACTAACCCCTTTGTGTTTAGATCTATTAGAAAACCATAGGAAGCTAAAGGCTTTAACTTCGCTCAAAATCCTATCAATCCTAACCGGGCAATTAGAAAAGACCAACTTGTTTCTAGCTCGCCAAAGGCTCCAACACACAATGATCACTATGCCATATATCGCCTCTTTCTTCTTTGCCGAGACGGGAAGAGAAGAATGGACGCCGAGCAGGTCCTTGATCGAGAAAGCGTACCATACTCTACCTATCATTAATTATAACATTTTTATCTCATTTATTAATATTAATTAAGATTAACTACCTAACTTTTTATTAATTAAGATTAAGAAACTATCATCAATTATAACATTTTTAACTCAATTATGATCATTATTTTTTTCTAGTGGACGAAAGTTTGTTTTTTTAATAATATTTTATACACACTAAGTTAAAAAAAAAAAAAAACATTATAGATAACACTTCAATACCAAAAAAAAAAGGAAAAACAATTAAGAAAACATCATAGATAACATTTCAATAACTTCAAAAGTTAACAACTGTCCTCAATGTGAATAAAACTTTTATGGCGATTACAAGGGTTGAGTTGTTTATAAGATTCTAGACGTTTCATATACATGTTTTGCCATCCAACGGCAGATGGGGCCCTATGACGAAGCCAATACGCCATAATGCAAGGCATAGGGTACTCTCCTTCTAGTTGTACCATCACATAATGATTACCATACACGTGTGCAATTGTTATTATCTTATGTTGTTCAAAATGTTCCGGCCTTTTCCATAAAGGAAAGCAAGTTACACAACCTTGAATGCTCAAGCAATGGAGGATCACACCAAACTTGTTGGCAATGAAGACACCAGTCTCAGGCATAACCATCCAATGTTTCCGTGGTGCAGGTGACTTTGAGAAAAACAATGTAGTATGTACTTCATTGATTCCATCTTTTAAAACCGTTTTGTAGTCATCGTATGCATTCAATAACTCATGTAACAGTTGTTCCCTAATGTGGAGCCATTGGTGTTCACCATACCCGAGACAAGAAGCTACTGCTCGAAATCCACAATTTCCATCACCCAACACGTTTTCTATATGCGTGATGTAAGGGTGAAAGATTTTAGGAATTTCTTTCGTTAGTGGGTGCATGTAGAATGATTGCAAGTTCGTGAGCACATGGTAACCCAAAACATGATCGCAGCTGACAACCACAATTATCAAGAGTAAGCACAAATCCTTGTGACAACATCCTTATGAATAATATGGATTTAAAGTAAAACTCCTCTTCTGTCTTCCTGTGACAACATCTTTCTTTTCAAAGGAAAATTCTTACAATTTTGAAAAGTAATATAATTATTTTGTGTTTTTACGTAATTGAACATTTTTCAAATAAATAAAATAATATAACACATATGATTATGCAATTCAAACCTGAATCTAAGAGACTTGAGGATCGGTTGTTCGCAACGGTTCTTTCAGATATGGTGACGTCGATGGTTTCGTATCGTATATGGCAACACCCTTTCATGATTTATACAATTCATTTTGGTCAGTCAAAATTCTTTTAATATCCATTAATTAGTGGACCATTCAGTTCACATTCCAAGTTGTAATTAAAATTGGCACAAAATTTCATATTCCATGTAATTAAATATGTTGCAGAATTTGATGATTAAATTCATTAATATGATTGGTCATCAAAGGTCAAAAATAATTAATTTGTAATTAATTTAGTAGAGTAAGGTGTAAATGGAAAATAGAGTTTGGTGTAAATAGAATAACCCGTTTTTTTTACATCGCGCGTTGCGCGAAAGTAGACAAATGATAATTTAAAACAAACGTGATTTGAAAATAAAGTATTTTGTTTAGAAAGACAAACCATTAGAACAGTTCAGTGTATCATCATATGGTTTTATCATACCAAATAAATACTTATTTGGAGTACGATTTCATTTTTAACAAAACTTATAAAAGAATGTAAGCACAACTACATACTTAAGTTTTTAGAAAAAGATTATAAACGCAAATTATTAAAGAAGTATCAAATTAATTGATAAATTAATATAAGTTCTAAAAAAAGAAAAAAGAATTATTAAAAAAATGATAAACGGAATATATAGCTTTAAAAAAGAAAAAAAAAATTGTCACTAAAAGTAAATATAACAAGCAGCACATATAGATATTTTAGGATAAATGATTTTGAAAGTTACGACTAAATATATTCATATGTGTGTATGTGTATAATTTTAATATTCTAGGATAAATGATTTTGAAAGTTACGTTTCAAAAATTTGAATGCGTTTATTATCCGAATTATCCCACCAATTCCAGTACGTGCTTAAAGCTTGGTTGGTATTCATTTTTTATACACAAAAACGTGCTTTTTTATATATATTGTTCACAATACATATGATATTATATGTATTAAAATATAAATAAAACAGTGAAACTTCTTCGCGTGTTGCGGCTAGAATTCGGTCAATATCTGTTCGATTTGTTATGATGGCGGTACACTACTAGCATTCGGTATGGAAGCTGAAAGATAAAACTCAAAAATATAGTCGTAGTATGCCCAAAAGAACATTGACACATGTTTCACATTGATCAAAAACCATAAAAAACGAATATCAATACCGATGTTCGAACGGAATATAAGTGGAACTCATATTGTTGTGAAGGTATCCGTTAGTACCAACACTCGTTATAGCTTACAAAATAAAAAAAGATGCTCCATTCCATTGCGTATATAACTCTACTTTCAACAAAATATATCAAAATTACAAGAAAATATATTTACATGTACGGTATAAAAATATCATTCATCATTACAACTTAATTTAAATTTTTGAACAAATTGGTTGAAGAAGCGTGAACCCAAGCGGGTCAGTACTTCTACGATGATGGATACGGATATGGCCACACCTCGTCTTCTCCATCTCGTCCTAGACCTGTAAAAAAGAAGAGAGAAACGTGGACAGTGTAGAGACGACCGGTAGAGGAAGCATCCCCTATTTCCAGCTACAAAGGTGTGTTGCCCTATATCTCATGCCTAATAAGGAGATGGAGACCTCCTTATATAGGAGATATGGGAAACCCTAACCTCAATGGGCCAGGCCCAGTTAGGGGTTGTCTCTACAAGCCCACAGCCTAGTGTAGTATCTAAACTACAACGCGCTGGGCTTCGCGGGTTAGTACACAATAATAATATATAATTACTATAAAAGTGATAAATAGCAAGAAAGTCCGACCGCTCGGGTCGGGTCCAGTACCATACCTCGTCATGTCCCCCAGTCTAGTGTTGCTCTCGCGTGTAAGTGTGGGAGGAGCACTTAGACTTATTAGGAGCTCGGGAGTGAAGATCACTAATTTTAGGCTTACATGCCGTCCGAGTGCGAGAAAGTTGTTGGCCACGTTTGTTGTGGTTGTCGTTAGCTGTGAGTGGAGATAATGGAGCAGTGAATATCACACGATCATGGAAACTGGTTGGACAAACCTGGCGCAAGCTGATTGATTGCAGGCAGTTGTCATTTGTACTGGCGCATTGCCATGAGCTCGTCAAGGTTGAGCGTATGCGGTTAGGTCCCGTGCACGATCCTCGAAACAGGCTGAGTTTAAGTACCGCTCCTTTGGATGATTTTTTCAGGTGTGGCCCTACTTTAGCGGTGCGCCCATAGTCATGGGGGCCATTGCAAAATATTCACCCTTTGATGTGACTTTTGTCGGTTAGCATATGGTACGCTAACGGCGTTCAACCCATTGAAAGAGTCGATGTTGATGTGACGACGATCCCTACCACGCGTCCGTGTCACCGGGATCCCCGTTGTCGTAATGTACGGCCATTGGTGGTCATAGACGCATACGCGGATGTTATACCACCTTAGGCGAATGTGAAACCGCTGGTGGTTGTACCAGTAGTTATTGACGATCCGGTTATAGCAATTATCGTTGCAGTCGGAAAGAAGGATATACAAGGCACCCCTGCAGAAGTGTTTGCTATGCTAAGTGACCTCGGAAGGGTGCTTAGAGCGTTATTTATGTTCCCCACAATGTTTTTATAATTGTGGGACAAGTACTTGGTTTTTCATCAGTGGTTGTGCATCTATTACCAAGATACCCACTGGAGTAGTAGTGGTTGAATACATCTATTACCAAGATGCCCACTCTTAGCGCTGTATAATTTGATCATCTGACTTTGTTGTTATGAAAAATATTTTGTGTCAGAGTTGTTTTTTACCGTGATATGCAGTTCAAATGCGGTGGTAATATTTTGTACCTTAATATGCAGTTTAAATGCGGTGGTATGTTGTGTTTACAAATGTTTATATGAACACTTGTAGATATCAGAAAGTGCTTTATAACCCGCTCGGCGTTAATGAACACTTGAACAACAAAGTGCATTCTACGCGCTTGGCGTGAGTGAACACTCGTTGAGATAATAAAATGCTTTATACGCGTTAGGCGTGAATGAGCACTTTATGTAAACAACTACGTGCTTTTCCTGGACGCGCACTAGCGTGTGGAATGCTTACAGTAGGTGGCATGTCTGTTTACCTCGCCGACTGTGGCGTGGGGGTTTTCTTTTATCCATGTCGCAGACTGGTGTGGAGAATACATATCCGAATAAGTATTTTCCTGTCGCATAGCGTGTGGAACACTTATTCGAATAATCAAGTATACTAGTTTTGTTGTGCGTTTGTCTTGACTACCAAAGTGCATATGCGTGTCAAGTGGTATAGTCGTAGGCCAAATGATGTGTGAAGTATAAATATTGTTTGGCGTATCGAAACATCCACATTATGTTAGAACCGATGCGGTATAATGTGCAGTGGATATCACCTTAATGGGCAGCCTGAGAGAAAATTGATCGCTTTTAAGGCGTAATGGCGCTATACCCTGCTAGTCCCCCAGTTCAGTGCTGCTAAAGTATGTTAGTAGCTTTGAACTTAGATTGTGAATGTTAATAAGAGATCAGGTGTATGCATATAAAATTAGAACGTCTGCGACTTTTTTGTCAAACGACTTTCTTTTCTTTTTGTCGTCACCAAATTATACATGACCAGGTCATGTAAGTTATATGAGGGTGTGTGGACAAATTGTTGTAAAGTGTTAAACAAATAAAGCAATAAATGCAAATTTTGTACCTGAAATTGTGTGCCTGGATGTGTTGTCCGATACAATGTTACTAGGCTTATATTCGTCGATACCAAAACGTTTCCTGGTTAAGGTGCAACATTATCGAGTATATAGCACGCCGGTGAACATCAAGCAACAAATAAGAAAATCCAAGAAGAAGTTGTCCGATCCAAACCACGCTCTTGAATACAGATCATTAGGCGTGTAAACCAGAATGTCCGGACTGAATCTTTAGACTACGTTCAGCCATTGTAATGCCTGCAGTGCTATACACTTCAAGTCCCAAAACTTTGTCCTTAAGTGGTTTCGATTGGTGTACCCATCATGTCATTCGAAGCATATGGCCAGGTCTGGTTAAAGTAATATCACACCATACAAGTTCTCCCTATTTGACCATTCTAAATGATGTTAGTAGCTTTGAACTTTAGCGAAAAATGCTAGCAAACTGTTATACAAATGCATAATGTAATATATCGCGTGGCAAATAATATAGCCTTCTTGTCATATGTGTGAGTCTGCATGACCAAACTCAATTTATCTCGAGCTTTCTTGTTTAATTATTCCCAGAGATAAATATGAACTCAAATGTCTCCTGGAAAAGAGGTGGCATGGCTGAGTGCTGGCGCGAAAAGCAGGTCAGGTGTCCAACAAGTTGCGTGGCAAGCTGGCAAGAGTGAGAGTAGGCGTTGCCACAGGCATGCTTTTCGACGATAGGCAGGGCTTCCAAGAAGGCGAGGTGACCCAGATATAGCACGACAACATGTATTCGTTGTCAGCATGACTTGTGGCTGATGGGTCGTTGCTGGTGTGACTCACGGCTGATGCGGCGTTAGCGATAGTAACATTCAGAAACCAGAGGTTTTTACATCATTCTTGAATGGGTTCGTTTGGCGTATATCTTGGGCCTCGTGAAGATTATGCTCGTCTTTAATGAGGGTCGGCAATAATGGCCTTACACCGTGGCGATCCCCAGATCATATGTATGAACATGTTCTAGTAGGAAGAAATATTAGGCAGGGCATACTATGGAATTTCTTGCTAAAATGAAAATTCACTGTCCTTCAAATTATACATGGTCGAAGATAGGAATGCATGATAAGCATGTTCAAATTACGGGATGGTATATCGCTTTCTAATTTTTATTTAAATAACTTGATGGCATGAACGCGATTGGCACAACCCTTGTGGCGTGGCGTGCACCAGATGGTGCACGAGCCTGTATGTTTTGTCTCGATATATTAGCAATAAAGTGCCATAATTCCTCCCTGAGTAAGGATCGCTCGCCGTGTTGACCAGAATGACCAGATCCTATAATGCCGTGTTATGTAAGCGCTCCCAGTTCAATACTGTTAAACAACATTAGTAGCACTGAACCATTAAAGTAAATAGCTAAACCATTGAACAAAACGGATATATACATATAAGTCGTACTGAACCGCATTCTTAAACGAGGACCATCTGGTGTGTAAGTCAGGATGTCCGAAACGTATTTTGCTTTGATGTAGTCCAATAGCAACAATATTATAAGGTGCTTGTTCCCAAGGTTCAAGCTAGCCTGCTAAATATGTTAGAGGTATTGCCAGGATAACACAAGTAAATCAAACATTTATGTAAAAGCCCTCTGAAGCAGACAGTTTTACTAGAGCCAATTTGAACAAAGGGTTCAAGTAACTAGGCTTTCCAAAAAGAGATCCAATGCTATTTATATATATCCATGAATCAACTGTACATGTTACGAGACGTATTGATGTTGATAGGCTTAGCTAGTGCTGTATACCCAATTTATATTTTTAGTGTTGTTACTATTATTGGTTTATCCGCGTAGATCTGAGGCTTGACAATGGAGAAAGAGCATCAGATTAAGTGAGTGGCAAGGGAGATCGTCCACCATGGCCACGAGCGAAAAAAGAGTACATCCGCCAGGGCGTATGCTCTTTTAAATCATATATGTGATAGAAGTCAAAAACTAATCTGATCTGATCTGAAACTAGGCGATCAAAAATCTTCCCTGGCGAGATGAAGATATCAAGGCCCATTTACAACTTCTGCGTGAGGGCTGGTGACCTGAGTGC
This sequence comes from Helianthus tuberosus, assembly GCA_030545235.1. Lineage (NCBI taxonomy): Eukaryota > Viridiplantae > Streptophyta > Magnoliopsida > Asterales > Asteraceae > Helianthus > Helianthus tuberosus. The sequence continues at coordinate 27,297,832 of CM060385.1, forward strand.
TTGCGGGAGGATATTCATGGCGTGAAGGTGGGTGGCGTGAGGGCCGGTGGCACGATGAGATTGTGCGTTGGAGATGATGTGACCAAGAAAGTTGTACAACATCACCCATTCCCGCCGTTACAATATGATAACGTGCAAGTTCCCAGCTTAGTGTCGTTGTCAACAAAGACTCGTTCCTAGCACGGGGTTGCTTTTGGCGGACTGGTTACACTCGCCGTTAATAGGTTCAATCCGAATCGTAATTGGCCCGGATGTGCACCGTATGTTGGTGTTAAACGCCTTTGCCTTGATGTGTCCAAAATCCAACCTTTCACTAAGCCGCCTGGCCAAAATTCGAGGAATGGACCTATGCACGCCGGTGACACGTAGGCGGGTGGACTTGAAGGCAGTCAAGTTCTAAATAACATAACTGTACTCTGCCATAGATGGCGGAAAAAGATGATGGTCCGCAAGAGGTGGCGTGAGCATGAAAGTGGTCCACTGGAGAAGGCAAGGAGATGCCGCCATCCACTGGTGATGGAGTGACCAAGACAGTCGTTTCCCCTAAGCGTCGGGAAGAAAATGGTCACAACCCATGATGAGTGGATGGTTGGAAACGTCCGCCGTGACCGGCGTGGCCCAGATTGGCGCCCGCCGTTTGATGTTGTGAGCAAGGTGGGTGTCCGCAAGAGGTTGCACGACACAGTAGGTACGATAGATACCCGTTGGATGTACGCGGATGGTCAAAAGACGCCCACTGTGAATGGCGTGGCGCCGATTTGAACGTCTCTACCGCAGATTAAAAGGCTGGTAATATGGAAAAGGCGGTCACCTGTAGCGCTCTTTATATTGTACAAACGAGAACATGCCTCAAGGAAAAAGGAGTATGCTTATTATTGGTTGCATCCATATCTCATGGATTGATTTTGGCTACTGAGTGACGTCAAAATTGATGTATGTATTTGAAATAGTTCAAAAGGTACACATTAATGTATGCATGACTTTGAGATGCATGTAACAACGAGGTTTGTTTATCCACAACTTTTTTTTTCCGAATATGATAACCTTGAAAAACCCGTGTGATAAACGTGGACATCAAGATCGAGTGGAGATATAAAAGAAAAAGGGTTATCTAAGTATTAATTGTATGATAACTATACATATGTATACGTACTCTTTTTTTTTCTTAATGACAGAAACTATATCTCTTCCATGGGTTGTTCCATAGGCATTAAGGGTTATTCTCCCACTAGGGTATTGTTCAACAGAAAGAAGATTCTTCGTCAGGAAAATGACATTCCAACCTCGCCAACTCTACTAACTGGGTACGAAATCCGAAGGTACCACCCGTAAAAAGGGGGGGGGGCATCGTAATTGGTCTCTTCCCAAGTGGATGGTATGGCGTGCCGGTTTATAGTTAGAGGGCGGCGAAGCATGTTTAGCGCGCAGCGGCGACAGAGCATGATCACCACAGGGGTGACGGAGTGTGTCCGACAAGTGGGGGTGGACCCGCGTGGCAAAGGGTTGTGTCTGGCAGAGAATCTCCGGCAAGCGATGTGTATTCGCGCGCGCGACGGAGTGTGTCCGACATGCGGCGTGTACTCGGGCGGTGGCGGAGCATACTTGCACGACGGTGGAGTGCGTCCGACAAGCGGGGGTGCACCCGCGTGGCGACGGGTTGTGTCTGGCAGACGAGGTGCACTTGCGCGGCAGAGTTTACCCGCGACGACGAAGTATGTCGGCATCAATATACCCGCGCGGCGGAGCGTGTCCGACAAGCGGTGAACAAGCGCGACAGAGTTTGCATAAAGAACTTTGATACGCCATTGGAACTCGATCTGCTCGGGGTTAAATCGAGTATTTGGCTAAGGTCTGGAGTTTCAATGCATATTTTATGTAAAGGAATTTGACATAATGATGTCCCTGCCATGCATATTTTTAAGCTTATGTAAAAATTCCGAGTCACACTATAAAACTGATATAATATAATAGAACGAATTCCTTTGACGTGGGCCTTTTTCTATAGTGTACCAGCCGTGCCCTTTAGTAGGCTAGACGACATAAATGGTTCACCATATTCAAGAGTTATCATGCTTGTGAGGCTAAATGACAAGATTGGTCACATGTATGTTTGAGATAAGGTCACAGGTCTTTATGTTTATAATTTAATAATTATATCAATAGTAATGTTGAAACTCTATCGCAACTTCAAGAAGGTTTTGGATCATGTGTAAAGTTTTGCTCATATATATGTTATTTTCATGAAAAGTTATATGAGTAGTTTCGGTGGAAAGGACCACATACCAGATTTGGATAGTTTTTGATCTCCAAGTATTGCTGAGAATTAGGCGAACTTATTATGGCGGTTGTGTCACACCCCGATATTTCCACGTATTACCGGTGGACCTGGTGGGGAGTATCCTGACGTGGTTGGTAACATTACAGTCAAACAACAAAATATTTAAATGCACAGAGGAAGCAAAAGATAAATATATTTCAACTTTAATAAATTGTAATATCAAGTATCACAAACAGTTGAAATTAATCCACAGGTGGATCAAAAATAAATAGGAAACATTGTTCAACAGTTTTGACATCCAAGTTTGCGAGACTTATTGTGGACGCTAGGAGAAAGCCAGCCTAGTTCGCGTAGTACCTGCACTTAACCTTTTTGGGAAAATATGTCAGTTTACACTGGTAAATACAATCAACTGACTCATTTTAAAAATGATTAAAAATTGATTTGAATGCATGATGTGCTAAAAGTGGTCTAATTAAATTAACTAAATTTTTACCCTAAACTAGACTCTCTAAGTTTTAAATTTATAAAACTAAGACTCGATCTAAACCCTAAACCACACAACCGGCAAGTGTACCGATCAATGTAGTAAAGCTAAAGCAAGTCCGAGAATCGAACCCACGAGACTCTAAGGATTACGCTAAGACTCTATAAAGACTAAGACTGACACGACTCAAACTATTTGTTTAAATTATTGGGGGGGGGGGGGGGTTTCTAAAAATCCTAAGAATGCAAATAACGAAAAACTAGATTAGCTAAAATAACTAACACGAACTCGAGCGAAGACTTTGACCAGAGATGATGAAGACTACCTAGGCTAGACGCAAGCTAAACTCAGAATGGATTTCTATTCGATAGTTTTGTGGTATGGAACCGGGATCTTTGGATACTAAACCTATTAAGACACCACTAAGCCCCTCAAACACTCTCAAGGCGATTCTTGTGGCACTACCTAGGCTGTTACGCTTACCGGTTTTCTAGATTTCCTCACAGTCCTCTAGCTTCTTGAAAGTGCCTAAATAAGACAATCTACCTCACAGCGCGAAAGTCTAAGGCAACTATGGATTTTAATCTTGGTTTAATAGACACGAGAATGTTTAAGGACTAGACCGATTTCTTAGACCTAGCTATAAACCAAACTGAGACCTATTAATAACCTCGAGCCTCACAGTGACAAGATTAGCAGAACACTTGATTTTATTAAATTACCGAATATTACTTCTAAGTGTAGTTACGTAATTTCACCTTAAAGAGTTAAAGATTTATTATGTGATATAGACACTCACCTAAATCAAGAACCCTAGCACAACCCTATTATGTGATAAAGACCGTCACCAAGGATTATACGAAGCAGTAAACAGCGATAGAACAAATATCAAGCATGCATATACACCAAGTTAAAATTCCATAGCCTTTACAATACAAGAAAATCCATAAACCACGCCAAAAACCGAATAAAAATCCAAACTTTATTAAACTACTGTCATCACCTAGGTAGTTAAAGGTTTTTAGCCAGAAAACATCATCAAGAACATAGATTCAAACAATATAAATTCTGAATTCATCGTGTATTAATGTAAAACGAACGAAAAACAAAGAAACATGAAGTTTAAACCCGTAATCTTCACTCCCGATCGCTTCAAGATGTTACCCGATGATTCCTTGCTTCCCAAGATGCTCAAGAACCTTCAACAGCCTTCAATGGTGCTTCAAGATCCTCTAATTCGTAGATTCGTGCGTCTAATGTAATGTGCGGCTGTTATCTTGCGTCTGATGATATTCGTATTAATTAATTCTTGTTCCCCACGAAATATGGCAGCCCTCTATTCGGCCCAATATGTCTAGTGTCCACGTGAGTCCTCTAGCATAAAATAATGATGATGTTTTGATTTATTGTTGGCGGCCCAATCTAAAATCCACAGCCGTCAAAGCCCATGCGTGTGTATCTTAGTCCACGTGATCCCCTCTAAACCTTCGATTTTTTTGGAATAAAAAAAAAAATGATGGTCAGTAAAACTTGATGCCCATTAATTGCCTTGTTTCTCCCAATGTAGTCCAAACCCTTGTGAATCCCTGTGCGTGGGATGATGATGATGATAATATTGAGAATTCCTTTTTTTATTTTCCACCAAACCCACACGTGAGTTGTTGCTAATAATCATCATATATGTGGCAGCTTTTTTTTTTTTTCATGTGTATATTGGGTATTTTAACAGCCCAAACTTCATGCGACAGAAAATAGCGCCAATTTTACTCCGGTCACTGACATTCTACTCTGCCCAACTGGCTGGTCATTTATTTATTACTCTTTTTCGCTCCATTTGCATCAGGACCTGCCAAAACACAATATCATATAATATAATACTAAAAACTAAATAAAACAAATAAAAACTATACAAAAATTATACAATTTACACATGACAAATATGTGTATTTTAACCCACATCAAATATCCCCACACTTAACCTTTTTTCGTCCCCGAAAAAGAATTATGCAAACGGAATCATAGTCGGAATAGTCATTCGGGACAAAAGCTTAAGTTACTTTATTAAAACCGACACTCGGGTTAGCCGCGATTGCAAGTATAATGATCCTCTTAAACCCAACCCGGTTCCAAGCCCTTATCATGCGATTTTAGTTCAAGCGGTCAATCTACCTAGGGTCTCACGCTAAGAATTGCAAGTCCACCTAATCCCCCTCAAGCTTATAGGACAAAAGGAACCACCACTGGGTTATTTTCTAACCGTCTTATACCAAGATCAAGAGAGTTTAGAATCAAATATATATATATATATATATATTTTTTTTTTTCATCACTTTTTCTCATTTTTTTTTTTACAAGCGTAGACGTTGCTTTCCCTAACTCAGAGGCATTCCGGCTGTAGAGTCGCTATCCCCAACTCGGATTACTTAGGCTTCGGTACTTTTTATTTATTTTGCAAGGTCGATTTCACACACCCTAGAGGTAATCCGGCTGTAGAGTCGCTATCCCCAACCACAGACTACATAAAAGTGGCTACTTTCATTCAGTTTCTAGCTCGTTTTTTTTTCACGAGATAATGACCAAAAACTCTAACGATCTTAGCTTATAACGGCATCCCTTATACTATTTTTTGCGGTTTCAATTTCTCCACTTTCCCTAGATGAGAACCCACTGGTAGACCGACAATTTAAGGTATATTTAAGATCAAAGGAACCTAGAACCGAATAGAGCCTACCCGCACATCCCAAACTAGACACAAGCTCAATTATATTATCTCATATTATCATTATTTGAACCCGAACAAAAATCCGACTTTTCTATCATTTTCCGTTTTTTTAGTTTGCAAACTTCTTTATTCAAAAGACATTTTCTATTTTTTTTTTTATTTTTTTTTTGGATTTTTCAATTTTTTTTTTAATTTTTTTATATTTTTCGACTTTTTATGACTCGACTAACTATACTAACGACACTAAACGATAGTTTCCCATCCCCACACTTAAACTCTACATTGCCCTCAATGTAGGATGGAAACCGACTCAAAAAACTAAAAATAAATAAGAAATAAAAAAAAACAAAGGGCATAATTGGAAAGGACTTAGCTGGTTAATAACAACGCGTATGCTTCAAAACTCTCGTCCAATCCAGCTCGATCGTATAGCATTTCATTCGCGATCGGCTTTGACACTGACTAACATGCTTGATAAATGCCTTGAAATTTGAAAAGCAGCTCCAAAATCACCCGAATGGAGATTGAGTACGGGTGGTACATATTCAAACCTGCATAAACAAAAACAAGCAAACACCAAAGCAATACCGACTCGACACAAACGACTGACTCAACACTACTAAATTAGACTCATGGTACAAAATAAACGACTCAATAACCAAGTAAACATGAAAACACGAAAATACCTAAAACTACGATAAAGACTCAAAATCTACAAATTCTACAAAAAGGGATATCAACTTTTCTAACACTCACGGAGGATCATGTAGATCCAGCTCACCTCCGTACCAAAACTTACGGGCTGTAGCACCATCATACCTATTATTATCCGAATCTATCCAAACACCCTCATACCTCTCACAACCTCTCAACTCATCATCGGGCGGTTTGAACTTATACGTTTCAAACCTAAATCTATCCCCACACTGAGCTTCACTCAGTGCTTCTATCTTCGATTCTAAACACTGTACTATTTTTTCAAGATCCTCTACTCTCCCATCGGGTGGATCCCCACACTTAGGTTCTAACATTGGCTCTAACCTAGGATAGCTCACCCTCTCTGTCTCTATTCTCTCACATCCTTTACTCTCCCCCACCGATGCCACTGCCTCTATTCGAACCGGTGGTGAACCAATCTCTCTTAACTTTAGACCCGAGCTAGTAGATATAGCTTTAACGTGATGATTGGTTGTGTTAGGTTGGGTGTTACCCGAGAACTGACCGGAAGACCTTTCTTGCAATTGACTATTTATGTCACTGACTTGCCTTTGAAGGTCCAAAAAGTTGGAGTGATTGTTCTTTAAAAATATGGAATGATCCTCTAAGGTTCTTTGAGTGGCCTCTAAGGCCCTTTGGGTTGCTTCTAAGGTCCTTTCGGTCGCTTGATTCTTAACTAGTATTTGGGATAACATAGCTTTAATCTCATCTAGACCACTACCTAAATCTTGGTTGTTTGAACCTTTATTGTTTGACCCCCCACTATTTAACTGACCTACTGAACCTGAACTACCAAACTGACCCTGCTGATTCAAACCCCCACTAAAATAATAATCCTGTCCCCTGTTTTGATTCAAACATGATTGGAAACCGGGGGGTTTAACGGAAGAGCAGAAGGTGTTATTGTTACTACGCCAATTGGACCCTAAATTTGAATTGTTGAAAGGGTTCGTTGGACCTCTATTGGTTATGAACTCTACCTGCTCAACAGTGAGTGTGGGACAATCTATAGTATCGTGACCCCCTCTACACACCTCACACCTATCGAACCTCCTCTCTAAATCGTTCATCCTACTAGTAAACTTTCTCTCAAGGTTTTCCATTGCTGCGACCATCGATGTATCCAAGCTAACTTGGTGTACTCCTCGACCGGCCGAGGGAGTACTAGTCACAGGAATGGAAGTCCTGCCGATGGCGCAATGATCGATGTCGGAATTGGCGAAACTCTCAAAAAGGTCATTACATTCGGCCACTGTTTTCTTACCTAGGAGGTGGCCTCCTGCTGAAGTGTCAAAACGGGCTCGAATCTCTGGAGTGAGACCGTTGTAGAATTTCTCTACAAGTGCCCAATCAAATAACCCATGTTGAGTGCAAGGAGAGAGTAGGGTTTGGAATCTTTCCCAGGCTAAGTGGTAGGGCTCGTCAGGCTCCATCCGGAACGAATGGATCTGATCACGAAGACGAGATGCTTTGGCGGGTGGGAAGTATTTGGCAAGGAAGGCATCTCGAAGGGTGGCCCATGTGGTAAACGTACCCGCGGGTTGTGAATCAAGCCAGGTGGCTGCGCGGCCTGCGAGTGAGAATGGGAAGACCTGGAGGAAACGAGCGTCAAGGTTGGCACCTTCAATGGAAAAGGTGCTGCAGAGGCGGGTGAGGTGGCTGATGTGAGCTGGGGCATACTCGTCATCACGACCGTGAAATTGGCACGAGTTGGTGATAACGGCAAAAATGTAGGACGGGATTTTCCAAGACTTGTCATTATTGATGGCGGGAAGGGTGATGGGTGAGTTCGCACCGGTGAAACCGGCGGTGGATTGTTGATGAACCGTTTGACGACCTGCCATATGGACAACGGGTTGTGGGCTAGCATGATGGGAATATGGTGTTTGTAGTAACTGACTCAACAAAATAATAAAGACACTAAAATACTTAGACTCCTACGACTCAAACAAAAGAAAACAACTAGCACGTATGATGTCAAGTAAGTCCAAATAGAGTAATCAACGCAATTGCCAAAGAATCCCCGGCAGCGGGGCCAAAAACTTGATGTGCTAAAAGTGGTCTAATTAAATTAGCTAAATTTTTACCCTAAACTAGAATCTCTAAGTTTTAAATTTATAAAACTAAGACTCGATCTAAACCCTAAACCACACAACCGGCAAGTGTACCGATCAATGTAGTAAAGCTAAAGCAAGTCCGAGTATCGAACCCACGAGACTCTAAGGATTACGCTAAGACTCTATAAAGACTAAGACAGACACGACTCAAACTATTTGTTTAAATTATTGGGGGGGTTTTCTAAAAATCCTAAGAATGCAAATAACGAAAAATTAATAGACACGAGAATGTTTAAGGACTAGACCGATTTCTTAGACCTAGCTATAAACCAAACTGAGACCTATTAAAAACCTCGAGCCTCACAGCGACAAGATTAGCAGAACACTTGATTTTATTAAATTACCGAATATTACTTCTAAGGGTAGTTACGTAATTTCACCTTAAAGAGTTAAAGATTTATTATGTGATATAGACACTCACCTAAATCAAGAACCCTAGCACAACCTTATTATGTGATAAAGACCGTCACCAAGGATTATACGAAGCAATAAACTGCGATAAAACAAATATCAAGCATGCATATACACTAAGTTAAAATTCCATAGCCGTCAAAGCCCATGCGTGTGTATCTTAGTCCACGTGATCCCCTCTAAACCTTCGATTTTTTTGGAATAAAAAAAAATGTTGGTCAGTAAAACTTGATGCCCATTAATTGCCTTGTTTCTCCCAATGTAGTCCAAACCCTTGTGAATCTGCGTGGGATGATGATGATGATAATATTGAGAATTCCTTTTTTTATTTTCCACCAAACCCACACGTGAGTTGTTGCTAATAATCATCATATATGTGGCAGCTTTTTTTTTTTTTTTTTTCATGTGTATATTGGGTATTTTAACAGCCCAAAATTCATGCGACAGAAAATAGCGCAAATTTTACTCCGATCACTGACATTCTACTCTGCCCAACTGGTTGGTCATTTATTTATTACTCTTTTTCGCTCCATTTGCATCAGGACCTGCCAAAACACAATATCATATAATATAATACTAAAAACTAAATAAAACAAATAAAAACTATACAAAAATTATACAATTTACACAGAACAAATATATGTATTTTACCCCACATCAATGCACGTGGCACAAACTTTTTATAACTTGTGATAATTATTTGAATATAATCTTGTAAAAGAATTACATATTCCTTATGCGTTCAGTAGCCCGATCCGTAGACTGGGTTAAAGATCAATAGACACACCACATTATTTATTTTGGCACTGACGGGTGTACGCCTACACCCCGTGCTTAGGTTGTGGCCATTTCGTAAAATAATGCCAAGGATATCCGGGACATGATCATTAACCCCCCAAAGGCTTTAAGCAAACAAGACATTTCAAAACGGAGCATATCAATAATTTAACCTCTATTCGATTAAAGATTCAATGCCCGACCAAGCGGTATTTTATATACCATACCCCAAGCCCGTATAAGGGAAAATAAGTTAAAAGTATTTACCTTTGCAAAGTAATAATCACAATAAGCAAGTGCGTGTAGCTTTTACCGGGTCTCCTATTCTGGAACGAAGGTTTATAATAACCTATTAGAATCCTAACGGGTCTTTAATTAAGCCTAAACTTAGACCGGTTAGTTTAAAGAAAGATATGGTTCGAACGCGTGATTAAGCGAAGACCAGAATAGAATGTGATTTAGACCCGACAAGTTTGAAGACTTGTATAATATGGGTAATCTAAACACATTCTGGATTTTAAGATAAAAACGATAAGGTTTGACCCGTCTCGGCTAATTTACGCAAACTAGTTACATAAACCGAACCGAACGCGCCATAAGCGTAACTGGTAACCATGAGAGTCATATACAGGTTTCCTAAGTTAATATGCCTTAAATATGTTGTGATATCAGTATGATATCTTCCATTATGCCCAAAACGAGTTTAATCTCAATTTAAGCCCCGTAGGGGTATTTTGGTCATTTTAAAGATTATAAAAGAGGTTATTTATAATTCTGAGATTCGGGTCTGAATACATCAGTAAAATAACTTATTTTAGTAGGTCATATCTGTCACACCCCCAAAATCCACCTGCGGAATACCACCGCTTGGAGGCGTGACTGACCAGGATCCAGCCACCAATCATATTGAACAAGCATGTAAGTGATTATGAAAATCCAACCAATACCATTGGTGTCCAAACAAAACATAGTTTAAGTTGCAAGCGGAAGCATAATGTTTAAAACCATAACATAAGTTTAATTGTTTCAAAGTTTAACATGGCACACAGCTGTCCATGTCCCACAACGACTCTCTTCCATGCAAGCTCCAGCTAAGTACCTATTGACCTGCAAAGCATGTAGTAACGAGTCAACAACAAGTTGAGTGAGTTCACAGTTGGGTGTTTGTTTAAGCTGTTCTGAAAACAGTTTTCCTTTATCTGGCATCCTGCCGTGGGGGTTACCCCATAGTTGAAAACGTGACTTGTTTATTCCCGGTTACTCTAGCAATCCAGCCGTGGGGGCTACCCCTTGTTAGTTATCTGGCATTTCGGCCGTGGGGGCTACCCAATGTATACACTAGACTCGTTACCATATCGACTGCTGACTGTAGTCATGTTTATGTGCCCTGAACTGTCAATGTCTATCATCATTGACGTGCCCAGATCCATTAGTTCACGCCCGTCCTCTGCGGCACGGTGTGAGGTTTGTCAGACCTAAATAGCGCTATCTAACTAATGACCCGCTCGCCATTGGCCCGGCGATTAAGTCGATATAAAAAGGAGGGACTTCGTGATAGAGTTTTGGTCTAGTACGAGTTAACTGTCCATGAGGACGAGGAATTACATTCCCGTACCAATACTGTCCTACCCAAGAAAGGACGAGGAATCCATGTTCCTTAACCCCATTCCCAACCCCAGGGAATCCCATGCTTTGTAGAGGGTGTGAACTCACCTTGGTTTGCTCGACAGATACACAGAAAAGTCAATCAAGCTATATTGTGGTCAACCACGTCCTAACATAGTTGTACCACACAAGTCAGGTTCGTATTTAGGTAGTGCACGTATGTTTTCTACACACATTTGCATACACGTATTGATCATGGCACACACGTACAATTACTTCAGTTAAGCAGCAGAGCACAAACACATCCAATAGCCCTATCCACGTAAATAAGCAAGTCCAAGTGTGCGGCCCAAACAGTTGGGCTCGTAATAGCATGCAAGTCCAAAACAGTGCACGTGTATATGGTCTCGAGTCGAGACTGTGCGGTCTCGAGTTGTACCTATGAGTTCTCGAATCGCAACCGTGGAGGCCTCGGGACATGTCTCGAGTCGCAACGAGACTCGTAACCCTGATCTCGAGTTATGCTGTTTTGTGTTGATGTGGTGTGGTCTCGAGTCGAGACTAGGGGTTCTCGACTCGCAACCCGTGTCGCAACCGTGGATCTCGAGTTGTCATCTACATGGTCTCGACTGGCACACCTGCTAATAACCGGCATTTGTACTAGCCAATAGGATTTCGATTTCATGCAACAGTGTGTACTATCCATACAAACATGTTTTCTTGTCTAATTTCCAAACAAATTGGATTAAACATGGCATCTTTTCAATGTTCATAAGATATTCAAATATTCATACTCACATGTAAACTTGTTCATCATTTTAGGGTTTTTAGCATCAATCTCTATGAACTCTAACATAATCATAACATGAACAACAATCAAAACACTTAAACACACTCATCTAAGGGTTTCAAATCATCACATAACACCTCATAGTCAGCTCTACAACTAATCCGATTTAAGCATTCGATTCTTAGTACAAGAGTATACAATCCGATTAACATGATTACACATATGCAAGCCGATTTCATGAACATCAACAATTAATGGTTTAAGTCACATTCAATCATAAGATATCATTAACTCATCATGCAACCAAATCCGTAATCAAGACATGATAGCCGATTAACATCATCATGCATCATCAACCGATTATTCAAGAACATGTTTGCATACACTCATTCATTTCTACACAACTTAATTGTCAAAAACATGCACATCCTTCAATGAATAAACATCATTTGATAACAAATAACTATCTTCTATCAAGCAAACATCTTTATCATAGATGAACAACAATTTCTCATGTATTTGTCATTAAACAATTAATGAGACACTAACCGGCTAAAGGGTATGAAGGGTGAACTTCCGAATGCCGATTCCAAGCTTGAACCGAAGGTCCTAGTGTTGCCGGTTTGAATCCGAGAGAATGAGAGAAGAAGGATGTTGAGACTTAGGGTTTTAGTGAGAGGGAGGGAGAGTGTGTGTAGGAGAGTGTGTGTGGGTTGCCCAAAAATGGCAAGTGTGGCTAACAACAAGGGTTATATACTAGTTCTAAGGTGGTGCACCCTAATGGGCTTTCGGGTGGACTAAAGAGGTGCATGGCCCAATCCGGCCCAACTGTTACTGTTCACTCGAGACCGCATGGTCTCGAGTCGGGTCCTTGTGTCTCGGGTTACAAAAATACATGCATACATACAAGCACAACACATAATCACATAAATTCACTTATGTCATTAATTAGTCAACATGTCAACTAGTCACATAACGTTCAAGCATGTTACGTCGAGATATAAAGAAAGGTTCTAAATTCCGAGTTGTTACAATATCAGTTGTGATAAGTCTTATATGACAAAAATGGTTTTAAACATAAACTATGTGTTTAATACGTTTAAAAAACCATTTTAAGCGATTTCCGGGTTATACCAGAAATCTGAGTTTTCTGAACAGGTTATAAAGTTCAAAATACTTCATTTATTAAATAAAATCAGTAGCAACTGGATTGGCGTCAAAATACTTCGTAGAACTCATTTTATAACTAAAAAAGGGTATATTCGGTATTTACCGAACCAATGCTATAACCTTAGGTTATGAGCAGGTTAAAAATAATTAAAAATCTTTAAAAATCCCAAAATATTATATTACATTAGTGGGTTAAAGGTTTGGTGTCGAAAATTGGGTTTAGATAGGCTTTATGCTAATGGCGCCGTTTAATTACTAAAAAGCGTTCTAATTACGCTATTAAGCATAACTCCTAATCTAGACCTCCAAATGATGTGAAATTTTAGGGACATGTTTATAAATCAGTAATAAAGATTATTGTTCTTTTACCTTTCTTAAATTCTCGTTTTATGGTCAAAAGGGCATATTGGTCAACATTAGGCAATTAACGGAAATATGTAAACGAATCGAGCAATCAACGAACCAAACACAGAGGGTTATTCCAACATTTAACTTGGTCCTAATGAAGCTCTAAGACATTTCTAAATCATACCGAATCGGGTCAGAACTGAAGTCAAAGCAAAAGTCAAAGTTTTGCGACTTTCGGTTCCGAACCGGGTCTAAACAGAAAATTGTCGGGTCGAACATGCTTAGACATGTTCTTACACTTATTACCATGTTATATGAGTGATAAAATAGGTTACACACATTCAGCATTGCTAATTATGCGTTAATCCAAAAATTATGGTTCTGTTGACTTTTTATAAACAACTTTGACCCGACATTTGATCTAGTTAGAGCGGGAATCAGAGGGTGCCCTTTTAAGGGTTTAATGCCCACATAATTACCAACTTGTAACTACCTTCAATTCAACTAATCACTGGACCATTAGTGATTAATCGCTAAGTCAAACGTTAATTACGACGGTTTGACTTTTAAGCTAATAACTAAGTAAAGCTCAATTAAGGAAGGTCAAGTATACTTACAAAAGTCCTATGCACGATTTGTGATCCTTAGAAAGTGGCCTTGAGCTCCAGAATTGATCAGAAGTTGAGTGGTGATGGTATGATCAAAGTTGTAACTAATGGCCCTTTATATAGTGCTTTAATCTCACTAGATTATTGACAACTAAGTCTACCATTGGTCATGGATCATCCACAGATGTTCCCTAAGGTCTAAAAAGCATGTAGGGGTCGCCCATGGAGTGGAAATATCTGTTTAAGTCGGTTATTGCGTTTAAACAGGCTGCTGTCCCATTTTTCTGCATCTGGGGATCGGACGCGGCCCGCGTAAGATTCTGTTAAGGCTTACGCGGCCCGCCTGAGTCCTGCTGTCAGATTTAAAACTTTTCTAGTTTTTGCATCTTGGCTCTTGGTCCTTCGAAAGGTCACTCAACCTTATTTCTTGCATTATGAGCCCTTCACATTTACTTATAAGGGCTTCAAGACTTATACCCACTTTGTTAAGTCCTTGGTCACTTTATGTTTACCCGAAAAGTCATAATTTTCAACGTTGACGCTTTAACCCCTCGTATACGAATTTGATCATAACTTTCTCATACGATAACGAAACTTTATGAAATTTTTATCGTGCATTCTAGTGAGCACAATTAATCGTTACAATGCTTCGGGTTTGCTAAAAGGTCACTCAGAGGTATACTTTAAACATGTTGACACATTTAACCCCTGTAGTTTGTAATCTCTCACTTTCTTTCATATTTAGCTTCGTATGATCCATGATTTATTCGTTTGAAGGTATAAACATCATGTAGGGTTATTTAAAAATATATTTATCCATTGTTGACATTTTGAACCCCTATATTCACGTGCTTTCCATGTTTGTCAACTTTAGTCCCTCTAGAGTATTCTTTCACACGTTCAAGCTTATGACACGTGTTAATACATTATAGGACGTGAATTTTCGAGGTGTTATATCCTCACCCCCTTAAAAGAAATCTTGACCTCGAGATTTACTGAAACAAATGAGGGTACTTTTCTTTCATTATGGACTCCACCTCCCACGTGTACTCGGGACCTCTACGGGCATCCCATTTTACCTTTACAATAGGCACATGCTTCCTTCGAAGCTTCTTAACCTGTCGATCCTCGATCGACAGAGGTTTTTCGACAAACTTCAAGCTCTCTTCTATGTGCACATCAGTATGTGGTATGACTAGTGATTCATCAGCGAAACACTTCTTCAGATTGCAGATGTGGAATACATTGTGAATACCACTGAGCTCTTCAGGTAAGTTTAACTTATAGGCAACTGATCCGACACGTTCGATGACTTCGAATGGTCCTATGTACCTTGGACTTAACTTGCATTTCTTACCAAATCGCATCACTCCCTTCCAGGGTGATACTTTAAGCAACACTTTGTCACCTACCTCGAAGTTAAAAGGTTTACGCTTTAAATCCGCATAGCTTTTCTGCCTATCTCGGGCAGCTTTCCACGAATCTGGACAATCTTGTCCGTCGTTTCAAAGACTATTTCTGGTTCTGTCAGTTGGACATCTCCAACTTCCGCCCAACAAACGGGCGTTCTGTACTTTCTACCGTACAAGGCCTCGAAAGGCGCTGCCTTAATGCTGGTATGGTAGCTATTGTTATACGAGAACTCGATCAATGGCAGGTGGTTATCCCAACTACCACCTAAATCAATCACACATGCACGAAGCATGTCTTCCAAGGTTTGGATTGTACGCTCACTCTGCCCGTCTGTCTGAGGATGGTAAGCCGCACTGAAATTTAAGCGCGTGCCCAAAGATTTTTGGAAACTTTTCCAAAAATGTGATGTGTATCTAGTATCTCCGTCGGAGATAATAGACACTGGTACTCCATGTAAAGCTACAATCTTATCTACGTACAGTTGAGCCAACATGTCGGAGCTATAGGTCTCTTTAATGGGTAGGAAATGTGCTGACTTAGTCAGTCTATCTACTATTACCCATATCGTATCATTTCCTTTCCTCGTCTTTGGAAACTTGGTGATGAAATCCATTGTCACCATTTCCCACTTCCACGTGGGAAGTTCAGGCTGTTGTAGCAAACCTGACGGCTTCTGATGTTCGGCTTTGACTTGCGCACACGTTAAACATTTAGCTACATAGGCAGCTACAGGCTTTTTCAAGCCTATCCACCAATAGTTTGCCTTTAAATCCTGGTACATCTTATCAGCTCCAGGATGAACGGAATATTTAGAACTATGGGCTTCCTGGAGGATAACATCTCGAAGTCCCCCATAAACTGGAACCCATATTCGTCCATTCAATCTCAGAATTCCGTCCTTGCCCTGAGATAACTGTTCTTCAGTTACTCCTAGTTTTTCATTAGGATAGTTAGCTTCCAACACCGCTTCCTTTTGTGCAGCTAACAACCTTTCATTCAAACCATTCTTTATCTCAATGCTCTTGGCATTGATTCTTATAGGTTTAACTCTTTCCTTTCGACTTAAGGCATCGGCGACTACATTCGCCTTGCCAGGATGGTACTTTATTTCACAATCATAATCATTTAAAGTTTCCGTCCAACGTCGTTGCCTCATGTTTAGGTCCTTTTGATTAAACAGGTGTTGAAGGCTCTTGTGATCAGAATAGATCACACACTTGATTCCATACAAGTAGTGCCTCCAAAGTTTTAGTGCAAATACAACGGCTCCCAACTCCAAGTCATGGGTGGTGTAATTCTTTTCATGCACCTTTAACTGACGTGAAGCATAGGCAATCACCTTGCCTTTCTGCATAAGCACACACCCCATGCCAGTGTGTGATGCATCGCAGTAAACTACGAATTCTTCGGTACCTTCAGACAATGTCAGTACAGGCGCGTTGCTCAACTTCTGCTTAAGGATATCAAAGGACTCTTGTTGCTTCGGTCCCCAGTTGAACTTAATATCCTTCCTAGTCAAGGAAGTTAGGGGTGCAGCAATCCTTGAAAAATTTTCAATAAAGCGCCTGTAGTATCCTGCCAATCCCAAGAAACTGCAAATTTCTGTGGGCGTCTTCGGCTCTTGCCAATTCATAACAGCTTCAACCTTAGCGGGATCCACTTGGATACCACGCTTACTAACCACATGTCCAAGGAATTGGACTTCTCGAAGCCAGAACTCACACTTAGAGAATTTGGCGTGGAGCTTTTCCTGCTGAAGTAACGAAAGAATACATCGAAGATGTTTCTCATGGTCGGCCTGATTCTTTGAATAAATCAGAATGTTGTCAATGAAGACGATAAAAAATTTGTCCAAGTATGGTTTGCAGACGCGGTTCATGAGATCCATGAATGCCGCTGGTGCATTTGTGAGCCCAAAAGGCATCACTAGGAACTCGTAATGACCGTAACGAGTCCTAAATGCAGTCTTGTGTACGTCTTCATCTCTAACCTTGAGTTGGTGATAGCCTGACCTTAAGTCAATCTTAGAGAAGTAACTTGGCCCTTGAAGCTAATCGAACAGATAGTCGATCCTGGGCAATGGATACCTATTCTTGATAGTGACCTTTTTAAGCTCACGGTAATCGATGCACAGACGCATCGATCCATCCTTCTTCTTGACAAATAAGATTGGTGCTCCCCAATGAGACGAACTAGGTCTAATGAAACCCTTGGCTAGCAATTCATCTAGTTGCGTTCTCAATTCCTTCATCTCTGTGGGTGCCAACCTATAAGGTGCTCTAGCAATAGGTGCTGCTCCAGGGATGATGTCAATTCTGAATTCCACTTTCCTATCTGGTGGTAAACCAGGTAGTTCTTCAGGAAAAACTTCACGGTATTCAGAAATGACGGGGATGTCTTCAATCTTAGGCTTCGGCTCATCAATAGTCACTTGTGCCATGTAGATGACACAACCTTTCTTCAAACACTTAGAGGCCTTGAGCATAGTCACTTGCTCAGGCAGTCCATACCGGGTATCTCCCTGAATGGTAAGTGACTCACCAGACGGAGTCTTGATCACCACTTGCTTCTTATTGCAGACAATCTGGGCCTGGTTATGAGATAACCAGTCCATACCCAAAACTATGTCGAAACCGGCTAACTTCAAAGGAAGTAGGGACAAAGGAAAAGAGTGGTTCTTAATGGATATGAAACATCCATCTAATACGGTTGAGGCGGTTTCTAAGGTGCCATCTGCTAATTCCACCTCATACTTCACACTTAAAGTTTTAACAGGCAATTTCAACAATTCACAAAACTTATTATCTACGAATGACTTATCAGCGCCTGAATCAAAAAGTACTCTTGCATAGACATCATTTATGAGAAAGGTACATGTGATCACGTTATCGTCCTGCACAGCTTCCTTTGCATCCATCCTGAAGACCCTAGCATTGGTCTTTTTTCCTTCATCAGCTTTCTTTGCATATTTTGGGCAATTTGTCTTAATGTGCCCTTTTTCGTTGCAACTGTAGCACGTTGCGTCTTTCAGCTTTTTGCACTCTAGGGTTTTATGTTCCGAAGATTTGCAAATCCCACATGGCCTCGGCTGAGATTGGGATTTTGAGTCAAGTCTGCACCTCCCAAAGTAGTGCTTCTGACAAATCTTACATTTGGGCTTATCTCTAGATTGATGCCCATCCTTCTTAGATTCAGACCCCTTCTTGTGGTCATTGTTTCCCCGGTGCTTCTTGTCTGACCTTCGTGAATTATTATCTTCACGCTTCCTTTTCTCGGCATCCGTGTTCCTCAGCGATCTCAGCCTGATCGCGTCCAATGTGAGGGACAAGGATATATCAGCTACAGATCTGAAGGTAGCTGGCCGAGAGGCTTTTACACTTGCCTTGATCTCTGGGGCTAAACCCCCAATGAAACGAGCTATTCTTTTGGGTTCCGGTGTCACCAGATACGGAACCAATCTTGACATTGTATTAAAGCTCGTAAGGTAAGCTTGGCAATCCAGGTTTTTCATCACTAATGACAGAAAATCCGACTCAATCTTTTCGACCTCATGCTGAGGACAGTAGTTCTATTTGATGAGGGCAACAAATTGTTCCCATGTCATATTGTACAGTGGAATCTTCCCCGTAGCTTGAACCGACGATCTCCACCAGGCTAAGGCCTCACCTTTGAACGATTGCGACACAAACTTTACCACATCCTTCTCAGCGCACCCGCTGATATCAACCACGGTGTCCATCTCATCCAACCACGTCATGCAGTCTATAGCTCCTTTCTCCCCAGTGAAATCCCTGGGTTTACATGAAACAAAATACTTGTAGGAGCAACCCTTATCACGGGGTCCTTGATTCAAAACAATCTTTTGAGATGGAGCACTTTGCTGATTTGAGGACTGACGATCGTCATCACCTTTCTTGTTTTCTTCCTTCTTGGAGGGTGGCTTGCTGTGAGCCTCAGAATGAGTCTTAGATTTTGAGTGCGGTGCAGATAGGGTCCTACTTCGAGCCCCGCTATATTCATTATACTGCCGCTCTATTGCCTTTGTAACAGCGTTGTCTATTAACGCTTGCAGTTCAGCACCCGCTATATTAATCCGGGCATCATTCTGATTCTCCCTTGGGTGACTATTAATTTCATCTGAGTCAGCCATGGTATCTTGAACTGTTACATAAGATATTGACAAAAATTTATTTGGGAGTTTATTATGGAATTGTCTTTTATGGCAATTCATTAACCATGGTGACACAGGTCATATTTGGTTAATTTGTTAATCATATCTATTTAGGATTTTTATTATAATTTATCCTAATTATAAAACAATAATAGTTTTATTAGTAGCACAAAAGGCCTAGTCACAGGGACATTTTAAATCATAAACCATGATTTCAGAGAATCAAGGCATTTAAGGTTTGAACATAGTTCATTACCTTTCTCTGACAGGGAGTCGTAGACTACTACTGTCTTTTGTCTTATATGACAATGAGTAAGGCCCGTAGGCACTACATCACCAATGGAAGTATAATATACGGTCATCTTAATTGATGAGTTAAACCTATGATTTATATATCATCAGGTTAGGATAAGGATCTTTTGAGGAATCCTTAAATAAGAATGACGTGTGTGATTTTTAACGAATCACGTCTGCCAGGAGCGTTAACATGTTTTCAGATGTTAACAGGGGTCCGAATCTTTTAACAGGTCTTACCATCTTGGCCGAGTCTTATAATGACATGTAGGCTAGGCTATACCTTTAAGATTCTTATTTAATATTTAATAGGCAGATTATTTTAAAAGGAATGATTTTCGATTTATTTATTTCATGTATAATATATTTATGCATAAAATGACAAAATGAAATTTATAAACTTAACATTCCATTAACATTTAAAAGAGTACACTTTTGCCCTAAATGGGACTTTTAATAGACAAATTACCCACGCAGGGGTTTAACTGAAATTACAAGTCCACGCAGGGACCAAATACTAGAATAGATGTCCACGCAGGGACTAAAAACACAGATAAATGTCCACGCAGTGACTTGATTGAAATAGAAACTACAACAATACATGTAGGGATTTAATGATCCATCTTTTTCTTCCCCTTTAGCAAGCCTGCTAAGCCCTTGAGGAAACCTTGTCGTTCCCTGTGATCTCTGTGAAAATCTCGCTCGACTTGGTCCAATCTTTGAAGAATTTCTTCCCGTTCTGGCGGGGAAAACCATGGCGGCTGCGATTGTTGCCGAATCAGAGGTCTAGCAGGTATTTGGTACCCATGAGTTGGGTACCCCACTCCCCAAGGAGCTCCATACGGTCCTTCAGGATGAAGGGCGTTGTAGTTGGCCGCTACCAAGTACGGGTCGGCTTCAGCATAGTTATAACGAGTGTGAGCCGGCTGCTCGAACGGGTTGTACGCCATTGAACCGGCGTATGCAGGAATCGGGTTATCAAAACCCATCGGTGGTGGCTGCGGTGCAACTGGTGCAGAGTTCACCTCTGGAACTGGGTTTGAGGGCCCACCCATTTGTGGGTCTTCGTGCAGTGGCGGGTAGTGACTGCCACTGGAGTGTCGAGGGGTGCTAAAGTGGAAATCCCCTCCTCGCGCGGATATTCTTGCGCCTGTTCTCCGACGCCTTGGTGGTTCTGGAGGTGCTTGATGAACTGGCGGCGGTGGAGGTGGTGGCGTGACTGCCACGAAACGTGAATCCCCAGAGGGATCCTGCTGCTGCTGCTAGTGAGGTGACGAATGGTGAGAAGGTGTGAAGTACCATTCGTGCTGGTTAAACCTCGCTTGATAACTGTCTTGGCCACGGTAAGGTGACCCGTGGAAGGATGACCCATCTGAAATCTCGATGGGATGGTTGGGGGTCCCGGTTGCAGGCTCCATAGGGTCGGTGTCCTCATCCATATCCATTGCATTGTCTTCTAAGAAGTGGTCCTCCGGTCCCAATGGGTTAAAACCCACTGGTTGTTGAATATAATTTGCCGGGTTGAACCGGCCTTGAAAGACAGGAGTAGGGTCGCCGAAGGAACGGTGCGAAGCAGATCGCTGCAACGGTAGGAAGGAATGGCGGGAGTCTTCGGGCTCATTTTCCGAATGTGGCCCAAAGGAATGGCGATTGGGAGGTGATGTGTTCAAAATGTAACATATAAATTTCATCAATCGAGGCATAAAACTAACCCTTTTTTTAGTACTAATGTTGGAAAAAGTGTGCTTTTGTCTTCCTTTTGTATTTTCAGGATTAAATGAGCTCAAATTAACAAAAGAAGCAAAAAGACATCAAAATCTAACATAAATACAAGAAAAGGAACAAGACGTGACATGCCCGACCCCTCGACAGCATCTCCCAAAGCAAAAACAAGAAGAAAGCTGAGCATGGGGCTGTGCCCAGCTGAGCATGGGGCTGTGCCCAGCTCGACACGGGGCGTGCCCAGCTCGACACGGGGCGTGTCCAGCTCAACACGGGGCCGTGCTCAGCGAGCACGGGGCAGTGTCCAGGATGGTCAGCCCTGGCACAAAAGACAAACCTATAGAAGCTTCTATTGCCCACCACGGGGCCGGGCCCAGTGAACACGGGGGCGTGGCGAAAGTACAGCAGGCGCATTAATTGTAATTGCGAATTACAATTAATGAAGAGAGAGAGTTTCAGACAGGCACGGGGGCGTGTCCAGCGGACACGGGGCCGTGCCCAGCCTTCTGTTCAGCCTATAAATAGGAGTGCTTGGTTTCATTTCAACTCATCCCTTGGCACACCACCTCTCTCACACTACATCCACAACCCACCACCACCATAACACCATCATCCACCACCATCATCCATTGTCCATCGTAGAGTGTGTGAGTCGTCTCGGGATCCAAGATTGATCGTAAGAGTTCTTGACAATCAAGGCCATGTTTGCCTAAGTCTCTTACATCACTTGGTGAAGACAAAGTGTCTAGTATAATACTTTTTATTTCTAATCTTTTGCACTTTTTATTTGGTTTTGTATTAATGACTTTAATAACTAGTTACTTATGTTGAAGGTGATCTTTCCTTATCATTTGTCCGTGGTGTCTTGGCATTATTTTACTGTCTATATAAAATAAAGGATTTTCACCATTCATATCTCCACGGTCTATATGGAGGTATGTTGGCTACCTGGTCGGGGGTTAAGGGAACGGTTTGGTAAAGGTCTTGCCATTGTTCAGCGTTTAGAGGTCCTGCAATGGACCTGGGTCAAATTTAGTAGGACCTCCTTCAATGCTTCACGGTATTGGATGGCGGGGGTCCAAACTCTTTGACCCCCTCATAAGCTAACTACTATTAATACTATAACCCGGCTATTTAGGACTGTATCCTTGCTGACTCAGACTACTTAGCCGAGGGTAACGTCACCGCCAAAAGCGGGGCCTACCACAATACTGCATGAATAACTTAATTCATTATCTTCCAATAATCCACCCCTTTAGGATTGTATCCTTGCTGACTCAAACTACTGGGGTGAGGGTAACGTCACCTTCAAAAGAGGGGCCTACTACAATAACTAAGATAATCTCTTAATTATGTGCAAAAGTGCGGAAATAATCAAAGGTTATACTAGATACGAGTCGGAACCAAGTGATTCATCTTGTCTATCTGTTTTTATTTTTATTTTCAGCATTTTAGTTAGTTTTTACTTTTCTTAGTTTAAAACATTTTTCTAAAACTTTTTATTTTGATTAGACGTTGAGGATAAACCGGTACTAAAAGCTCTTGTGTCCTTGGACGACCTCGGTATCTTACCAACGCTATACTACGCTCACGATGGGTGCACTTGCCCATATGTGTGTTTAGTGTTAGTAAAATATCGTGTTTTATAAATTTAAAACTTGGCTAAAATAAGTGTTAAAAGGGCTTAAAATATACACCTAATATATACGACACTTTATCGCACATCAAGTTTTTGGCGCCGTTGCCGGGGAACACAAGGATTTTAGGAAAGCTTAAAATCGACGGCCTAATCAGTTTTTCAAAACCTTTTCAAAACGGGCCCACATTTTTCTGCATTTTAGTTTAGTTTTGCATTTACAGTAGGTTGAACACGGGCCGTGCTCGCTGAACACGGGGCCGTGCTGCATATTTTTCATAAAACACCCAGTAACAGTAGGTTGAACACGGGCCGTGCTCACTGAACACGCCCCGTGCTCAACGAAATCAGTAAATTTAATTAAAACGCCCAGATACAGATCCTGAACACGGGGCCGTGTCCACTGAACACGGGGCCGTGTCCAGCCTCTGTTTCCGTTTTTATTTTTGTTTTCTGATCTCGAGACTCAGTTGTGGTCTGCTGAGTGATTCTTATGGATCAATACTCAGGAGGTTACAACTACACCTATGAGGAGGATGATTATAGGGGTAATTATTGCACTAATTGTCGTAACGCACGATCGGTTCAAAATAATCGCTCATATCAACTATCCAATTCATACACCTACTATGAGGAGCCCAGGTACGAGCCATCAACTTCATACACATCCTATGAAGACAAAGGTATGAACCTCCTCCCTCATACTCATATTTTGATGAACCAAGGTATGAGCCTTCATACTCATACTTTGAGGAACCAAGATATGAGCCTCCACCTTCGTATGCTTATTATGAGGAACCATGGCGTGAACAACCCACCTCATATGAGTATTATGAAGAACAAAATTACGAACCTTATCCATCATATGCTTACAATGAAGAACAATGGTGTGAACCATCTACTTCATATGGGTATTATGAGGAACAAATTGTCGAACAACCGGATTCAAGCTTAGAAAATACCGATTCTTTTTCTATAACCGAAGTCACCGATAGGATATTAGAACACATAAGAGTTATCGATCGATGTATAAGAGAATCTCGCGCAAGGGAAGAGGAGTCCCGCGCAAGAGAAGAATTAAAAAAGGAAGAGATAACTGAAAGTGTAAAAATGGAAGAACAAATAAGTGAAAAACCGACACATGAGTTAAACAACGATAAAGGTGAGTCCGACAATTTTAAAATTCAAGAAGAGTCTAATTTTGAAGAAATTAATCTCTTGTCACCTTCTTTCGAAAACCATTGTTTAGTACCCACTCATGCTAAGTTTTTAAAAGAGTTAAACACTAACGCTAAAATTGACGAAACGGTAAGTGTTAAGTTAACTAATGATCAAACATCACTAATAAAAGAAGACCCATTTGAAATTAACATTACACCGGTTTCATGTTTCTTTCAAAATTCGTTTATTAGTAACGTTACAATCGATAAAGATCTTTGTGTTAACATAATGCCTAACTACATTTTCGAAAAATTAAGTATTAGTGATTTTTCTCCACTTCAAATACCCATTTTTCTATCCAATCGGAAAGTAATAAAATCAATCGGTATAGTTGAGGATGTATTGGTTCAAACAAATCAAATGGTAATCCCGACCGATTTTGTCATCCTCGATGACGCTCCTCTAGTGTTGGGACGACCATTTGTAAAAACTCACGAAGCTTTGAAAAACCGGAAGTTCAACAATCTACCTCTTCAATTAGGGGCATTTAAAAGAAGTGTCGATCTTGAGCGATTAATGAAATATCCATTCGGCAATGACGACCCCCTAATTGAAGATTAGCCAGAACCACCTGATAAAGTGGGTCTAGCCAAGGACCCTTATAAACGTGGCGCACCACGGAGGCATTCCGCGGAACTATCCTTAGTTTAATTTAGATTAATTTTTATGTTTTCTAGTTAGTTTTAATTTTCAGGAATAAAACACACTCATGGTGGTAAGGGATGAAATGGGGAACGAGAAAAATGACCTCATGCACAAGAACAAGGCAACCCGACAATTTTCTCCATTACAGAAGGTTCAACACGGGCCGTGTCCAACCAACACGGCCTCGTGCTGAACCCCCTGCAGTCAAACGCCCAGTTCAGGTAACTGGACACGGGCCGTGTTCACCAGACACGCCCCCGTGTCCAGGCTTCTGTTTCTTTTCTTTAATTTTTGTTACTGGCACCTGAACACGGGGCCGTGTCCGGTCCCCACGGGGCCGTGTCCAGACTGCCAGTAACGTAAATCTTTGCTTTTAACACCATTTTACACATCTAATCAACCTAAAAATTTATTTTTGGGACACATTGAGGACAATGTGTAATTTAAGTGTGGGGGGGATGCTAAAACCTTGAATTTTGCAAGTCCTAAATACAAGCCTTACACAAAACTCTATTGGAACCGCTAATCACCCCAAAATTTTTCAAAAATTTCATTTTTTCTTACTTGTCTAGGTTTAACTCGGGAAATTCAAGTTCTCAAAAAGGTTATATTTTTACAAATTTACAACCGATAGCGTAGTGATAAAAAGAACCAACATAAGAAAATTATGAAAAGGCATGGCAAACTTAGTTAAAATTTGATTATATACTTGATCACATAAAAACCCATTCCCACAAAAGTGAGTTTTGAGCCTTTATTGAGCATACAATTACATATCATTAGACTAAATGCTCATTTTTCGTTTCTTGTGTGAATAGCCGCTTGATTCTTACGACTCTAGAACTTGCCATGACGATACATTCCCGGTCCTTATCAACACCCTTTTTACCCACCAAAACCTTTTTCATTTTTACCCCTTTGTTTTAGTAACGAGTTCGATTTTTCGTATGACTTCAAAAAAAAAAAAAAAAAAAGTTGATGATGAAGCAAAAGAAAATAAACAAACAAGTTCATCAAAAATAACTTTGTTTGAATAAATAGCTTCATCAAGAATAAAAGTTACAAAAATAGAAAGTCATACGAAAACCGACACTTGTTACGCTTTTCGCCCTTTTTCTACTAACCACTAACCACCAACCCAACCACCTACCTTTAACCCAAGCCTAACCCTTAACCCACAAAGTCCTCTTGATATTTACAAAGGTATATAAGTTACAAAGGAGGAGGATTGATTCCTTGGCAAGCCTATGGTAGGAGTAAGTTCCATGCCGCTCTCGAGTGATCCACAAAAATACATTTTCGGCCGAGTGTTGAGTGATCCCCGTGAGGTATGTGATCTTGTGTATAAATAGAATTTTAAAGAGGCATGTTATGCTCTAATAAGTAATTTATCTTATGAAAAGTTTTAAATAAATCATGACGAATAGGATTGTAAATAAATAAAAATAAAACTAAATAAAGAATCTTGGAAATCCCGACACTCTATGACAAGCCCAAAACCTTCTTTTCTACCAATTCCATTTGGGAGGGTAAATAGCCACATATTAAAGAGTTTTGCTTGAGGACAAGCAAAGATTCAAGTGTGGGGGTATTTGATGTGTTCCAAATGTAACATATAAATTTCATCAATCGAGGCATAAAACTAACCCTTTTTTTAGTACTAATGTTGGAAAAAGTGTGCTTTTGTCTTCCTTTTGTATTTTCAGGATTAAATGAGCTCAAATTAACAAAAGAAGCAAAAAGACATCAAAATCTAACATAAATACAAGAAAAGGAACAAGACGTGACATGCCCGACCCCTCGACAGCATCTCCCAAAGCAAAAACAAGAAGAAAGCTGAGCATGGGGCTGTGCCCAGCTGAGCATGGGGCTGTGCCCAGCTCGACACTGGGCGTGCCCAGCTCGACACGGGGCGTGTCCAGCTCAACACGGGGCCGTGCTCAGCGAGCACGGGGCAGTGTCCAGGATGGTCAGCCCTGGCACAAAAGACAAACCTATAGAAGCTTCTATTGCCCACCACGGGGCCGTGCCCAGTGAACACGGGGGCGTGGCGAAAGTACAGCAGGCGCATTAATTGTAATTGCGAATTACAATTAATGAAGAGAGAGAGTGTCAGACAGGCACGGGGGCGTGTCCAGCGGACACGGGGCCGTGCCCAGCCTTCTGTTCAGCCTATAAATAGGAGTGCTTGGTTTCATTTCAACTCATCCCTTGGCACACCACCTCTCTCACACTTCATCCACCACCCACCACCACCATAACACCATCATCCACCACCATCATCCATTGTCCATCGTAGAGTGTGTGAGTCGTCTCGGGATCCAAGATTGATCGTAAGAGTTCTTGACAATCGAGGCCATGTTTGCCTAAGTCTCTTACATCACTTGGTGAAGACAAAGTGTCTAGTATAATACTTTTTATTTCTAATCTTTTGCACTTTTTATTTGGTTTTGTATTAATGACTTTAATAACTAGTTACTTATGTTGAAGG
Organism: Helianthus tuberosus; assembly: GCA_030545235.1. Classification (NCBI taxonomy): domain Eukaryota; kingdom Viridiplantae; phylum Streptophyta; class Magnoliopsida; order Asterales; family Asteraceae; genus Helianthus; species Helianthus tuberosus. The sequence continues at coordinate 27,325,455 of CM060385.1, forward strand.
TGATCTTTCCTTATCATTTGTCCGTGGTGTCTTGGCATTATTTTACTGTCTATATAAAATAAAGGATTTTCACCATTCATATCTCCACGGTCTATATGGAGGTATGTTGGCTACCTGGTCGGGGGTTAAGGGAACGGTTTGGTAAAGGTCTTGCCATTGTTCAGCGTTTAGAGGTCCTGCAATGGACCTGGGTCAAATTTAGTAGGACCTCCTTCAATGCTTCACGGTATTGGATGGCGGGGGTCCAAACTCTTTGACCCCCTCATAAGCTAACTACTATTAATACTATAACCCGGCTATTTAGGACTGTATCCTTGCTGACTCAGACTACTTAGCCGAGGGTAACGTCACCTCTAAAAGCAGGGCCTACCACAATACTGCATTAATAACTTAATTCATTATCTTCCAATAATCCACCCCTTTAGGATTGTATCCTTGCTGACTCAAACTACTGGGGTGAGGGTAACGTCACCTTCAAAAGAGGGGCCTACTACAATAACTAAGATAATCTCTTAATTATGTGCAAAAGTGCGGAAATAATCAAAGGTTATACTAGATACGAGTCGGAACCAAGTGATTCATCTTGTCTATCTGTTTTTATTTTTATTTTCAGCATTTTAGTTAGTTTTTACTTTTCTTAGTTTAAAACATTTTTCTAAAACTTTTTATTTTGATTAGACGTTGAGGATAAACCGGTACTAAAAGCTCTTGTGTCCTTGGACGACCTCGGTATCTTACCAACGCTATACTACGCTCACGATGGGTGCACTTGCCCATATGTGTGTTTAGTGTTAGTAAAATATCGTGTTTTATAAATTTAAAACTTGGCTAAAATAAGTGTTAAAAGGGCTTAAAATATACACCTAATATATACGACACTTTATCGCACATCAGGAGGCGTCGAACTGTGCGAGACAGACCGTCTAGCGGGCTCCGTGTAGGTCCTCCAGGCTCCTTGCGGTTCGGCACTCATAGTATTGGAAGGAGTTCGCCGGTGCGAAGGCCCGACTTCGTGATCGTTGGGGGCGGTGATTGGCCCCTTTCCTCGTCCTCCTCTCCTAAATCTTGGCGGCATTGTTAATCCTGTCAACACAATTAAAAGATACAACAAGGAATATAAAGGACAAAGTTAAGATAAAATCAAAAACAAATTTGGATTATCCCTATGTTGTTTGTCTAGACTCGAAAATTTAGGAATGTGCAATTGTGTCATTGAGATTAAACACAAAAAGGCTAGTGTTTAATTCCCTCAATGTTGGCTCTAATACCAGCCTGTCACACCCCGATATTTCCACGTATTACCGGTGGGCCCGGTGGGGAGTATCGTGACGTGGTTGGTAACATTATAGTCAAACAACACAATATTTAAATGCACAGCGGAAGCAAAAGATATATATATTTCAACTTTAATAAATTGTAATATCAAGTATCACAAACAGTTGAAATTAATCCACAGGTGGATCAAAAATAAATAGGAAACATTGTTCAACAGTTTTGACATCCAAGCTTGCGAGACTTATTGTGGACGCTAGGAGAAAGCCAGCCTAGTTCGCGTAGTACCTGCACTTAACCTTTTTGGGAAAATACGTCAGTTTACACTGGTAAATACAATCAACTGACTCATTTTAAAAATGATTAAAAATTGATTTGAATGCACGTGGCACAAACTTTTTATAACTTGGGATAATTATTTGAATATAATCTTGTAAAAGAATTATATATTCCTTATGCATTCAGTAGCCCGATCCGTAGACCGGGTTAAAGATCAATAGACACACCACATTATTTATTTTGGCACTGACGGGTGTACGCCTACACCTCGTGCTTAGGTCGTGGCCATTTCGTAAAATGGTGCCAAGGATATCCGGGACATGGTCATTAACCCCCCAAAGGCTTTAAGCAAACAAGACATTTCAAAACAGAGCATATCAATGATTTAACCTCTATTCGATTAAAGATTCAATGCCCGACCAAGCGGTATTTTATATACCATACCCCAAGCCTGTATAAGGGAAAATAAGTTAAAAGTATTTACCTTTGCAAAGTAATAATCACAATAAGCAAGTGCATGTAGCTTTTACCGGGTCTCCTATTCTGGAACGAAGGTTTATAATAATCTATTAGAATCCTAACGGGACTTTAATTAAGCCTAAACTTAGACCGGTTAGTTTAAAGAAAGGTATGGTTCGAACGCGTGATTAAGCGAAGACCGGAATAGAATGTGATTTAGACCCGACAAGTTTGAAGACTTGTATAATATGGGTAATCTAAACACATTCTGGATTTTAAGATAAAAACGATAAGGTTTGACCCGTCTCGGCTAATTTATGCAAACTAGTTACATAAACCGAACCGAACGCGCCATAAGCGTAACTGGTAACCATGAGAGTCATATACAGGTTTCCTAAGTTAATATGCCTTAAATATGTTGTGATATCAGTAGGATATCTTCCATTATGCCCAAAACGAGTTTAATCTCAATTTAAGCCCCGTAGGGGTATTTTGGTCATTTTAAAGATTATAAAAGAGGTTATTTATAATTCTGAGATTCGGGTCTGAATACAACAGTAAAATAACTTATTTTAGTAGGTCATATCAGTTGTGATAAGTCTTATATGACAAAAATGGTTTTAAACATAAACTATGTGTTTAATACGCTTAAAAAGCCATTTTAAGCGATTTCCGGGTTATACCGAAAATCTGAGTTTTCTGAACAGGTTATAAAGTTCAAAATACTTCATTTATTAAATAAAATCAGTAGCAACTGGATTGGCGTCAAAATACTTCGTAGAACTCATTTTATAACCAAAAAGGGTATATTCGGTATTTACCGAACCAATGCTATAACCTTAGGTTATGAGCAGGTTAAAAATAATTAAAAATCTTTAAAAATACCAAAATATTATATTACATTAGTGGGTAAAAGGTTTGGTGTCGAAAATTGGGTTTAGATAGGCTTTATGCTAATGGCGCCGTTTAATTACTAAAAAGCGTTCTAATTACGCTATTAAGCATAACTCCTAATCTAGACCTCCAACTGATGTGAAATTTTAGGGACATGTTTATAAATCAGTAATAAAGATTATTGTTCTTTTACCTTTCTTAAATTCTCGTTTTATGGTCAAAAGGGCATATTGGTCAACATTAGGCAATTAACGGAAATATGTAAACGAATCGAGCAATCAACGAACCAAACACAGAGGGTTATTCCAACATGTAACTTGGTCCTAATGAAGCTCTAAGACATTTCTAAATCATACCGAATCGGGTCAGAACTGAAGTCAAAGCAAAAGTCAAAGTTTTGCGACTTTCGGTTCCGAACCGGGTCTAAACAGAAAATTGTCGGGTCGAACATGCTTAGACATGTTCTTACACTTATTACCATGTTATATGAGTGATAAAATAGGTTACACACCTTCAGCATTGCTAATTATGCGTTAATCCGAAAATTATGGTTCTGTTGACTTTTTATAAACAACTTTGACCCGATATTTGATCTAGTTAGAGCGGGAATCAGAGGGTGCCCTTTTAAGGGTTTAATGCCCACATAATTACCAACTTATAACTACCTTCAATTCGACTAATCACTGGACCATTAGTTATTAATCGCTAAGTCAAACGTTAATTACGACGGTTTGACTTTTAAGCTAATAACTAAGTAAAGCTCAATTAAGGAAGGTCAAGTATACTTACAAAAGTCCTATGCACGATTTGTGATCCTTAGAAAGTGGCCTTGAGCTCCAGAATTGATCAGAAGTTAAGTGGTGATGGTATGATCAAAGTTGTAACTAATGGCCCTTTATATAGTGCTTTAATCTCACTAGATTATTGACAACTAAGTCTACCATTGGTCATGGATCATCCACAGATGTTCCCTAAGGTCTAAAAAGCATGTAGGGGTCGCCCATGGAGTGGAAATATCTGTATAAGTCGGTTATTGCGTTTAAACAGGCTGATGTCCCATTTTTCTGCATCTGGGGATCGGACGCGGCCCGCGTAAGATTCTGTTTAGGCTTACGCGGCCCGCCTGAGTCCTGCTGTCAGATTTAAAACTTTTCTAGTTTTTGCATCTTGGCTCTTGGTCTTTCGAAAGGTCACTCAACCTTATTTCTTGCATTATGAGCCCTTCACATTTACTTATAAGGGCTTCAAGACTTATACCCACTTTGTTAAGTCCTTGGTCACTTCATGTTTACCCGAAAAGTCATAATTTTCAACGTTGACGCTTTAACCCCTAGTATACGAATTTGATCATAACTTTCTCATACGATAACGAAACTTTATGAAATTTTTATCGTGCATTCTAGTGAGCACAATTAATCGTTACAATGCTTCGGGTTTGCTAAAAGGTCACTTAGAGGTATACATTAAATATATTTAAAAATATATTTATCCATTGTTGACATTTTGAACCCCTATATTCACGTGCTTTCCATGTTTGTCAACTTTAGTCTCTCTAGAGTATTCTTTCACACGTTCAAGCTTATGACACGTGTCAATACATTATAGGACGTGAATTTTCGAGGTGTTACAGGTTGTGGCCCGGAACTCATACATCAATAATAAAGGAACCCATATCTGGAAAACCTTTACCCATGAATACCTTCTTCAGCTCCGCTATACAGCCTCGGCACATGTAAAATGTGGTGTAGTGTAAAGAGGAAAGTATTGAACCATTATAAGTGACCTGTTTCCGTTAAATGTGGTGTAGTATAAAGAGCACATGTATTGAACCATTAAAACCGCTCGGGGCATGTTGAATAAGAGCTTCCGCCGAAGGTGGCGAGCCTCCACTGACAGTGGCAAGTTGACTAAAGGTTTCCGCCGGTAGTGGCGTGAGAGAGCACTCGCATGGCGAGGATTGCTCGTGATACAGAGGTTACCCGTGCGACAAAATATGCTCGTGATACAGTTTATACTTTGTAAGTGTGTTCGTTTGTAACTAAGCATGAGCGCGCGGGTGACTTACGCGATCTTATCTAAAGCAACAGGGTTGCATGGAGATAAACATGTGGAGCAGAAGGCTCGCCTGGAGACTAGCGTGCTCATATGCAAGGGAGCATGCGCGTATGGCGACTTATGTGCTCGTAAGTAAAGGAGCATACGCTTGCCAGCGCATGTGTGCTCGCTCGTATATAAAGGAGCCTGCGCGCGTGGCGACTTACGTGCTCGTATGTGGAGCAACAGGCTCGCATAGAGACTGAGATGCTCGTATGTAGAGCAGCGGACTCGTATGGAGACCGGCGTGCTCGTATGTAATGCAGTTTTGTAGGCTTTCATCGGTGTACATAAGGGTCGCTTGTCGCGCGTTGCCGATTGAATGTATTGCCAAATCTGCAAATAAGTTTACACGATAAATTGTTATAAAGAGTCTGAAATGTGGAAAGTGTTGTACCGAAACTTCGTCCTTTGGAGGTGTTTGTTTCATGTATCCATACTTCGCAATATGTGAAAGCAATTTTGACGAACAACAGTTATGTTACACCATTCTATTCTCTCTTTATTGCTGCTAAACAAATGTTAGTAACATTGTACCAAAATATTGATTGCAGATAAGCAATGAGTGTATAAATGTGCAACATGTAATGCGTATGTCACACGATTGCTTAAACAAAAACAAACTCATGATGGTATAGTGACAATAAAAAATCATTTCTATGATTTTTACTTGCGATAGATCCAAACGTTAATATTATATTTGAAAACGTCAACGTCATGGCAAGGAAAATTATGACCTTGGCTTATTGTATTTAGAATAAATAAATTCTTGAGACTCCTTTATGCACATGGTTCTTAAATAATTCCTCCAGTGTCAACTTAAAATAATCCATGGTAGCTAAAAACATACGGACGAGCCATACCAACGTATTGAATGCGTATGTAATGCAAAAATGGAGTATATGTCAGTAAGATGAATACTAAGGGATTAAAAGTGTATGTTTAAAACTTTTGCAAGGGCCATTTATATGAAATGTCTTGACTCTAGTCAAGTGAGTTTTAAAACTAGATTTGTCAACCCACAAAATGAGTTGAGACTCACGTCTGTTAATTCTCCACAAATGTTAAAAGGCTAGGATCTTTTATAGCCATGTTCACTCACGTCAAAAGTTCGGTGTATAGGTAATATATTTCAGTGGTGCGTCAAGACGGACGGACGAAGAATGCCTGTATGGAGCTTCTCCATAGAAGCAAGATGTTCTCGCGTGGCGGCGGAGTGTGTCCGGCAAGCGGTGTTTACTTGCGCGGTAGCAGGTTCTGTCTGGCACGCGGGATGTACTCGTGCGGCGGCGGAGGGTCTCAGATAAGGGCACGGCAGATTCTACCCATAGCAAAGGAGGTGTCCGGAGGGCAGGGGGTAATCGCGCGGCGGCGAAGTGTGCCCGGCAGGTGGAGATTACTCTCGCTGTGGCGGAGTGTTTCGGCAAGCGGTGTACCCGCGCGGCGGGCGTGTCCGTGTCCGGCGGCTGGTATACTCGTGCGACGGAGTTTACCTGCGACGACGAAGTATGTTTGGTAGGCGGAGTACTCGCGCGGCGGAGTGTGTCCGACAAGTGGGTATACTCGCGCGGTGACGGAGATTACTCGCGATGGTGGAGTGTGTCCGGCAGGCCAAGATTACTCGCGGGACGACGGAGTGTGTCCGGCATGCACAGATTACTCGCGCGACGTCGGAGTGTGTCCGGCAAGCGGAAAGTGCTCGCGCGGCGGCAGACGTGTCACGCATTCAAAACTTGTTCGCTCACGCACCGGCGTGTCCGCGCATGTAAAACTTGCTCGTATGTAGCGGATGCGTGTCTAGCGTATGCGGAACTTGCTCGTGCGGTGGAGGTTGTACTTCTTTAAAGACATACTAGAGATGAAGGCAAAGGTTGTACCTTGTTTGAAGCTTATTTGCGTCACAAATCGGAGAAAGGCAGTTCGTTGTGCGCGTGTTGGTGTTTCCACCGGAGGTCTTGAAACGCCGAATCTTAGTCTCATTGACTGCCTCTATGTGTACACGTGAGGCTTCGCTTATCATTTTTTAGCAAGACATGGTATCCCACAAACTGATTGATATTGGAATCGAAAAGAAAAATAGGGCCATAGGTCATGTGATGCCCACTATAAACCATGATGGAATACTTGTGACTACCCATGAATAAATGCTTGTACATAGTGTACCATCGATTGTACTTTATGTAAAACAACTTGTAGAATCTTCTGATGGGAACGATAACTCCTAGATCCATATTTTTATATGGAAAAAAGGTGATTCCCACCCTTGGAAGTATCAAATTGAAAACTAGATATGGAGTTTTTTTATTGAGAATTATGTACAAACCTCAGAGGAAAACAGATTTTAAGGACGGACCGGAGAGAAAACGAGCTGTGATCTCGGGGTCCCACGGATGGCGCCAATGAAGAAGCGTGAACCCAAGCGGGTCGGTACTTCTACGATGATGGATACGGATATGGCCACACCTCGTCTTCTCCATCTCGTCCTAGACCTGTAAAAAAGAAGAGAGAAACGTGGGCAGTGTAGAGACGACCGGTAGAGGACGAATCCCCTATTTCCAGCTACAAAGGTGTGTTGCCCTATATCTCATGCCCTAATAAGGAGGTGGAGACCTCCTTATATAGGATATATGGGAAACCCTAACATCAATGGGCCAGGCCCAGTTAGGGGTTGTCTCTACAAGCCCACAACCTAGTGTAGTATATAAACTACAACGCGCTGGGCTTCGCGGGTTAGTACACAATAATAATATATAATTACTATAAAAGTGATAAATAGCAAAAAAGTCCGACCGCTCGGGTCGGGTCTAGTACCATACCTCGTCATTGGTTTAAAACAAAAAACCACTAAAACAACATGTACAACTCATATATGCACAAACTTGTTGCAAAATAATAGTATATTAATGGTAAGAATTGCTCGCGTATGATTTAAATAAAAACACTTATATTATCTTACAATACAGAAATAAAAAGGAAATCAATAAATTACTTGTACAAATTACAACAAAAACAAACAAAATTACAAGAAAGAAATACAAGACAAGATACCTTTAGTTGAGGATTCGTGTTTCACACGTGTCTATTAAATAAATTTTGAGTCTTCCAAGAAAACTCATTTGTATCATAAAGTACAACAACCAGAATAGTTTGTATTGCCGGAGAAGACACTGGCAACCGAATGTATACCTTGAAATGAAAAACATAAAAAAGAACACATTGGTGGAGTGCTTTTGTGTATGTTAATACGTTTTCAAGTGTGTTTTACAACTAAGGATCCCTTAGTATTTATATTTAAAGCGGAGTAGAACAATTTTGTTAAAAAATAAAGAAAAATGAATGACATTGAACGTCTTCAATGCAATTTATTCTGTTTAAGTTATGTTGATTAGAAAAAGTATGTCAATTTAGCTCAAACAACTGGAACGAGATGAAACAACTAAGCAATTAAACGATTGCTCATGGAAAACAAGTGATCACGCGAAAAGCCAAGTGCGCCACTAAAGCACCCATACACTCATGCCACATGCATGAGAAGCACCTTTTGCAAACTCACTAGTGTGTCTCTAGGAAACAATAAGAAAGGAGGGCTTCTACATAAGTTGCTCCAAGTTTCATCTATCACCTATGTAGGACAAGTTCACACTTTTTTACTCTTTTCCATCTTCATTTTCGTAGCTTTCATAGCTTTAATGACCCAACTTTGACCATGCATATCTCACTCATATTAGCTCCAGTTTGGACGTTGTTTGATTCTTAGTGAAGCACTCACATAATAGAACACAAACTCAATAAAAGAACATTTATATTAACAAATGTATAATATAAATATTTCTGTTGTTTGTTGATGAAAAAGATATTTAACACTTGGCAAAAAAGCTCTATTATTAACTAATTTTTCAACAGAAATATCTATATACCATATAGTTGGTGGATTCTCTGTGTCATCCTATGCTAAAGGTATATATGTTGGTAAAAGTCTATACTTTAAGTGATAAGTATGAAAATATTGATGTTAAAAGGGTTAATAAGAACGTTATGTGTCATTTATTTATTTATTGTTTCTCCTCTCAAAACCTTACTTTTATTTTAAATTTACATGTGAAATAATATTTTAGTGAAAGTGTAATTCACTACAAATTGCAAAGTTGGTTTTGTTGAATCTGATTATGAGATTAGAGAGATAATACAAACGAGATTCACTAATTTTTTCTATAAATTTTTGTAAATAAATAAACTACAAGACTCAAGGAATATAAATATCGAAAACAATCTAATTCTACTAGGACTCCTATTCTTACTCATACTTATCTTTAAACAATTAGAAACTAATTAAATCTAATACTAAGATAACTCAATTAATAATTAAATACATTTAATTACTATTTTACTCATTTCGTCCTTCGACTTTCGATCTCCACCAAACCACCCCTTTAAGATCAACTGAGCCTTCCTAGTTGATGTTGTAATTTTATCACTCCCTCCCAACATCAACTTCCATAAGTGTCCCTCTCAATCTTGACTCATTCTACCTTGATCTGTCTCTTCATCTTCGGTAAACACATGACCTCCATTGACATCTTCAGTAGACACACTAGTGTGAGACCCTAGGTAGATTGACTAAACTTCAACATAAATTGCATGATAAGGGCTTGGAACCGGGTTTGGATTTAAGTGGACACGTATACTTGCAATCGCGGTTAACACGAGTTTTAATTTTAATAAGTAATTTAGATGTTAAACCCGAATATTTTATCTGATTATGATTCCGTTTGTATAATTCTTTTTCAGGGACGAAAAAGAGATAAGCGTGGGGATATTTGATGTATTCCAAAATACATCTATTTATCTTGTATAGTTTGTACGGTTTTAGTTAGATTTAGTTTAGTTACTAGTTAGAGTGTGCACACTTTTTATTCGTTTATGTTTTACAGGTTTTGGTTGGTGAAAGTAGCTGAAAAGGGTGGACAACGAGCCAAAATATGCTAAAACCAAGTACTGGGACGTGAACGAATGATCGAGAGATGAAACGGAATAAAAGAACAAGGTTTTTAATATCATCGCGGGTCGCGACAGGATGAAGGAACTGCTTCGCGTGTCGCGTAACACTTGAGTTGACCGTTTGACTGAAAAGATAGCGTCGCGGGCGAAAGCCTGATCCAACACTCTCGCGGGCCACGAGAGGGTGTTAAATCAACGAATTTCGTAAATTATGGGGTTTTAGGGTTTTGGAAAGGTATAAATGTATTGTTTTCACCACAATTAAAACCCTAGACAACTTGGGACTGCTCTGGACGAATTTACAAGCTGGTTTAGCACGAAATCGAGCCTTGGAATCATTGGATAGAAGCTGGAAGCCTAACGATCGAAGATTTAACGGGTTTTACTTCCCCGATTCATCTTGTTTCTTAGTTTTATCTTCTACTTCAATGAATTCTTTGTTTGAAATTTGTATTATGGTTTTTGCTATTATGTTTCTTGGATAAACATTTAAAACTACTTAGGTTGTGATGAACAATTGATTAAAGTTTGGATTTTTATCGGATGTTATTGATGTTCATGGATTTATCTTGAAAAATAACTAACTTTGGTTCTTTGATTTGATGTGTATGCATATTTAACTCGGTTCATTGAATAATTATTGTCCCTCATGTTGCTAGTTGAATGTCTTTCAAATAATTAGCTGAATGCTAGGTCAATTACTACGTGTTTTTGTCTATTAGATGTTTTGATAGACATAATGATCCATAGGGGTATAATTGTAATTTGGATAGGGTTAAATGTTCTACCAATCTTAATATCCGTGAGGTGAGAGATTGTCGGTTTGTCTTTAGTGTTAGATACTTTGTGAGAAGATCTCCTTGGTTTCCCTTCACTCATTGCTTACCGAGTTAAATCGAGTTCCATAGTTGCCTTTAGGGCTGTAAACGAACCGAACGAACATGAACAAGACCTTGTTTGTGTTCGTTTGTTAAGAAATATATGCGTTCGAGAACCATTCACGAACACTTATCGAACGAGATTTTATGTTCGTGTTCGTTTGTTAAGGAAATGAACTTGTTTGTGTTTGTTTGTTAATTTTAGGCAACAAACAAAAACAAACGTTGACGAAAACAAATGAGCACAAACTAATGTTCATGAACACAAATGGAAACAAACGAACACAAACAATCGTTCATGAAAAAAATATATAAAACACTGGCACTTATTAGATATTTAATTTGTCTAAATTTTGAAGTATTTAAATAAATATAAAAGCTAAAAACACTAATGAACTATCGGACACAAACGAACATGTTACCGAACGTTCACGAACATAAACAAACGAACACGACCTTTGTTCATGTTTGTTCATTTAACTAAACGAACGAAATTTCTTGTTCATGTTCGTTTGTTTAATAAACGAACGAACACAAACGAACTTCCGGCCGAACGGTTCACGAACTGTTCGTCGAACGTTTGGTTTGTTTGCAGCCCTAGTTGCCTTAGACTTTCCACTGTGTGGTAGTTAGTCACTTTAGGGCACTTTTCTAGATAATTAGATAACCGTAAGAGAGTTTAGTTAACCAGTAGTCTTAACAGCCTTTTAGAGTTCCATATGTGTCTTTCCGAGAAGGGTCGGGAGTCCTGTTCGGTTTCTCTTAGGGTTTAGCATTTAAAAATTCCGGTTCCATAACATATTAGCATCCAATAAGAAGTCTTGCGATAACAATTGGGATTCCAACCTAGGTAGTTATTCGTCATTACTGAGTTCAATCCTAATTTAAGTCGCGTTTTAGTTTGTTTCCTTTAATTAAATTTATTTTAATTGCAATTTAGGATTTTAGAAATGTAACACCCCAAAAATATAAAATTGTATATGTAAATTATAGGTTGGTCATAACCAATGATAAAATAACTAGGAATAATTAACCTAGTTAGTTATGTGTTTTAAAACAGTAAAGAAACTTGAATTAGTAACCCTTTTAATAACCTTTGAAAACTCGAGGGACTAAAAGGGTCAAGTGTGGAAAGAAGCTTTAATTAAAACAAAATTAAAAACCAAAACACACACAAGTGTATGTTCTGGTCGACATTTACACAGAAGAAAAGGGGGTTCTCCTTCTCAAAACCCTAAACTCATCCAATTGATCAAAATCAAAGAGAAATCAAGCTAAGAATTTGGGACTTTAACTAAATTCGTGATCTCCTAACCTAGGAGATCACAAGGTATGTCAAATTTTGTCATCTGGTGATATCTTGAATTTGTGATGAACACTCATAATCAAAATTCTAGAGTGAATGTTGAATGTATGAGTGATATTGACATGAGTACAAGTCTAGGAACAAACCCTAGATGTAAACTTATTGAATTAGTGCCATAAGTCTAGTGATTGAAGGATTAACCTTGTATGCGCTAGTGGGTTTTTATGACAATATGCTGAACACATGAATTTGAGTGTTAAAATTGTGAAAACTGATGTTATTATGCAAGTTCTTGATATCATTCATGAACACTAGACATAAGGCAAAATTTTAATGTTTAAACTTGGTTAGAAAGTAAATCATGAGCTTGATAAAAGATGCACAAAAATCTTGCCCGCAAGGTGCTTGTTAAAACACCTAAAAGAATATTGATATGTTGAAAATTATGAAAGAAACACGTAGTTGCCTAATTTGACAAATTACGTGTAATATGTGATAATACGAGTTTAAAACATGAAGTTGATTGAACTCTATAGGCAAAGCAGGTGAATCTTCAAGCGGCCAAGTTGGATCAGGTGCGCGCTTGAAGGATAAGCTTTAAGGTACGTAACTTGTTGTTTCGTTACATTTTATGAACAAATTTGGTCATTGAAGTGTATTATGTATGATGATAACAAAACTGGATGCGTTTGGTATGTCAATGAAGTGGTGAAATTCACTCGACAACCAAACGGGTCAAAATATAATAGTTAGCCAAATAACGGTTTTAAGTGACATGAGTGTCACATAACAAACCGGTAAACTAGATGCGTAAGCCGAGAATCGGATACGCCAAAGTATGATGGACGAACCTTGGATTTGGGTCAAAACATGGGAAAAAACTAGATTTCTTGAATTATGGATAGAAAACGTATGCTTGAATCGAAGATATCAAGCGGACGTAAAAGCGTACGCAAACCATATATTGGAAGCGAAATACGCTAGTTTTTAATAAGCCCGGAAGTGGGTAAAACGACAAGGGATTAGTCCTCGCCATAAGTCATTAGAAATGGTGTCAAAAACAAGCGGGGCGAATAATCTCATAAGGTTTTATGAAATACTTATAAAAATATATTATAAGTATAGCTTATAAACCAAGATTTGGTAAACCCGAAGTGTTAAGTACATAGGTGTATGTGTTAGGGTCGTATAGAAACGAAATCGTGCTATTCGGATGGGTAATTTGAAAGTTATGCAAGTTACAAGTTGTAACAAGTGAAAAATGTGGAGCTGGGCAACTGCAGCTCCAAGAAAAATAACATTCTGTCGAAATGCAGCCTTCGCGTCACGCGACGGGAGAAAGGAAAGACCGTCGCGCTACGCCACGACCGTCGCGGCACGCGACGGGTCAAGCAAATCCCGCCGCGGCATGCGACGGGTGGCAAATTGTTTGTCTTTGTTATTTGGCTTAGAGAACTTGATAAATTATGTTATAAACTATCATACCTAATGTTTATGGTGGTTTTGAATATAGGTGAATTTTATAAAGCTTTCGGATGAAGATCAAGCGGCATACAAGAACCTAACACACGTTAAATAAAGCTTCCGTGTTGATCTTGTTTTTTTTGATAATGTGAATTATGTAGACACTTAAAATCAGTATTTTGAATGTTTTAAACTCAAAGTGAACATCGTTTTGGAATGTTTTTGTAAAATGGCATATTTGTTGTATAAATGCATATTTTATATGATGAATTGTTCATAAACTAGTATGGGTCTTACAAGAACCCCCCCCCCCCCCCCCCCCCTCAAAATATAAAATCAATTTAGCCATGTCAGTTTTTCAAGTCTATAGAGTCTAGTTTACGTAATCAGTAGAGTCTCGTGGGTTCGATACTCGGTCTTACTTAGGCTATACTACATTGACAGGTACACTTTCCGGTTGTGTGGTCTAGGTTTAGAGAGTTTTAGTTATAAATTTAAAACTTAGGGAGTCTAGTTTAGGGTTTGATTTTAGTTAATCTAATTAGACCACTTTTAGCACATCAGTCATTATCATCGACTCACCACGTAACCAATATTGATCCGCCTTTCATCCCCCAAAACATCATTAAAGTAAACCAATTTCAATGAATAATTCGTCTTTAGTCCATATGCATGCTTCATATTATGTGAAGAGTTAAGTTCACGTACAAACAACCTCATCGTACAAAACGTACGAAAGGCATGAAAAAGCAACAAAAAAAAACACGGTGGCATTTTCGCAATTATTTGCTCATAGGGTAATTATCAAAATTACTCTATAAATGATCTTGTAGGGTAATATGGTGGCGTGGCTGGATTCCAATGAAATGTAAGGTATTTGTATGGAGAGCTGGGCTGGACAGATTGCCTACAAAGGTTAATTTGCTTAGGCGAGGGGTCATGCTAGATAATACTTTGTGTCCATTGTGTGATGTGGAGCAAGAGTCCTCGATGCATCTTCTCACAGGGTGTTTGTATGCGTCAGAAGTGTGGCAAAGATTGGAATCTTGGTGCAGATTAAGCCCTGTGTATGTCTTTGGCATTGCAGATTTAATTCAGCTGCAAGTTTCCCATTCGAAGACCAAAACAGAAGCCAAAATTTTACAAGGTATTGTGTATACGGTTATGTGGTCGATATGGAACGAGAGGAATGATAGAATTTTCAATAATAAGTCTCGGAGAGCGGTGGAGTTGATGGAGCATATTAAAATAGTGACGTTTTTTTGGATCAAGCATAGATCTAGATTTAAAGGTTTAGATTGGAACAAATGGTGTAAATATCCGTTGAATTTGTTGTAACCTCGTTTGTGCTCAAGGGTCCTTGATTTGAGGACGCTTGAGGCTTTGGTTGGTTGAATGAAATTTATCTTTCAAAAAAGAAAAAAAAACCATTATATTTGACCATTCATTACCAAATTCACTTTTTCATACGAATCAAATTCCACCGACTTTTTAGGATTTTCCCCTTCAGATATTCCATACGACCGATTCAGTTGCATCCATATTGGTTTCTAGCTTCACTAAATTAAATATGGAAACTTTCTATCTTCATTAAATATGTGAAAAATAATCGATACATTTAATTACTAATTGACTCGTTTAGTTGTTTGACTTTAGATAACCACCAAACCACCCTTTTGAGATGAATCAAACCTCCCTAGTTGATATTGTAATTTTATCAGATTTTTTTTGTTGAACAAAGTTGTTGAACCTAGAACGGATTGGAATACAATCTTAGAACACCTACGGTTTTTCACAAAGCGCAAAATTTTCTTGATTAAAACCTACCACTAAAACGTTTACAACAGAAAATAGTACTAGAAGTCTAGAACTATACTAGGAATAAAATTTATATCCTAACTCAATCTTCTTGATGTATTAACCAATTTAATCTATCTTCTTTTTTAACTAACGTTCAACAAATTCCAGCCACTCGGGTACATTCATCGGTAAAAGGTCACCCAAGCCTGCGATCACATATAGCGTTCGTATCCTAGCCCGTCACCAATTCCAGAGGAACCCACCACCCAAAGGCCTATTGTGGTAAAACCCCTAGTTCGCGCATGACATTTTATCACGAACGAGACTTCATCTGGTGACCTTCCCTAAAGAAAGTCACCGGAGTATCGCTAGAGCACTGCCCCTTTTAAATTTTAATCTATCTTCTAATCTCCTTAATTTTAGAACAGATTTATCCAATCACGTGCATCATGATCAAGATGTTGTACTTTCAATACTCCATCTCAAATAGTTGTTTTCATATTCATGTGTTGCAAAATATCTACATTCTACATTGATGGTGTAGTTTTATGCAAAGGATGGTTCATTGGTCCTTCTTATGGCTCATGTCAGCTAATTAAAGATGGGTCCCTCTGTACTACTAAAATTTTAGATCATGTTGCGCAGGTTGGCATTCTTTAGTAGGTAACACTGATAGTCGGGGTCATGTGTAGCCAATAACATGCAATTGCTTTGAAATATAAATAACATAATTAGCTTATTTAGACTACATGGTGAGCTGGGTAACGGAAATGAGGCAAAAGTCCAAAACCAGCTACGTATGTGTTACGTAGACAGAAGGCTTTGCCTCTAAAGCACAAAATGAAAGGGTGGTAAAAGGCAAGAGAGCAAGAACATGTTAAAAGACAAACATGTATAGAGGAAAAACGGCTAGGGTTTATTCAATTGAAAAGTGTTAAATCCAAATGAAAAGAAAATAAACATTATATAGTCGGGCTATGGGCTTACTAGCTAACGGGCCAATGCCCACAATAAACTAATCAACTAAACTTATTTTATTATGATAACATCTCCTCTCAAACTCACAATGCAACAGTAATAAGCATTGAGAGTTTGTCACACAAGAATCGGAACCGAGATGCCGATATCCGCAATCTGCAAGGATGATGGAACAAAAGGAAGCGAAATTGTTCCAAGCTGAAGATGTTGACGAGTAAAATGACAATCTATCTCAATATGTTTTGTTCGCTCATGAAAAACAGAGTTCTTAGCAATCTGCATAGCACTTTGGTTATCACAATGTAAGGGGTAGGCTGAGAGATTATAACACCCATATCTGCAAGAAGCCATCGTAACCAAACAATCTCACATGTAGTCACAGCCACGGCACGATACTCAGCCTCAGTAGAAGATCTTGAAACAACATCTTGTTTCTTACTTTTCCATGAGATTAATGAATCTCCCAAGAAAACACAAAAACCAGTGGTGGATTTACGATCATTACGGTCACTATCCCAATCAGCATCACTGTAGGCACGCAACTCCAGAGAAGATGTTGAGGGAAACAAAAGACTCTGAAACTGAGTGCCTCGAAGATATCTCAGAATACCAAGAACAGCTCCCCAATGAACAGAAGTAGGAGCAGTAACAAACTGGCTAACGACATGAACAGCATGAGCAATATCTGGACGAGTAATTGTAAGATAAACCAAGCTGCCTACAACAGTACGATACAAACTCGGATCAGCCAATGGAACACCATCAGTGGGAGAATACCGTCCATTGGTTTCAAGAGGAGTGTCAACAATTCTGTTATCAGAAAGCCTGGCCCGCTGAAACAGATCAGAAATATATTTTGTCTGAGAAAGGAGGTATCCTTTCTGAGATTGTGCCACCTCAATACCCAAAAAATACCGTAACATACCCAGATCCTTCATAGCAAAGCGGTGAGCTAAATCACGCTTTAGGGACTCAATACCTTCATACTCATCTCCTGTAATAATCATATCATCCACATATAGAGACAGAAGAATGCGCCCTGCACTCGTACATCTAATAAATAATGCTGAATCGTGATTACTTGGAACAAAACCAAGAGAAGTAATCACTGTAGAGAATTTTTCAAACCAGGCACGAGGGGCCTGTTTGAGGCCATATAAAGCTTTCCGAAGCCGACAAACTTCACCAGGCTTATGAGCAATGCCTGGGGGAGGAATCATGAAAATCTCCTCATGGAGATCACCATTCAGAAATGCATTCTTGACATCCATTTGACAAATCTTCCATTGACGAACTGATGCAACAGCTATTAGAGTACGAACTGTAGTCATTTTTGCCACTGGGGCAAATGTCTCCTCATAATCCATACCATACTTCTGTGAGTATCCTTTTGCTACAAGTCTGGCTTTATATCGCTCAATAGACCCATCAGACTTTGTTTTAATCTTATATACCCAACGACAACCAATTGCATGTTTACCAGGTGGTAGTGGAACCAAATCCCATGTGTGTGTCTGATGAAAAGCAGTGAGCTCTTCAGCCATAGCATTCTGCCAAAGAGGATTAGAGACAGCCTCTCTATATGATTCAGGTTCAGACAAATGATGTATATTTGCGATGAAGGAGGCAAACGAAGGCGAGTAAGTAGAGTAGGCAAAATCTGGTAATTTGGTGGACTTACATTCACGAGAAGACCTCCTCAGAGGTGCAACTGTCTTGGTAGGTGTAGGAGTTGTCTCGGGCATAGCCGAACCTGAAGATGTGTCTGGTGATGTATGGGTATCTTGAACTGACCCACCAGGTGCTACCGGCCCATCAGATTCTACTGGCCCATCAGAATCAGTAGATGTAGCGGGAACATTGGACGATGTGGATGCATCAATGTCATAATTGAAGGGGTCAATGTTTAGTAGATCTGACTTTGTTACATTATGTGATCCGGATGGAATCGAATAGAAAGGAATATGCTCGAGGAAGATAACATGCCTTGACACATACAACTTCTTACTAACAGGATCAAAACAACGATATCCTTTCTGTGCAGTGCCATAACCTTTCGGACCACTGGCATAGCCCAAAAACACACATAATGATGACTTATTTGACAATTTGTCTCGTTCAACATGAGGACGAAGAACAAAGCATGTACATCCAAAAACCCTTAATTCATCGTAATCTGGGAGTTCGCCATATAGTTTCTCAAAAGGAGACATACCAGAGTTATGAGAAGTAGGGATCCGATTAATTACATGTTGGGTAGTTAGGAGTGCTTCTCCCCAAAAAATACTCGGGACATCGGCGGATAAAAGAAACGAGCGAGCAGTTTCCATAAGATGACGATGTTTCCTTTCAGCTACACCATTCTGTTGGGGTGTGTCGGTACAAGATACTTGGTGTATTGTACCATCTGATGCAAGTAACTGGGTAAAGTCATTGGAGGTATATTCACCCCCTTGGTCACAACGAAAGCACTTTATCACAGCCGAAAATTGGGTCTTAACATAAGCTCTAAAGTCTTTGTAAATACCAAAGAACTCAGATCTACGTTTCATAAGATACACCCAGGTATAACGAGTATAGTCATCTATAAAAGATACATAATAAATCGACCCACCCTTAGTGGATACAGGTGACGGACCCCACACATCAGAATGCACAATATCAAAAGGAGCCAAAGAACGAGAGGTACTTTTTGCAAAAGGCAGGGCGGAAAACTTCGCAAGTTTGCAACCACTACAATCAGAAATATCAAAAGTGTTCAACTTACCCAAAGCACCTGTAGAAACCAAAAACCTTAAACGAGACGCGGACACATGTCCCAATCGAGAATGCCACCGATAAAAGTCAGGAGATGAATGACTCAAGCGAAAGGATGACAAATCAACACTAGAAGCAGCAACATCAATTTCTTTGAGATCATCCAAGACATAAAGTCCACCTACCCTACGGCCGGTCCCAATCACCCTCATAGAACGTGAATCCAATACATAACAAACAGAATCAAAAAAGCACACCAAATGACCAGATTTGCACAACTGACTAACCGAAACAAGCTTTAAAGCAAGATTTGGAATAAAATAGACATTAGTGAGAGAAATATGAGTAACAACTGATCCAACACCTTCTATTGGCATAGATGTAGCACTAGCAGACATAACAGACGTAGCCGAACCAGAGATCAAAGATACAAAAGATGACAAGTAGGGTGACATATGATGAGATGCACCGGAATCCAAAATCCATATGGATGAAGGAATACCTGACGTATTAGACGAAGACATAGCTAAATTTAGAAACAACCTGAATTGGTCAAAAACCCGAGAATCTGAAGCAGACATTGGAACTGGACCAAAAACACGTGTAGATGAAAGAGATTCAGCCTTTTTCACCATATCATCCATACCAAGCAAAAGCAAAATAATCCAATATCAAATACAAACCCAATAGCGGAAGCACCAAATACGAATAAGTACCAAACAGTTCGATCCCTAAACGACAGCAAATACGAACCCAACAACGGAAGCAAATTCGAAGAATTAATACCCAAAAAATTATCTCCCAAAACTAAATGTATTACCATCCTTAATTTCTTTTACCATGATGATGTCAGGAATCATAATATTAATCCACCAAAGGTATCCAACGGATCAACTGTTCCTTGTAAAAACTTTCTTGAATGGCACAAAATAATCTTCACCGTTTTTTTTTTTGTTTGTGGGAATCGATTTGAACAATCCTCGGAAACAAACCAACCAACAACTCAATAATTAATTTTTTTTTCTTCGCTGGTTATTACGGCCGACTAACCGTGCCGACCCAACTAAAAAAAAAATACAATCGCAAGCCTCCAATCTCGAGCAGGTAACACGTAACCAACCACCACCACGAATCGTATCAATACAAACCAACCGTGTGATCTACGAGCCTTGGCTCTGATACCATGTTAAAAGACAAACATGTATAGAGGAAAAACGGCTAGGGTTTATTCAATTGAAAAGTGTTAAATCCAAATGAAAAGAAAAATAAACATTATATAGCCGGGCTATGGGCTTACTAGCTAACGGGCCAATGCCTACAATAAACTAATCAACTAAACTTATTTTATTATGATAACAGAACAAAGGGGCTAAAAATCAAGTTTGTGACGTTGAAAGAATGCCCCCACGCCCGTGAAGATCTTGCCTTTGGCACGGGGCCACGCCTCAAAAAGTGGTGGACATGGTAGTGGGCAAGGCATGGAGGGCAAAGCATAGCGTATTCCACTTTATCACGTTACATCCATATATGACGCATTAAGGTGTATTACTAGCATGGTTGCAAAAGTCGATGGGCGCTCACTAGTCGGTCGATCGGAGAGTTGAGAGTTGAGAGTACTCGGACATGTTATAAATTATTAGGAATTTATTTTTCGGAAATTAAATATATGTCAATAACATAAATTTACTAATATTTATAACAAAATACGTTAAAATGATATTCATTCTATAATATGATAGGCATAGAAATACGTTAAAATGAAATTCATTCTTTAACATGATAAGTATAGAAATTATGTTTTATTTTTGAGTTAAATGCCATTTTAGTCCCTATGGTTTTAGTCATTTTGCCAGTTTAGTCCAAAGGTTTCATTTTTAACCTGTGGATCCAAAAAGATTTCACCATTGCCATTTTAGTCCACTGGGTTAACTTCATCCATTTTTTCTGTTAACCAGAAGGGCAATTCGGTCATTTTATATGTAATTCTGTTAACTAGAAAGGCAATTCGACCATACAAAATGACCGAATCGCCCTTCTCGTTAACAGAAATAATGGATGAAGTTAACCCAGTGGACTAAAATGGCAACAATGAAACCTTTTTGGACCCACACGTTAAAAATGAAACCTTTGGACTAAACTGGCAAAATGACCCAAACCACAGGGACTAAAATGGCATTTAACTCTTTATTTTTTTTTAAGTCAAACTCAAGACGAGTTGACATAGATCTGATTCTGGCCGAGGTTGACCGCGTTTGATCGATTTCGAGTAATTAGGCGGAGTTGAAGAATGTCGCATCGGCAGCCTATCTTGTAGTGACTACTCAAGGAGTACTCGGCCTTGGAGATCTTGTTTTACAACCATGACTATTAGACACTACGACTAAATATTTCCATTTGAACCCAATATCAGGCACTACACCCAATTATAACCCATTATGACTAGCATGAAAATAATTAGTTTTTTTACAACTATAGAATAAACAAAACTTCTCATGTCTCTCCAGTGAATACAAACTACTAGCTCACGGCGTCTATGATATGTCTGTCATCACCACAAATGCGTAAGTGACATTCTTATGTCCATACTTCAACTAAAAATTGGTGGGTGCATTCTAGTGTCCATTTCATAACTCTTGACGGCATAATTGGAAAGTTACAATTTTTTTTGAACGACGCCTAAACTTGTATTAATTTCCGGTCTAGTAAGAAAGTAGAGAGAACGAGGCACAATTACCAACTGATCCAGAAAAAAAAACGATCCTTAAACACAAAACAAGACTAGAAGCGAGAAACACATGGAAAAAACACGTGAAACAAAACCAAATTATAGACCAAAGGAGAAATACGATAACAAACTTCCAATGACAAAACCAAAACCCGTTGCATTATACCACATATGCAAACGACCTAACCGTCATCCTTTATCTTGGAATTCCCGTAGACTTTGCCAATCTCAGAACCAACTCTATTGATCCTATCTTGAACTATCCCCTGTAAAACATCAGTTAAAAGAATACTATGCTTTTCTTACTCTATTGGTTTCCATATCTTAAAATCCACGGAGAGAAGTGTTTGATCCATTTACACAACTGGGATCTCTAGGATCTTTGTGTAGCTGTTCATTCTCTATTTCTGAAACATTGTCTGTTGATGGACCAGTAAGAGGTCTGAACCATTAAGAGCTTGTATAATGCTTAACCGTTCAGAAGCAAATGTCTGACCAATTCAGATTAGAGGTCTTAACCATTCAGACTCTGTATAATGATTAACCATTCAATGGCAAATGTCTGAACCATTCAGACATTTGCTCGTGAAATAAACAGACTGAACCATTAAGTGCTGAACCAGTAAGAGGTTTGAGCCATTAAGAGCCTCATTTAGAGGTAAACAAACAGCCCCTAACTAGTATTAATCTGGTGCTGCATAAATCAACTATGAAAATTGACATTCATTACATTAAGTTTCAGAGCTCTAATTGAAACTAATTAATATTGTATAAAAACCATCAATATATTCAAATTAAGTCTACAATATGTAACAACTGTCCCTTACATAACATAGAGACAATCTTATTTTCTAAACATGCAAACATAGACTTGTATCCAAGTTTCATTATAAAGAAAAACATAAACATAGAACCAAATCTTTAGAAACCCATTACTGAGTCCGCATTTAACTAACATTAATAATCAGTTGGCTGATCAAGTCCGGCATATGCTGTTTCCAGGTACGCGTTTTCAGCTTCTTGAACCTCCTTCTCGGTCTTCCGACCTTTCTTGCTTTTGTAATAAACGCTCATAAAGTTCCCCACACATCCATACTTTGTTCTACACTTTTCATATAACTCGCCATCAAACATCCTCCAGAAGTCCTTCTCACTGAGCTCACTAACAGCATACTGTGTCTCGAATCCATGGTTCTCGATCAACCAATGCTCCATTTTACTCACTGCACGAGACCCATCAAAGGCTTCACCCCTCAGTACCGGTCCTGGGGCATAGTAGAGCCCAATATCGGTGTACATTTGCGCATATACTGTGTCACCCCGTCTACGTTCTTGCTCGAACCCTGGCTCAGGAAACACCATTGTCTTGTATGGGTGCTTGTTGTTGCCCAGAATCTTCTTGACAAATAATGAGTATAACAACGAACGAAATAAACACAATCTAACCTTGATTGAAAGAATAGAAATCGTGAATATGTACAAGTATGTGTATATGAGTATTTTTACAATAGAAATATCTAACCCTATTTATACATATCGAAGAGGTGTGTCTGAACCGTTGTGTCTTTTGATGAAGAGACGTGTCCTTTGATCTTGTGGCTCTCAATTGAAGATGAAAGGGTGTGTCTTCTTGAAAGGTCGCGTCCCTGTTTCTTGTTTCCTGTTGCCGCCAAACTTGAAGAGGTGCGACCAGAGGGATGTGTCGCATCCTTTGATGTTGTAGGTTATTATCTTTCAGGTTGTCATATCTAGTCCCCATACTTCTATCACTAATCTAATTCTAATAAAACTAACTATTAACTATATACATAATGAACCCTTATACTTATAGGATGTGAAGGAGATTATTGATTTCACTTGTATAGTCTATGTGGACAAAGCCAAATGGGATATACCTGTTTTATGAACAAAATTTTATTATCAAAATATGAAAGGGTGATGTATACGAACACCACCGCAATAATAATGTACATTAACTTGTTTGTCATATTATACGGGTCGTATGATGTCAAATCAAGTCTACACTTATATGATATATACAGGCTGCATGATTTGTCGAACATCACCTCAAACGAACCATATGACCATTTCTCGTCATTCATACAACCCCATGATCATTTCCCATGTCATATGGCCAGTATGGACCATACAGCCCGTCTGACATGTCAGTGGTGTCTGGATAACCTGTCACCCGGGATGGTGTTTCTATCTAAACTCTAAAGTATTTAAGTTTTCATTTAAATATTCAAATTAACATACCTCCATTTCTTGATGAGCCCATTCTAAAGCATCCGAAACCTTGTGAAGAGGAACAAGCAAGTCTTGAAGAACATGCATGTCATGATAATAGTTTCTAACCGCTTCGAATTGAGTAGCCTTAAGTAAAGATATTTTCGGCGGCATCATCCAACCAAGAAGAAACCGAAACCACCATTGATCCGCAAAAGGAAGCAGAAGCTTAACTTCCCAGAAATAACTCCGTGTATGTCGATGATAATAGTCACGAGTCGGTATATACTCCACAAACTCACCTCTCATTAAAGCCGTCTGCGCGTGCTGGTAGAACCATGGCTTAAACCACCACCCGATCCTATTAATCTTCATCGAGTTACCGTTACTCATCACTTCTTCTCTAGAAGCAAAGTTTCCCGTCATGCAAACAGCTTCATGAGGATTATAAATCAACGTTTCCACAAACTCCACAACATTTTGTTCATCATCTTTATTATCATCCCCAAATTCACGTGCAAAAGAATCAATATATCCTTTTGTGAGATCCTTTAAGGTGTCACCTTTTACGGGTTTATAACTTAATTTAATATTTTCTTTAATATGTACAAGTTTAATTTCGGCAGATGTTAACAAGCCCAAAGTCCCTTGTGACCATGGGATAGCATAAAAAAGATCAGAGTATTCATTATCTTTTGTAGCCCGTACCACCCGCCCGTCCGCAAGAATAATCTCATACGCCACAACTATGTCCGCAAAAAGACCATATATATGTGAGCTTCCTTCCAGCCCGCTGCCATTGATGAGCCCACCGACGGTTAGATCGTCGAGCTCAGGAACAACAGCGAGCGCGAGGTTCATTGGGACAGTAGTCCTTGTGATCTGGCCCATGTTCACTAAGGGCTCACATTTTATGATCATTCTTTCTTGGTCTATTTCTAGGATGTTGGAAAAAGCCGAAAGGTCTACTTCGAAATGTCGAGCTCGTTTGTAGTCGACATTACGCATGCCCACTGTGACCCACGGGTTTCGGGCGGTACAGATGAGACCGTCTTTTGATGGGTTTCTTTTCTTCAGTCTTTTAATGACTTTGATGATGTTTTCATCGTGTTTTATTTGGCGTTGCTTGTATGACTTATGGCGCGATTTAACTTCGCGGAGGTAGTCGAGGAAGTATAACGTGAGAGACATTGGTAGTACGAGAAAGATGATCAAAATCCATCGTAACTGGACTAGATAATCGACCCATACCTTCTTTCTCTTCGGTCTTACTAGGGGAGTTACAGCCTCAGACATTGCGGTAAATAACTTTAACTGTATAACAAAAAAAAAAAAAAGACATTTTTTTTAGTTTTAGGTCTACTAGAAAACTAGGTCGTTTTCTAACCAAAATACAAAATAGCGTGATAATGTTTCAAAGTCTAGACATCGTTAATAATGAGAATGAGAATTCTAGCGAGGCAGTAGGATAGAAGTTAGGGAACAATAATTAATGACATGTCTTTAAAAACGAAAACTTAGAAAGTGATGTTTTTTTATTTTTATTGTGGAGAGAGTCTTTCCAAGATTTCTCTGGATATCACATAAAATTTCTTCTCATTTTACCCAGAATTCCCAAATTGCATAGAATTGAACCGTCCCAGTTTTCTTCGTTTTCATATTCCACATCTAATTTTGAATTAAGAGTAAATAATGTAAAATATGTGTGTGACTAGCGCTGCAAACGAACAGAACGAACACGAACAAGACCTTGTTCATGTTCGTTTGTTAAGAAATATATGTGTTTGCGAACTGTTCACAAACACTTATCTAACGAGATTTTATATTCGTGTTCGTTTGTTAAGGAAATGAACTTGTTCGTGTTCGTTTGTGGTTGTTTGTTAATTTTAGGTAACGAACAAAAACGAAAGTTAACGAATACAAATGAGCACAAACTAATATTCATGAATACAAATGGAAATAAACGAACACAAACAATCGTTCATGGACAGAATATATAATACGCTGACACTTATTAGATATTTAATTTATCAGAATTTTGAAGTATTTAAATAAATATAAAAACTAAAAACACCAATGAACTATCGAACACAAACGAACACGTTACCAAACGTTCACGAACATAAACGAACGAACACGACATCTGTTCATGTTTGTTCATTTAACTAAACGAACGAAATTTCTTGTTCGTGTTCGTTTGTTTAATAAACGAACGAACACAAACGAACTTCCTGCCGAACGGTTCACGAACTGTTCGCCGAATTTTTGGTTCGTTTGCAGCTCTATGTGTGACTGTTGTGCTTGTGTGTGTGTGTGTATATATATATATATATATGCATGTTTGTGCAGTGACGAAGCTTGAGATTTCCAACCAGAGGTCGAAAACATATATACCAAAAAATTTCCATTGAACTAGGGGGTCGAAAACGTATATGCCCAAAAATTTCTAAACGAAAACCACATATATTATACTACTGAGCGAAAAAGTTCCCCGGGTCGAGCGCCCCCGGCCCCTTAATAGCTGCGCTCCCGTGTGTGCCTGTTGTGCTTATACATGTGTGTGTGTTAGGTGTGTATATATAGATAACTATGTATATTTGTGTCTTTGTTTGAGTAACCAAGGATCAAGGGCGGAGCTACCCATATTTGTGGGTGGGTGGGCGCACTTCTTAAAAAAAAATTAATGTTAATTTTCACCGAAAATCCCGACCGCACCCTTTGGAATTTTTCACTCGTGCTACTTGAAAAAATTCAACCGACCACATTAGAAAAAAAATGATGAATTTATAAAAAATAAAAATTTTAAACACCGATTATTATTAATATATAAGTATATAATACAGTTTATATATTTATTCTTTAACCATTTAATAACTTAACCCAATCTAAGCCCAATCTACAATATTTTTTTATTAACTCAATTATCCAAGCTCAATCCCAACCTGAAGATTTTGAACTAAATAAAATAACCAAAAAAAACGCCCAAGCGACTCACAATCGGACGATTTTTTGACCGAAAAATTCCAAATTTCCGCCGTTCCAATCATAATTACGCCAGAATTTCGACTTAGAACAGGTATCCTTTCTTTGTTGATTGTTTTTTGTTGTTTTATGTGGTGATTAGGGGGAATTATAGATATACAAGGGTTTGATATTTTTATGTTTTTTGATGGTTTTTTTTTTTTTTTTGTTGTTCAATTGTTCTAGACTTGTAGTTAATGATTTTGTTGTGTTATTTAAATAACTAATCAAAATTCAAAACTAAGGCTTGAATGTTTAAAGATTAAAATTGAAAATTATGGACGATGGTTGAGTATGATTCTTTATTTTGTTTAAGTGTTTAATGTTGTTTTATGAACTTATTGAGCGATTTTTAAGTGATAGGAACCATGAGAGTGAAAATTTCTAAAGGATTTTGGATAGATATGTGATAGAGACCATGAGCAACTTATATGTGATAGAAACCATGAGTGATTTATATCGAGAAAGACTTGCTTAAGAAAGTAACTCTAGATGATGTTTTGAATAGATTTCAAAAAATAAAAACATGTAAGGCACAATTTTAAATATATTTGTAGTGGCGTTTGACGTGTTTTTGATAATTGTATAAATTTTAGTTTGATGTTTTTTTTTTATGTTTTACATGACCCATATAAATTTTAGTTTGATATTCTTTTATTTTACATGACACAACCCGATCCGACCCACTATGAACCGGATTTTTTATATAGCTAGGGACCTAAAATCGTTAAAAATATCCCATGAAAAAATTACTGGATCCGCCACTACCAAGAATGTCGGTGATTACTTACCATTTTGGGGTTGAGAGGCGGGTGTGTGCTTGGTCGGGGCCGCACGGCTTCCCTTGGGCTGACTCCGACTAACCTAAAACCTTTTCCGGATATGGTGAAAATACACACCCCTCCCTTTTTTATATCAAAATGTTTTTTCAATTATGAAAAACCTCCACTATTTTAAAAACATTTATACTAAATAATTATATCGTATAACAATTATATAGGTTATAAATACTTTTCTCATATAAAGTAAAAAATATGTCATATTTTATTTTGTAACTAATTAACATAGTAGACAAAACCATGATGTATTATACAAATATGTATGAATTAAAGGTGCATTTAGTTTGCAAAATATTATTGAAATTTGTAAATGAAACTAGAATGTAAAGGAATTGATTTGGTAATTTGAAATTTGGCAAAAAGATTTGGAAATTAAAGAAATTAATAGAAACTTAAGTTTGAGTGACAAACCAGTTACAAATGAATTGGAATCTAACTATGTGAACACCACTTACTTGACGCACTACCGGTGATTATGCCCCACACTGACTTAGGCACCTTTGCCACAACCACCTAATGGTCGCTAACACCGCCACCTACACTGTCGTCACCCCTAACCTACTAGGGCTGTTTAAAAAGTCTGTGGCCCGGGACTCGCTCGAAGTTCGCTTGAAAAATTTTGAAAAAAAAGCTCGGTTCGAAGTCAGCTTGGTTTTAAACGAGTTGACTCGGTTTGTAAACGAGCCGAGTCCGAGCCAAGGTAGGTTCGATTCGTGGCTCGTTCAGTAGTTGGCTCGTTAGCTCGCTCGTTTAAATTAAACCCCCAAATTATATATGTTTGTTTATTCTAATATATTTAAAAAATGTTTAATTAGTAACATGTTTATTTTTTTTATCGAAAGAAATAGATTGTTAAGCTATAGTCTTAATTAGTAATAGTGATTTAAAAAAATATATATTAGGGTAAGTAAAATAGAATCTTTTCTTTTTCGTTTTATTTCTAGTTTGCACAAATTACTATTCTATTAGCCTAAATAATCTTCTATTTATTGTTTTTTGGTTTTATTGTAAAAAAATACAAAAATATAAATTTTATTAAACAAACGAGCCAGCTCGATGAGCCACGAGCTGGCTCGAGCTTTTGACCAGCCGAGCCCAAGCCCAACTTTCCAGCTCGTTAAGAAAAATGAGTTGGCTTGGCTCGATTTGATTTTTAAACAAGTCGAGCCTGAGCTCACCCTGGTTCGGTTCGGTTCGGCTCAGCTACAACCCTAAACACGTGCCACCCCAAACATTGCCTACCATTGCCACACAACAATTGCCGCCATCGTTGTCAGTTGCAACCCCACCATTGATAGTGGGGGTGGCAAGGATGAAGGAGGTGGTGGGATAGCGGCGATGCTAAGGGTGGCGACAATGTTTGGGAGACAGTGACAGAGGGGTGGTGAAGGTGGTTGAGGGTTGCGGTGGTAGCGAGGGTGGTGGGAGAGATTCTATTTTCGTTGGTTGATCTACTTATTTTGGAACGATTGTTGAATTCCTTTACATGAAGGAATATTAGGGAAGAGTAAAATGCACGGATAGTCCCTGTGGTTTTGCAAAGTTTCAGCTATAGTCCCCAGATTTTGGAAATTACACTCATAGTCCCTGTGGTTACTCTGTTAAGTGGACGTGAAATGACAAATGGGTGGTGGTGAGGGTGTTTGCAGGTGAAGATGAGGGAGATGACGCAGAAGGTGGTTACTCGTTGTGTAGGTGAGAGGTGGGTGGTGGTTAATGGTGGGGTGAATCACAGATAAAGGTGGGGGTAGGTGGGGTTGTTTTGTTTTTATAGAGTGGAGAAGATGAAGGGTAAATTTGTCATTTCACGTCCACTTAACAGAGAAAACTAACCCCCATCCACTCCAGGGACTATCCGCGTAACAAACTATCAAACCACAGGGACTATGAGTGTAATTTCCAAAATCTGGGGACTATAGCTGAAACTTTGCAAAACCACAAGGACTATCCTTGCATTTTACTCATTAGGGAATTAATTTTCATTTTTATTCTAGTTCATTTCTCAACCAATACAATAAGAGTGAAACCGAGATTTCAGTTGTAACATATTCTACAAATCAAACTTATTAAGAAAATAAAATTCAGATTCCACTTTCACTGAATTTCGCAAACCAAACAACTCATAGTATTTACTTATATTTATTTATGTATTAATGTAAATAGTGAAATAATTGTCTTTAGTTTGGTCGACTCACACTATTATAACATAACATTTTTTACTGTTAAAACAATGGTAAATTGATCAATATTGTTCTTTTGTGACTAAATTACGAACGAAATTTGATCGTAAAAAAAGGTTGTCGTTGCAACCTTACATGTTTATGACTCAAGGATTTGGCAACCAATTTAAGCCTAAACCCGTTTGTGACCTACTTATTAGGGGATAGATGACTAGTTTTTTATCATAAACTTCGATCACTGAAATACATTTTTTAGTAGTTCCCCTTAAGATGTAAACGAATACACACACATATAATGTGTCTACAAATCCTGATCGAGTAAATGAGTATATACATGAACTCCAAGCTACATTATCAAGGAACAATTGGATTAAAACAAAAATTTACTGACGTACCTTCTGGTTTGTGGGCAAGGGCTAGCTCAATCAACAAACACTTTGAGAGCGTGTGTGACTGTGTGTTACTATATTTCGTAGGTATTTATACCGCTAAGGATGCATGGATGGCCCCTTCTAATTATGGCTATTGTCATTAAAGATGTCTCAATCGGGGTCTCCTAACATTATGTCTCGATCAGGCTGCTAGGCATGGCTCTTCAATACCACAAACATTATGGCTAACGCGCAACTAACACGTACCTTCAAAATGATCTCATACTTCTCTTATTTCAGGGATGGTGTATTCGGCCTACTGCCGTATATCTTGTTCTACACAATGAATTTTGAATTTCTAAATATATATTATGAAAATAACTTATCATTGCGTATTAAATAACCCAAAACGGATGGTTTTAATATTTTATGATATATCTTTACAGTCAACTTTTTATATTATCTCTTTTTTTATATTCACTAACTAGGTTTTTACGAGTTTTTTTCTGAAACTAGTGTTGGTGGAAAAAATATTTATCAAAATAGTGTTCCTTGAAAACTATTTACCAAAATGGTGTTTATTGTTTATTTTTTATTTGCTTTTCTTTTTAAATAACATATTAAACCTTTATAATATTTTTTTTTAAATAAATCAAGTATCTAATTTTTTATTCTTTAATGATTTTTATTTTTTTTCAACCATTCCGATAATTTTTTTAGTTCTTTGATTTCTTCAATTTCTTCGGTTAACTCTTTATATTTTTTAGCAATAACTTTTTTAAAAAACATATTAGCTTTTTTTTCCTATACAATTGAATCATTATCTATTTCTTTATTTTTATATTACACTTATGTTTATAGTAAACTGATCCAACAACTCTTTTTATTTATTTGTTTTTTACGAAATAAGAATTGATCTTTTATTTATCTTCATCTTTAACAGTATTTTAAGATTAATCCAAGTTATTATTACTAATAATATTAAAATAAAACTTACTACATACTGGGCACTATAGTGCCCCAAGAATTCTTTAATAATGTTCAAAATTTACCACATACGTTTGTTATTGATAATACCACAATCAACAATAAATATGCATATTTATTTGTTGGGTTACGCACCAACTGATGAAACAACCATAATCGAATCATTTGACTTTGTATTTTTAAGTTCATCTTTATTCGTTAATTTCTATGCCAAGAACTTTTTAAAAATATTTTAAGCTGCAATATGTAAACAAAATTTTAGTTGTGAATTGTAATAATCTTTCAAATGGTTTTTTCGTTTCTATTTTTTCTTTTTTATGAATTTTAGGTAGAGGAATCTTTGTTTGTATCAACGTTCCGAATTAAATTTTAACACTTTCTTTTTTATTATATATGTGTTTACGAACGGAAACGAGTTATAAAAAATATATTGGAGAAATCAAAGATTTAAAAAAAATATTGGATTGATTGAAAAAATATAAATCATTAAAGAATAAAAATAGATACTTGATTAATAAATACAAAATTAACAAAAAAACACTATTTTGGTAAATAGTTTTCAAAAAACACCATTTTGGTAAATATTTATTCCACCAACACTAGTTTAGGAAAAAACTCAGGTTTTTAACCGGGATTGCTTCCCGGGCTCGGGAAACTTAGTTATATTAATTATTATTTGTTATTAATATAACATCATTACAATAAAATATGAGCAGTGGGTGTTTTTCATTGTAATTCTAGTTTTCATTTGTTAATTTAATTCTATAATTAATTAACCACATCAACAATAAAAAGGTGTGTGGCTGTTTTTTAGAGAAACCACTGATGGTCAATATCAGTGGATGTCAAGAATAAAAATGTCAGCAGTGTGTGTTTTTTAACAATCAGTGGATACCCAACAGTGATTGAAAAACTGATGTTTGGTTAGTCAATGGTCAACATAAAGAATGAAGAAACAGAAGTTGTCTTTCAGCAGTGGATAACATTTAACAATCAAATTTTTAACGAAAACAGTGGTTGTAACTGACTTTTAAGGATTAATGTTCCCCCTGGAACAGATGATGCCAAAACTGTTCATTATTCTGGATTTTTATTGTCTCATCAAAAGTTCCCTAACTTGCCCTTTAAATTGCAATTCAAAATCTAAGGAACTTGTATCATCCTCATCCCTGCAAAGTGTAAGCACAAGGAGATCCTGTAAATCTTCAACACCCAGGCCAAGTGCTGCTTCCCTTGATATTTGCTTCACTACACCATTAGATCTGATTAGAGTCAATACATGGGTCTTTTGATCAGACATCCACTTTAGTATTTTTGAACCTAATGGGTTTCTTAGGAGAGGTTTATTTGCTGATGAGTTTGGAGATGGTGGCCTATTCAGAACTTGTTTGGCTATGTTTGGAAGCTTTGCTGAGTTGTTATCCTCTAGTGCCATTGTTTTGATAGCTTCTTTGAAATATACAGCTTCTTGTTCTTTCTCTTCTTCATCAGTCAGTTTTTGCCTCTTTCTTTGATTTCCCACAATGGTAGAGGTATCTGATGATGTGAACAGTGGTTCAGAAGTATGAGCCTGCTGCTTTGGTTTAGCAGTGGTTTTGTAATCAGGCTTCTTTGGAAGTTTAGGATCTGTTTCTCTCCTTTTTCTTAGTCTTTCATAAGCCTCATCAGTGTACTGCCTTGTCCATTTTGATATGGCTTTGGCATTTCCCACTTTTGCATCAACCAATTCCTGCTTCTTTCTTTTACACTCTAATGTAAGATCATCAATTTTCTTTTTGAATTTGCTCCAATTTGGTGCTGACCTTTTCATGCCTGGATTTCTCTTTATTCTTTCAATTCTATTCAGTTCTGTTTTGAGAGCAACAAGCGGCCAGTCTTGGAATTGTTCAGCTGTGGCAGGGTAGAATTTTTCACTCAAGATCAGGTTGATGATGTCTTCTTTCAGATCTTCCTGCAAATTAGCTTCTGGAGGCAGGTTGGACATTTCTTTGCTTAGGTTTCTTGCATAATCTATTCAGTTCTGTTTTGAGAAACAACTAAATCATACAAAATAACAAAAGGTTTGTAGTTTTAATATTTTTTTACCTGTACGTTTATAGTTTTCCAGCCTACAAGCACACGACAATCCATAGCTAAGCCACATATGGCAACCACATGATGCGTTAAGTTTCCGCAACACCTCCAGCTTCCTCAGTAGCTCTTTTGCCAGCAAATCAAGTGCTTCATGGGAAACCTTTCCACGTAGGTTGTCCAATAGTGGGAGTATGTGGTGGTTCATCGTTTTTTCGATGCTCTCAGTGAAACTTTTTTGTATTTCATCGTACTGAGTTTCAACTATATCAATGACGCATCTTGCTATTCGCTCCAATGAACTCCCGCGCGTAACGTATCCTTTTAAATTTGTGTGCTGGCTCTCAACTCTGTTGGTGGTGCGCTGACCAAAGTTGCGACACTTATCGGTCCACGCATAAACGAACATTTCTTTATAGTCTTTGAGCCAGTTTTCATAGACGTAATCATAGACACTTTCAAAAATAAAATAATGAAATGTAAAAGCGTGTGTAAAATATAATAGATTGGGTGAGTCGTTTATTGAAGGAACACTTACTTTCTCGGTTGGCAACCACTGTTAAATGCTCAATGTAAATTCCAGCAGAGTTTTGTTACAAAATATTACAAGAATGCTCTCTCTAACTCTGTGTGTGTGCTCTCTTGACAAACAGGGGGACACTCACTAGTATTTATACAACATACCAGTGAGTTTACAACGAAACATGGCCCCTTTACGTCGACACATTACGAAACAATACAATATAACCAAACAAAGACTACATCGAAATACACGGACTATTATCAAAATACATTCTTTAATCGTGAGGAGGGTATTAGGTGAAAGGGGGCTCATTTCCGGTTAATGTGAAATAATTGTATCACCTAAAAAACTATAAATTCTATTTAAACCTTAGCTGCCTTACCATTTAAATAGTGAGTTAGTGAAACAATTAAACAAACTTGATAAACTTGCAAAACAATTAAACCTACTAGAACAGTTGTCTGGGGCAATAAGTCAAACAAATCAAGTTCAGTGGCTAAACCCTAACAAGTCAAACAAATCAACACTAATCAATGCTTAACCAAACCCTAATTTACGAAAGTTCAACCACTAACCAAACCCTAATTTACCTAAAAACATCTAATTTACGAATAAAATACAAAAAAAAAAATCAAAATTACTTAAATAGGTTGAGTAAATACTTGTTATATACTTCGAATTCGTGTCGTATACGGTCGATTATATCAGTCGCCTTCGTATGCTCTCGGTTGTGTGTGTATTTGAGATTTGGGGAAGAACAGAGTTGCGTAGGGGTTTCTCTGATTTAAATCAGAACCTCTACGCAGCGTGGAGATCCCTACGACGCGTATAAAAAAAGTAAAAAAAGCAGTTTTATTACCATTTTGCCCTTGTTTTTGGGGCAATACGAAGCAGATTATAAGGGTAAAAAGGTCATTTACTACCTTTATATATGCTGCGTATGGACCTCTACGCATCGTATATAAAGGTCAAGAGAATGACCTTTATACCCTTGTATCAATGCTATACGAAGCATTGATACAAGGGTATAAAGGTCATTCTCTTGACCTTTATATACGCTTCGTAGAGATCCATACGAAGCGTATATAAAGGTAGTAAATGACCTTCTGACCCTTGTAATCAGCTCCGTATTGCCCCAAACACAAGGGCAAAATGGTAATTTAACATATATAGGTTTTGAAACTTTGATTTGGGGGGGGGGGGAATTGTCCGCCTTTTGCATACGGTGCGTATGGACCAATACGCTACGTATAGCAATATTCATTTTTCTATTTTGCCCTTGTGTTGACGCAATACGAAGCCAAAAACAAGGGCTTTTTTGTCCTTTGCACTACATACGCTGCTTAGGGATCCCTACGCAACGTATATAAAGTTCCATTTTTTTTTTATTTTTTTGTGTTTTCCTTTGTTTAAATTTATAGAAAACAATATTATTTGATAAGTAATACAAATATAATTTAGAAAAGCTAAAAATAATACAAAAATTATGAATTATAAAAATTAAAAATGATACAAACTTTATAAATTAAAAAATTTCTACAATTTACAAAAATACAAGTTTCCGCTTAATCTTCGATAACATTTATACTCGGTTCTCTGTCTTTGTCTGAGTCTGATTTAGGATTGGTTAACTCGTAGTAGTGCTGTAACCGCGGTCTATACATTTCTTCCCACCGTTTCGCAGCTATTGATCGATGTGTCGAGCACAATGGGGTCGCTAAAGGCATGGGGTAGTCTCCTTCCAACTTAGCATGTATGAAGTGTCCCCCATGAACATGTACGAGCGTTATCGCTTGATGTCGTGGATCCAGTGGGGCATTCGTTAATGGGAAGATGGTAGAGCTCCACTCGATGCTTAGCACGTGGAGGACAATATTATACCTTTGCGCTACGAGAAGCCCTACGTGGGGCATTTCCATCCGGTGACTTGGATCGCACCCTTTCACTGAATGCCATTCGATGCTGTTACGTATTCGTTTAAAGTATCCTTTTTTATATGTTTTGAATGCATGCTTCCAACGCGGCTCGTTATGGTCAATCTCCAGTAGTAAATCTCTTCGAATACGGGGCCATGCGTGTTCCGTAAAACCTAACCCGACAGCCACAGACCTGTACCCACAATGCCCGTCTGGGGTCACATCTTGTATAGCGATATGTAAGAGTGAAACTCTGATGGAATTTGATTCTTAAACCTCTTAATGCTTAACAAGTGCTCGTCCCCCTTCATTAATGGAAAATCCTTATCATCCCGCGTCTCCTTCTTTTTAGAACTCGTTGAACTGTTTCGTTGCATTTTAGGTTTTTCAGACTTTACAACCGAACCAGTTCCACGAGAGCCCTCTGACGGTACGTATGAGCTGTGTCGGGGTAAATCGTACCTATGTTTGGGAGAAGCGGTATATACGTTGATGTCCTCGCCATAGGAGTTGTATCTCGCAGCTTCGTCTAACCTCGCAGCTTCATCTAGCCTTTCTTGTACTTTCTTTGATGTAGGCCGACCGCGAGTATTTTGCTGGACGATCTGTGGTTTCTTGGTTGACGATTTCGGGGTGAAGACCGCTTTTATCTTTGAAAGCAAACTCTTTTTCTGAACGGGGGACTGCGCCTCTAAATGTTGCCGCACATTATTGAGCTCTGCTACAACATCGACTTCCTCATCTACCAGTTTACACGGGAGCAAGTCAAGCTTACGCCAGAATACATCTATGTCGTCGAGTTATATCATACGCCCTGCACAGTTAAGTTAATACAGTGTGAGAAACAGCTAAATCGTACAAAATAACAAAAGGTTTGTAGTTTTAATATTTTTTTACCTGTACGTTTGTAGTTTTCCAGCCTACAAGCACACGGCAATCCACAGCTAAGCCACATATGGCAACCACATGATGCGTTAAGTTTCCGCAACACCTCCAGCTTCCTCAGTAGCTCTTTTGCCAGCAAATCAAGTGCTTCATGGGAAACCTTTCCACGTAGGTTGTCCAACAGTGGGTGTATGTGGTGGTTCATCGTTTTTTCGATGCTCTCAGTGAAACTTTTTTGTATTTCATCGTACTGAGTTTCAACTATATCAATGACGCATCTTGCTATTCGCTCCAATGAACTCCCGCGCGTAACGTATCTTTTTAAATTTGCGTGCTGGCTTTCAACTCTGTTGGTAGTGCGCTGACCAAAGTTGCGACACTTATCGGTCCACGCATAAACGAACATTTCTTTATAGTCTTTGAGCTAGTTTTCATAGACGTAATCATAGACACCTGCAAAAATAAAATAATGAAATGTAAAAGCGTGTGTAAAATATAATACATTGGGTGAGTCGTTTGTTGAAGGAACACTTACTTTCTCGGTTGGCAACCACGAGTCGGTTATACATTTTCTCCAAGTTGTACTTGTACATGGGCTCTGAAGGAGATTCGCACAATCTCCTCCAGTACGACATAAATTCCCCCAATCTTCTTTATTGAACCCTTTCTTGCACTGTCTAACTATATTTTGTTGGATGTGAAAGTGGCATAGAAGCCTGGTTGCATTCGGGAATACTTTAGAACACGCGTTAATTAGGGCAAGCTCCCTATCCGTGACTATCACACGCGGCATCATACATTCATGCAATATTGACTTGATCCGCTCAAGCACCCACATGTAGTTACCCCTTCGTTCTTTACAAATAACGGCATGTGCGATACAAAAAGACTTGTTGGTCGACGTCATACCCACAACCTGGACAAATGGCATGTTGTAGAGGTTTGTTTTGTAGGTCGCGTCGATCAACATCACGTGCGGGAATGCACGCCACATAGTGATTGAATAAGGATGAACAAATAAAATCTCTGTTACGACATCTGTTTTGGGTTCCTGTCGGGTGTCATAAATGAATCGGTGGTCATGCAGCAGGCTTTCCAGTGCCTGCATAGGAGTCTTTCCGTCCATTATTGTCGCTCTAATTTTTTGTACCGCATTTTGCACGTCTTTCTGAACATGCAAGCTGTCGGGGAACTGCTTTCTTAGGGTTTGAAATATGATACGTGGCTCCATGTTTTGAGCAGTTAGCTGCTCCACTAGCTTGTATTCGGCTTCAGTAAATCTTCGCACAAAAGCGTGGCCCAACAGACTCGTCGTAGGTTCGTGGTTATGATTCGCGTTGTCCACTTTTAACTCCCACGTGTCATTCGTCACGTCCCGGATGGCGAGTAATGAAAATGAGCAACCGATTTTTTTGCTACCAGCTTTCCTAATTGTTGCTTTACTACGGTGCTCACCACTACGGTCGCACACAAACCATACCATCCCAGTAGTACCGCCAATATTTTTCGATCGGCGGGTAACAATTACGTAACCATACTCCTTTCCCGTTTCTTGTACCCAATTCTTCAAATCAGTTAGAGACATGAAACGCTAAAAAAAAGTTACGTTAACAATAATTATAATTATAATATTTTTAACAATAATAATAATAATAACAATAATAATAATAATAATAACAATAATTATAATTATAATATTTTTAACAATAATAATAATAATAATAACAATAATAATAATAACAACAATTATAATTATAATATTTTTAACAATAATAATAATAATTATAATTATAATATAACAACAACAGCAACAGCAACAACCAACAACAACAACAACAACAATAATTATAACATTTTTAACAATAATAATAATAATAACAATTATAATTATAGTATTTTTAACAATAATAATAATAACAATAATTATAATATAACAACAATAACAACAACAATAATAATAATAATAATAATAATAACAATAATAATAATAACAACTATAATTATAGTATTTTAACAATAATAAAAATAATAATAATAATTATTTTAATGTGATACCTTATTTATTTGAAACGGATTGCCCGGGGTAGATGGTTCATAAAGTGGTGGGTTACGGGGCTCATAACCATATCGACCATATTCTTCGTATCCACCGTAGCCTCCATATCCACCGTATCCACCTTCACCCCATATCTATCGTATCCACTGTATCCACCTTCACCCACGTATCCACCGTATCCATCTTCTACCTTGTATCCACCGTATCCACCTTCACCCCCGTATCCACTATAACCTCTGTATCCACCTTCACCCCCGTATCCCCCGTAACCCAGATACGATTGTTGCGTCGGGTAATATGGTTCATCAACAGGTGCATTCTCAGCACCGTATCCACTTTGTTGCACGTACGGAGATTCATACCCGTATCCGTAATCCGGATACACTTGATGCGCCGGGTAATTTGGTTCATCAACAGGCGGAGTGGGAGCAGGTGGAGTGGGAGTCTTGTTCAAGTCTGGCAACCGTGTTTTTTGATAAACAGGGACTCCAGACACAACCTCCTCCTCCTCCTCATTGGCATCATTTGCTCCCCATGTATCGTTAGAATAGCGATTACCGAAATAATTCTCGTTCCAAAATGATGACATTTTAACAAGATTGAACAAAAAACAGAACAAATAATTTTGGTTTGGGGTGTAAATTCTCTACTGAAGAACAATATGAAACACAGAAGAATAGATGAAGTGTTGCTTGTGCGAAGATGAAAAGAAGGCAGAGCTAAATAGACTTTTAAATTTACTTCAATACGCAGCGTATAGCTCTCTACTCCCCGTATTACTTTATTCATGTGCATAGACAACATCGTATCGGTGTCAAATCAGTCTGACATACGCTGCGTATTGATCAATACGCAGCGTATAGGGTTACCAGTATACGCTGCGTATTGGTCAATACGCAGCGTATGTCAGACTGATTTGACATGGTAATAGGTTTGACTGTCTGGTCGTGTATCTGCCCCTTACATACGCTGCGTAGAGGTCAATACGCAGCGTATAGGCTTACCCCTATACGCTGCGTATTGACCTCTATACGCTGCGTATTGACCTCTACGCAGCGTATGTAAACCCTAAGTGTGCAGATAGTCTGCCAAGGTGTGCAAATAGTGAGGCCCTTCTGTCTATTGGTGGTGTTGCTAGTGTTGCTAAATACACTCTCATTTTTTTAATTTACTGATTGCATCCCTCTGAAGTTTGTAAATAAATACAATCAACCTTTGTATTTTTTATTTTTTGAAAAATTGTATTAGGAAATATCCCTATTTTTATAGGGGTTTATCTACTTGTCATAATTTGAATATTCAAATATATGTGCTAATACATAACGATTCTATCAAAAAAAAATATATATATATGTACTGATTGAAAGAAGGAGATTAAGAGAGAGCTTGAAGAAACACTCCGTTTCAACTTTAATTTTCATCATAGTTCTAATTGGTTGAGTGTTCTTGGTATGTATTCATCTTCTTCCATAGTTGTTTTAAGAAAAATAGAATGCTCAATTAGTGATTCTCTTCACTTATTAGACATCGATTATCACTTCATTTTAAGCAAATTCACTATTCTATGTTATCACTCTCTGAACTCATTTGCTGTCGATTCCAGTTTCTTCCACTGCAAAGAAATAAGATTGTTTTTTTTATATATTTTTATTTTAGTTCATAAATGTTAATGTGTTACTAAGAATATAATGTATGTAACAAGACAAAATACATGTGTGAAAGATAGCAATCCCATTGCAGTAGGTAACGAAAACCATAATGAGATCAATTATATAAAAGTACTAGGTTAGAGCCCTGTGTATTACACGGGTTGAATAAATGTAATTTTATATATTAAATAATAAAAAGTTATATCTTTAAGAACTCCATATATTACGCAGGTTAAATAAATGTAATTTTATATATCAAATAATAAAAAAAGTTATATCTTTGAAAACCATTTACACAGATTAAATAAATGTAATTTTGTATACTAAATTCTAAAAACATAGTATCTTTAAAAAACTCGTGTATAATCAGGTTGAATAAATCTACCAAATAATAAAAAAATTACATCCTTAAAAACCTTGTATATTACACGTGTTGAATAGATCTAAAAAAGAGTTATATCTTTAAAAACCATATGTATTACACAGATTAAATAAATGTAATTTCGTATATTAAATACTAAAAACGTCGTATCTTTAAAAAAACTCGTGTATAG
Organism: Helianthus tuberosus; assembly: GCA_030545235.1. Classification (NCBI taxonomy): domain Eukaryota; kingdom Viridiplantae; phylum Streptophyta; class Magnoliopsida; order Asterales; family Asteraceae; genus Helianthus; species Helianthus tuberosus. The sequence goes on from CM060385.1 coordinate 27,366,639, forward strand.
TCGGGTTAAAAAATCTACCAAATAATAAAAAAAAAATATATCCTTAAAAAACCCCGTCTATTACATGTGTTGAATAAATCTAATTTTACATAGCAAATGATAAAAAGTTGTATCTTTAAAAACTTCATGTATTACACGGGTTATATAAACGTAACTTTGAATAGTAAATAATAAAAAATTATTGTTAAAAACCCACCTTTTACACGAGTTGAATAAATATAATTTTGTTTACAAAATAATAAAAAAATTATATTTTTAATAAATTAGGATAACATTTAATATTAATTTATTATTTATATATTTAATATAAGATAAATAGGAAAGAGAGGTATTTGTTTTAAAAATATATTAAATTAACAATTTAGATTTGAGGATAATATTTTATTAAAGTATGATAAGATTTAATATTAATTTATAATTTATTTTGTTAATATAAGATAAGTATAGATTTAAGGATACCTTCAATGAATGTCACGTGTCCAAAATTTGGTTTCTTTTATTATAGTAGATATATTTTTAAAGGAGCGAAATTTGAAAAATTATAATAATAATATTTTTGGAAAGAGATGTCTAAAAAGTAAAAACGGAGGTGCATTTAGCCACACCCTTGTTGATATCGACATATAATGTATGTAGATGTAGATGTTTCATGCATTTTCTAACATAGTAAAATCTTTTTTACAACATATACAATAGATATAACTTTTAATCTCACCCGATAATTATATTAAAATAAATTACACATACCGTCCGTTAAAAATAACACGACACAATAATCTTGTATTCCACCTTATCTCATTACAAACTATTAGAACCATATATGACACATTAAGACATATTATAGCACACTACGATCAAATATATCAATTTGAACCTAATATCAATTGCTATACCAAGTTATAGCACACTAAACCGTAAACCCAACCCAATATCTGTTGCTATACCAAGTTATAACCTATCATGACCCACACGGATATAAATTAGCGTTTTTTACTACTACAGAATAAACAAACTTTTCACGTCTCTCCGCTGGATACAAACTACTAGTACTTGGCATCAACGGGTAAATCTATCATCATGACAAACACATAAGCGACATTGTTATAACTATACTTCTACATAATGAATTCTAGTGGTCTCTTTGTAACTCTCTGGCAACATATGTCGCATATGTTCACTGTGATTGGAACAAAATACAGTTTTAGAACACAAATTTAGAAAGTAATAGAACTTATATAAACTTCATGTGCCCCTCAGGACAAACCAATATGTTTTTGCTCCAAAGTTGTTTATTTCAAACCACTTGCCTCTAGTCTTCGGAACCTTTGGCCATCGAAATGCTAGGCATATAAGGGTACCGCTCTTTCATATGTGCCTGAAAATGTATCGTTGTGTTTAACGAAGAATCTGACCAATATTACCCTTTTGTTTTACTAAGTATGGTTATGATTGACCATGTCTAACTATGTTTGACCATCTATGGCTATGGCTATAGTGTATATAACTATGTTACCAATTATGCCTAGGTTTGAGCTTACATTAGCCATTTTTGACAAAGTATCACCTCTATGACCTAGATTGATCGTGTTTGACCAGTTTCTTCTATGATTTACCCTATATAAATATATTTGATCATAGAGCACCCACAACGCAAGGTTAGTGGATGTGTACGGATGATGTGGCAAACATTAAAGGAAGATTTAGCATTGTCGGTGAAGGTTTGTAAATACAAACCACTCGTCATTTGTGGCCCCCACTCCATGCCTTCCTCTCACACAATATATATTTATATATTATATAATAATTTAATATTTTTAATGGAGGTTAGAAATTTTATGGTTCTAAAATTTGAACTAGAGAAACAATAATTACGCTATAATTAGCGTAATAGTTATTATGCTACTTGTAAACTTTTATTTTTTTTAGCGTAATTACACTATTTATGAAAATATCACCGCAAACTTTTTATTTCGTTTAGTATGTTGCGCATCATAAAACCAATTTGTATTTGATGATAACATTACACACACACATATAGGAACCGGATCAAGAGAAAACACCTTAAAGTGTGAGAACGGTGAGAACGATTCTCAGCCATAAGATCTTAGTGGTTTGTGGCTGAGATTGATGCGGTGACATTTTTGTAAATACTAGGGGCCTTGAAACTACCAGGAGGGGTAAAATAGGAAGATCCAAACAAGGGTGCACATACTAATCACATGCCATTTCCCCCGATCATATTTAAATGCCAATAACCTTTTTATACGCGATTATTTTTTCAAAAAAATCACACCATAAAATTCAGCGTTTTTTATCTTTCCAAATAGTGTAAATTTGTATAATGAAATTTACATGCACTCCCATAATGAAATTTGTATTGCAGAAATAGAGATCGGTCAATTCGTTCAGATAATTTCCAAAGTAAGCGAGACAAGAACAAAAGTAGAAGTGTAAGAAACAAAGACGAAAGCAAGTAAATGATAAATGATTTGGAACATGAGTACATGATCTGTTGTGTTTTTAACAAACATTTACTACTCATATTTAAAAAAAGATTGTTTCCGATCACAAATTTAAGAGAGGTGAAGATTATTTATTTCTCATCAAACCATTTTGAACGCTAAATCAGTACGTTTTATACAACACACAAGGTCAAAGTAATAAATGTTAGAAATTGTAAGAATTGCTCGAGTATGATTTAAATAAAAACACTTATATTATCTTACAATACAAAAATCAAAAGGAAATCAATAAATTACTTGTACAAATTACAACCGAAACAAACAAAATTACAAGAAAGAAATACGAGACATGATACCTTTAGTTGAGGATTCGTGTTCCACACGTGTCCCTTAAATAATTTCGAGTCTCCCAAGGGAACTCGTTTGTATCATATGGTACAACAGCCAGAATAGTTTGTATTGCCGGAGAAGACACTGGCAACTGAATGTATACCTTGAAATGAAAAACATAAAAAAGAACGCATTGGTGGAGTGCTTTTGTGTATGCTAATACGTTTTCAAGTGTGTTTTACAACTAAGGATCCCTTAGTGTTTATATTTAAAGCGGAGTAGAACAATTTTGTTAAAAAAGTAAAGAAAAATGAATGACATTGAACGTCTTCAATGCAGTTTATTCTGTTTAAATGATGTTGACCAGAAAATGTATGCCAATTTAGCTCAAACATCTGGAACTACACGAAACAACTAAGCAATTAAACGATTGCTCATGGAAACAAGTGATCGTGTGAAATGCCAAGTGCGCCACTAAAGCACCCATACACCCATGTCACATGCACGAGAAGCACCTTTCGCAAACTCACTAGTGTGTCTCTAGGAAACAATAAGAAAGGAGGGCTCCTACCTATGTAGGACAAGTTCACACTTTTTCACTCTTTTCCATCTTCATTTTCGTAGCTTTCACAGCTTCAATGACCCAACTTTGAGCATGGATATCTCACTCATGTTAGCTCTAGTTTGGACGTTGTTTGATTCGTAGCGAAGCACTCACATAATAGAACACAAACTCAATAAAAGAACACTTATATTAACAAATGTATAATATAAATATTTCTGTTGTTTGTTGATGAAAAAGATATATAACACTTGGCAAAAAAGCTCTATTATTAACTATTTTTTCAACAGAAATATCTATATACCATATAGTTGGTGGATTCTCTGTGTCATCCTATGCTTAAAGGTATATATGTTGGTAAAAGTCTATATTTTAAGTGATAAGTATGAAAATATTGATGTTAAAAGGGTTAATTAGAATGTTATGTGTCATTTATTTATTGTTTCTCCTCTCAAAACCTTACTTTTATTTTAAATTTACATAAGAAATAATATTTTAATGAAAGTGTAATTCACTACAAATTGCAAAGTTGGTTTTGTTGAGTCTGAGATTAGAGAGATGAATACAAACAAGATTTACTAATTCTTTCTATAAATTTTTGTAAATAAATAAAACTACAAGACTCAAGGAATATAAATACCGAAAACAATCTAATTCTACTAGGACTCCTATTCTTACTCATACTTATCTTTAAACAACTAGAAACTAATTAAATCTAATACTAAGATAACTCAATTAATAATTAAATACATTTAATTACTATTTTACTCGATTCGTCCTTCGACTTTCAATCTCCACCAAATCACCCCTTTAAGATCAACTGAGCCTTCCTAGTTGATGTTGTAATTTTATCACTCACTCCCAACATCAACTTCCATAAGTGTCCCTCTTAATCTTGACTCATTCTACCTTGATCTATCTCTTCATCTTCGGTAAACACATGACCTCCATTGACATCTTCAGTAGACACACTGCCATTATCGTCATTAGTTACAACATCAATACCGGTACTAACATTTTTTTCTTTTGGTAGTCACAACTGAAGAGCCTGAGCGACACACACCTTGCCTTGGGCGAAAACGCCTTTTCATCTGGATTCGAATGGTAGTCACGAACTATGTGACTCTTTTGACAGGACTTCTAGAGGCCCTCGAACACCTTTCAAGTAGTCCTCGAACTATCCTTAAAAACCACTTCAATCGAACCTCTGAACTTGACCAATAAAAGAACTCGATCAACTGGAAGAAGGGATAACTTGCCGACTACCTTCAACCGAATTGAATCAAAGGGTTCACCAAGATCTTTTACCACTGTCTTTGAACAAGTCTTCTTCCTTTGTTCAGCCTACTATCCTGACACATGAAGATTACACCGACACACGATTATGGCACATCATTATTGAGACCTTCTGTAGGATCGTATTTTGACCCGAACGAGTCGTTCAGAGAAGTTCAACTCTGTTTCAGGTGCGGAATAACAAGAAACGGAGTAGAAACAGCTGATTCTTCAATTAATCTACTGATTGTATTAATCTGACAATGATTACAACTTGATCTTCACACCGGCAGCACTTCGGCGTGGAATACAAGGGACTGATCTATCTGGTTTCGCTCATATATGCTCCTATATATAGACCTGATGGTTTCGCTTATATGGACATGTCCATATAAGCGAAACTACATGTGACAAATAAGCGGAACCTCTAGCCTATGACCATATGAGCGAAACCTGCTCATTAAACACATACAATCTCCTATTTTCTCGTAAAACGTGCCCTAATCTAACATTCTAAGACTAAGACTCGATACAAGACGAAGTCGACAGATGTAGTGCACCAACACCTTCAACATCAAATACTAGTTTTAGATCAGTTCAAACTTACCAATCTTAGTAAATGACAAGCCTTAACCGAAAGAACTTTTAACGAGAGAAGGGTAAACAGTTCTCACAGCCTTCAACTCAATGAACACTAATACTAAGTTGACATAAAACCTAGATGCAATCCTTTACTTTTCAACCACTAACAAATACGACAACCACAAGTCGATTCGTCTTTCGGTCGCCGCCAAACAAATTGTTTAGCTTCCCGCTCTTTCATTTCTTCCACGACACTAACTAACCCAAACCGCCTTGCATCTGGCGTTAACACCCATAACCGTCATCATCACTGACTCGCCACGTAACCAATGTTGATCCGCCTTTCATCACCTAAAACATCACTAAAGTAAACCAATTTCAATGAATAATTCGTCTTTAGTCCATATGCATGCATCAATATTATGCGATGAGTTAAGTTCACTTTCAAATAGCCATATCGTACAAAACGTACGAAAGGCATGAAAAAAAATGCGGTGGCATTTTCGTAATTATTTGCTCGTAGGGTAATTATCAAAATTACTCTACAAATGATCTTGTAGGGTAATTTTGATCTTGCAGGGTAATTCTGTAAAATGTTCTTATAGGGTAATTTTGCACAAAGCGCAAAATTTTCTTGATTAAAACCTACCATGAAAATGTTTACAACAGAAAATAGTACTAGAAGTCTAGAACAATACTAGGAATAAAATTTATATCCTAACTCAATCTTCTTGATGTATTCTGATTTCCAACCAATTTAATCTATCCTTTTTTTTAACTAACGTCCAACAAATCCCAGCCACTCCGGTACATTCATCAGTAAAAGGTCACCCAAGCCTGCGATCACATATACCGTTCGTATCCTAGCCCGTCACCAATTCCAGAGGAACCCACCACCCAAAGGCCTATTGTGGTAAAACCCCTAGTTCGCGCATGACATTTTATCACGAACGAGACTTCATCTGGTGACCTTCCCTAAAGAAAGTCACCGGGGTATCGCTAGAGCACTGCCCCTTTTAAATTTTAATCTATCTTCTAATCTCCTTAATTTTAGAACATATTTATCCAATCAAGTGCATCAAGATGTTGTACTTTCAATACTCCATCTCAAATAGTTGTTTTCATATTCATGTGTTGCAAAATATCTACATTCTACATTGATGGTGTAGTTTTATGCAAAAGGATGGTTCATTGGTCCTTCTTATGGCTTATCTCAGCTAATTAAAGATGGGCCCCTCTGTACTACTAAAATTTTAGATCATGTTGCGCAGGTTGACATTCTTTAGTAGGTAACACTGATATAATGGAAGCGAAATACGCTAGTTTTTAATAAGCCCAGAAGTGGGTAAACGGCAAGGGATTAGTCCTCACCATAAGTCATTAGAAATGGTGTAAAAAACAAGCGGGTCGAATAATCTCATAAGGGATTTATGAAATACTTATAAAAATATATTATAAGTATAGCTTATAAACCAAGATTTGGTAAACCCGAAGTGTTAAATACATAGGTGTGTGTGTTAGGGTCGTATAGAAACGAAATTCGTGCTATTCGGATGGGTAATTTGAAAGTTATGCAAGTTACAAGTTGTAACAAGTGAAAAATGTGGAGCTGGGCAACTGCAGCTCCAAGAAAAATAACATTATGTCGAAATGCAGCCTTCGCGTCACACGACGGGAGAAAGGAAAGACCGTCGCGCTACGCCACGACCGCCGCGGCATGCGACAGGTATAAAAGCTGGCAAATTGTTTGTCTTTGTTATTTGGCTTAGAGAACTTGATAAATTATGTTATAAACTATCATACCTAATGTTTATGGTGGTTTTGAATATAGGTGAATTTTATAAAGCTTTCGGATGAAGATCAAGCGGCATACAAGAACCTAACACACGTTAAATAAAGCTTCCGCGTTGATCTTGTTTTGTTTTGATAATGTGAATTATGTAGACACTTAAAATCAGTATTTTGAATGTTTTAAACTCAAAGTGAACATCGTTTTGGAATGTTTTTGTAAAATGGCATATTTGTTGTATAAATGCATATTTTATATGATGAATTGTTTATAAACTAGTATGGGTCTTACAAGAACCCCCCCCCCCCCCCTCAAAATATAAAATCAATTTAGTCATGTCAGTTTGTCAAGTCTATAGAGTCTAGTTTACGTAATCAATAGAGTCTAGTGGGTTCGATACTCGGTCTTACTTAGGCTATACTACATTGACAGGTACACTTTCCGGTTGTGTGGTCTAGGTTTAGAGAGTCTTAGTTATAAATTTAAAACTTAGGGAGTCTAGTTTAGGGTTTGATTTTAGTTAATCTAATTAGACCACTTTTAGTACATCAGTCATTATCATCGACTCGCCACGTAACAAATATTGTGTCACACCCCAACCGATGGCGGAATCATCGGGGCATGGCACTGAGCGAAACAGATTGTCCAGAAGTTTCCATAACAATTATCATTTCCATTCAATTTAAAGTAACATGTCCCATACCATGTCTCAAACAGTGAACAAATTATTACAGATAAAATCTAGGCAAATATTCTGTTTCGCCAACTCAGATTTATACATAGATAGTTTATTTATTGGTTTCTAGGACCTCTTTTCCTAGCTTCAATTTCATCACTGCGCAGAGAGCATCCTAGACCTTTCCTAGCCTCAATTTCACAGTGGGCTAGGCATACAAACAACCTAAGCACCTGTCACATACGTTAAAATAAAGTCAATACATATAATGTAAAGGTGAGCATACAAGTTTGATAATAGCATATAGAGTTCGAATTCGTTTACGCATAACCAGCACGTACACATAGTGAAATGAAGCACGTTAGTTATCGACATAGATCCATCGATACCAATGACTACGAGTTGACTGCCCGGGGCAGTTCGCAATACATGATTACCACCGTAATCCATGCAAGTAATTGTCCTTAACAACCCCCGTGTGAGCGGGTGTTGAGTCCAAACTATAGTACTATCGTTGCTAAGGCAGGTAGACAGCATTCCATGTGTAAACATAACAAACAAGAATTCATAAGCCACGTATAACATACATTAACGGTTAGCGTTCAAATAGTATTTAGTAGTGTGTTTGATGTGATTTGAATAGTTGTAACGTATGTAACACCCAAAAGTGCATAAAGCAAAAAGGGATCGAGTATACTCACAGCGGTTGATGGATTGAAGGGAGCGCTTAGCGAGTAAAGTTAGCCTGAATGGATTGATAGCATAACGATAAGTGACGCGTAAAACGAAAAGCAAGTGTTTGGAGAGTCAGACAGCTGGTCAATCGGACGGTAGTTCGATCGGACGGCTGACCGTTCGGTTGACAGTCCGCTCGGACCGCTGTCCGGTCGGTCGGTAGGCCGATCGGATGGCTGTTCGAGTGGATTGTTTCTTCCTTTGAGAAGGATGTGTTTGTGTATGATGGTTTGACTTTTGAAGTTTTCGTTGTAGTATTAGAAAACATTGAAGTACCTTTACCCTTCAGGTCGGTCGATCGGACGGTAGTTCGATCGGCCGACTACCCGATCGGTTAGGTAAGTCAACAATAGTCAACAACTTTTAAAAGAAGTACAAAGTATGGTGCAGTGGATCGGTTAGCTAATCGATCGAATAGCACTAATGCTGTTCGATCGGACAACATGCATGATCAACCATGATGAGTTCTCAGCAGGGTGTCACCTGATCGGACGGCTGTTCGATCGGGTGGCACTTCTAGTGCATCGAACATGTTGAAAAATCGATTAAGTGTTGAAGCATAGTATCTCATGATCCGAAGAGTAATCCGATCGGACAGTAGTTCGATCGAACAACAGTTCGTTCAATACTAGTCTTCAAAATAAATTGATTGTGTGGGACCATGTGTTAACCGATCGGCTGGCCAGTCGATCGGCTGACTGTTCGATCGGCTGGCTGTCCGTTCGGACAACAGTCCGATCGGTCAGCACCCTGACCTGATCAGCCTATTCGTTTAACACTTGGCTGTTCTGTTTGGTTGTCGTTTTATTGAGGTATTTTGACAACGAGCTGAACCATAGATCCCTCGTCCTTACTTGGTTCCCTAGGTCGGATAGAAATCACCCAAATCTAGCTGGTGAACTGTTCGGAACGGATTTTATAGCAATAATTAAGATACGTAGCTCGGGTTGCGATTTGATTCGATGTCGATTTGATTAGCATCGTTTGATTATCGTTTAGTTAACTTTATCGCATTGTTACTTCCTACAGTTCACAGTCGTAAGTCGATTAAATGGCGATTTGAAATTCGTCGATTGTTGTAATTATTGACACTTACTCCACATAATACAGCTAAATTAAACACATAAAAGAAATTCACTACAAGTCAAGTTGCGCGAAATCGGTCGTTGACTTTGACCTTCACTTTGACTTTGACTCCTCGAAAACACGGGGTGTTACAGCCTCCCCTTGTTTAGGGAATTTCGTCCCGAAATTAGGCTGAAAGTTGTACACCACAGTGAATCACTTTCTCTCTCCAGACTCTCTCCTTAAACAACTGCGGGTACTTCGCCTTCATGTCGCTTTCAAGCTCCCAAGTGAACTTTGCGCCTCGTTTGCCTTCCCATCGGACTTTCACAATAGGAATGCGAGAGCGTCTGAGTTGCTTGGTTTGGCGGTCCATGATTTCGACAGGCTTCTCCACGAAGTGTAATGTTTCGTTCACTTGTAAGTCATCGAGAGAGACATGTAAGTCGTGGTCGGCTAGGCACTTTCGGAGGTTTGACACGTGGAAAGTCGGGTGGACGTTACTAAGTTCCTCCGGTAGTTCGAGTCTGTGCGCGACTTTTCCGATCCTTTCCAGAACCTTAAAAGGTCCAACATAGCGAGGCGCGAGCTTTCCTTTCTTGTCGAATCGGACCACACCCTTCCAAGGCGATACCTTTAGGAGTATGTAGTCACCAACGTCAAATTCAAGGGGCTTGCGTCGTCTATCGGCATAACTTTTCTGTCGATTCCGAGCTTTTACCAAGTTGTCTCGAATTTGGAAAATTCTATCTGTCGTTTCTTGTAATAGCTCAGGACCGGTTAATTGCGAATGACCGATCTCATGCCAAACAATAGGCGATCGACATCTTCTTCCGTATAAAGCCTCGAATGGTGCCATTTGAATGATGGAATGGTAGCTGTTGTTGTACGAGAATTCGACTAACGGCAAGTATTTATCCCAATTACCACCGAAGTCTATGACACACGAACAGAGCATGTCTTCAAGAGTACGAATCGTTCTTTCAGTCTAACCGTCGGTTTGAGGGTGGAAAGCGGTACTTAGATTGAGCGATGTACCGAGTGCCGTTTGAAACGTTTCCCACAGTCACGAGGTAAACCGAGCATCACGATCAGAGATGATGTCACGAGGCGTCCCATGATTACAAATGATCTCTTTGGTGTAGATTTGGGCTAATCGTTCTACCTTGTAGTCTCCCCGTATTGGTAAAAAGTGAGCTGATTTAGTCAAACGGTCGACCACAACCCAAATGCTGTCGTGACCTGATGACGTGTGCGGTAGCTTTGTTATAAAGTCCATAGCTATACTCTCCCACTTCCACATGGGGATCGGTGGTTGTTCGAGTAAACCAGAGGGTCTTTGATGTTCAGCCTTGACTCTTGCACATGTCAGGCATTTTTCAACATAGAGGGCAATATCCCTTTTCATGCTGGGCCACCAGGACTTGTAGCGAAGATCCTGGTACATTTTGTCGGCACCGGGATGAATAGAATACCGGGATTTGTGGGCTTCATCAATCAAGATCTGTCGTAAATTGGTTCGTTTGGGAATCCAAATTCGGTCCAGAAAGTGGAATATCCCATTCGATTTGCTCACAAGCTGGGCTCCATCGTGGTAGATTCTTTCCTTTTTCAGAGTGCGTTCGTTAAAACACGCATGCTGAGCTTCGCGGATGAGGGTTTCGAGATCGTGTTGGGCTTGAACATTATGAGTGCTAAGCAGATAACTTCGTCTGCTGAGTGCGTCGGCAACAACATTTTCTTTGCCTGGGTGATAACGAATCTCACAGTCGTAATCGTTGAGAAGTTCTACCCATCGGCGTTGACGCATATTAAGTTCCTTCTGATTAAAGATATGCTGTAGGCTCCTATGATCGGTGAAGATCGTACACTTGGTACCATACAGGTAGTGTCGCCAAATCTTGAACGCAAAAACAACGGCGCCTAGCTCGAGATCATGGGTTGTATAGTTCTTCTCGTGGATTTTGAGCTGACGGGATGGGTAAGCTATAACCTTGTCCCGCTGCATAAGGACACAACCAAGACCAAGGTTGGAAGCATCACAGTAGACAATGAAATCCTTGTTTCCGTCGGGTAGTGTGAGAACAGGAGCATTACAAAGCTTGTGTTTAAGGGTTCGAAAGGCAGACTCTTGTTTAGTTCCCCAAACAAAAGGCTTGTCTTTATGCGTGAGAGCGGTAAGTGGCACAACAATCTTTGAGAATCCTTCGATAAATCATCGATAATAGCCCGCTAGTCCAAGAAAAGAACGGACTTCAGACGGGTTCTTAGGTGTAATCCAACTCTTGACAGCTTCAATCTTCGCAGGATCGACGTGAATACCTTGACTATTAACAATGTGACCCAGAAACTGAACTTCCTCCAACCAGAATTCACACTTGGAGAACTTGGCATAGAGTTGGTTCCCCTGGAGTAGCTCGAGAACCAAACGTAGATATTGCGCGTGTTCGGCTTTCGATTTGGAATAGATCAAGACATCGTCGATGAACACGATGACGAAACGGTCGAGGTATGGTTTACACACGCGATTCATCAGATCCATGAAAACCGCAGGTGCGTAGGTTAAACCAAAGGGCATAACAACGAATTCGTAGTGGCCGTATCGAGTGCGAAACACAGTTTTGGATATATCATCCTCTTGAATACGTAGCTGGTGATAGCCTGAACGTAGGTCGATCTTCGAGAAACACGTAGCGCCTTGTAGTTGATCAAACAAATCATCAATGCGGGGTAGGGGATAGCGGTTCTTGATAGTTAACTTGTTCAATTCCCGATAATCGATGCACATCCTGAATGACCCATCCTTCTTTTTGATGAAAAGGACTGGCGCGCCCCAAGGAGAGGTGCTCGGGCGAATGAAGGCTTTCTTAAATAATTCCTGGAGTTGGTTTGAGAGTTCACGCATTTTGGATGGCGCGAGTCGGTTGGGAGCTTTGGAAATAGGGTTGGCTCCAGGAATGAGGTCGATACGAAAGTCGATATCACGACTTGGCGGTAGTCCGGGAAGATCCTCTGGAAAAACATTAGGAAATTCTCGAACCACAGGAACGTCCTTCACTTCCTCATTCTCTTTCTTTTCCTTCTCCGCTACTACAATGTTAGCCAAGAAAGCTCTGTAATCCTTGCGGAGATACTTGTTAGCTTGAACACATGACATGAGCTTGAGACCTTTCGAAGTTGTATCACCGTAAACACACAATACATCACCATTCGCAAGCGATAATCGAATCATCTTGTCGAAGCACACAACTTCAGCATGGTTTTCACGAAGAAAGTCCATGCCTACTATGACGTCAAAACTTCTGAGTTGCATCAGAATAAGGTCGATTGGAAAGATGTGATTGTTGAGCTCAAGAGTACAATCACAAAGTACAGAATTAACGGCGACAGTTCTTCCGGTAGCGACTTCAACATCGAATGTCGAGGAGAGTTGGGAGCGTTTACGACTAAGGAGTTTCTCGAATTCGAACGACATAAAGCAATTATCGGCTCCAGTATCAAATAAACACGAAGCATAAATACCATTCACAAGGAACGTACCATTGACCACGTTGTTGTCGGATTGGGCTTGACGCACGTTGATGTTGAAAGTTCGAGCACGTGCTGCTTGTTGCTGTTGTTGCTGGTGTTGCTGCTGCTGAGGCTGCTGCTGCTGGGGCTCTTGTTTCACGACCCTGTTTGGGCACATGTTGGCGAAATGATTAGGACCGCCGCATGCGAAGCAGGCTCTGGCTTTGACCGCGGGTGCCGAAGGAGCTTGTTGACCCTGAGGGGCGGTGAGTAGAGCTTGATGAGCAGGAGCTTGTCGAATACGGCAGTTGGCAGTAACATGGCTGTATATATTGCAATGAGCACAGAAACGGCAAGCAATGGCAGCCGGGTGATGGTAGGTACAAGTAGGGCAGAGCGGGTGTGGCCCAGTGTATGCACGCTTTGCAGGAGGTGCATTAGCCACAGGCGCCGCTACTTGACGCTGTTGGGTTGATACAACTTGAATCGGTGCAGCAGTGATCTCACAGTTCTTGTTGCTAGAGATGTTCTTCCTCCTGTTCTTCCTTTTGTTGCTCGATGTGGTGGGTTCAGCAGTTGGTGCGGTGGTGGTAGCTTGGTGCAGATGCTTCGCAGTCTTATCCCAGACACCAGCCTTGACCCTTTTATCGTTGATTTCAGCGGCCAGTAGATAAGTCTCTTCGATCGTCGTAGTCTTAGCCGCTTGCACGAAATCAGCAACGCAGTCAGGCAATGCTCGGATGTACTTCTTGATTGCCATGTCTGGAGTCTTGACTTGATCGGGACAAATAATGCTGAGCTGTTTGAAGCGAGCAGTGAGTGCAGCATTGTCACCTTCATGTTGATGTATGTGCCAAAATTCATCCTCTAGCTTCTGACGTTCGTGGGGAGGGCAAAATTCTTCCAGCATGACTTCCCACGACAGACCGTAGGCTGCATCGTTCCCTCGCTTGTTCCTCTCGGCCGTCCAACAGTCTAGTGCACGGGACTAGAAAACGCCGGTAGCATTCAGAGTTCGAAGGTCGTCAGGGCAACCACTCTGTCGTAGAGTAACCTCAATGGAATCAAACCATTGGAATAGTGCAGTTGGACCTCCCTCGCCAGTGAATTCTTTTGGCCCACACGACTTGAGTTGCTTGAAATTGAAGGTTTTGGTGGCAGCTTTAGGAGCTTCGGTTCTCGACTCCTCAGATGATTTGCTGGCATTCTCGTAAACATCACTCACGGCCTTTGCTACACTTTTAGCGATGATGGCAGCAAGGCGTTTGTCTCTCTTTTCTTGACGAGAAACTAAGGGATGACGGGATCCAGACGACATTGTCTGCAACATGCATCATCACAAGACTCAACACATTGTATTCGAATCTCACCCCACATGTTTACTACTGTTAAAGCTCAGGAACACGCATATTCATGTAGACACATAGACACATAACCACGTAGGGCACATAATCACATAAACACGTAAGCACATAGAACACAGAAACACATAACCACTTACGCATGTCATCACAGAAACACAAAAGCACATATGCATTTAATCACTAGAGGCAGTTAGAAAACAGAAACCTATTGTTCAAGTCTGCGATTGTTCGAGAATAGCGTTAGCGTTTGATATAACGAGTCATGTAGTATAAGCATGCAGTATAGCATAAGGTCGTCCCCAATTCAGCGATTTGTTAGCGATTTGAGATAGGAACGTAGTGTGAGTCGTGCGTGTCAATCGAAGTGAAAGTAAAAAATCGAGTAATCTCCAAAATTTAAACCCATAAACAGGTAAATACACATATAGCACCCAAAATTGACGAATCATCAGAGTCAACAGTTGCGGGCTCAGAATTGAAACACATAAAATTCGAGATATAGATTTGTGACACCTCGAAATTTCATGTCTAATATTATATCGACACGTGTCATGGGCTTAAAACGTGTAAAGGATTGATTAGAAGGACTAAAGATGACAAACAATGAAACTATGTGAATAAAAGGATTCAAAATGTCAACAATGGATAATTATACTTCACAATAACCCTACATGATGTTTATACCCTTAAACGAATGAATCATGGATCATACGAAGCTAACTGTGAAAGAAAGTGAGAGAATACAAACTACGGGGGTTAAATGTGTCAACATGTTTAAGTTATACCTCTGAGTGACCTTTTAGCAAACCCGAATCTTGTAACGATTAATTATGCTCACTAGAATGCATGATAAAATTCGTTATCATATGAGAAAGTTATGATAAAATTCGTACACGAGGGGTTAAAAGCGTCGACATGTTAATACATACCTCTGAGCGACCTATGTATAAATCCCAACCCTTAACCTGTGTTATAAACATCTGATAAACATCCAAATCTGGTTAATACTAACAATAATGGATTCAAATTGAAAGAATGGGATCCTATGAGGATGTGCACGACAACCTTCGTTTGTGGCTTTTTCAAAAGCATCCAAGACAACTTTAGAACATGGTAAGGTGGTCATAACTGTTCAAGCATGAGCTAAAGGTCCCATACTGGTAATTCAAGCCCCAAAACAGTAATACCTAAGTTGCCCATTCAAAGCTTGAAAGGTTAAAATTTTTTGCCTTCTGGTAAAGGCTTACGGACCGTAAAAGTCCTGCCTTACGGTCCGTAAGGCATCCCCAGCGACAGAAAATAGGCTGGTGCCTATTATGAACAAGTTAACCGACTTAAATAGATATTTTTCATCACCATGAGCAGCACAACAAGTTCTTAGGCACTAGGGACACTTGTTATTGATCAGGGATCAATCCTAGAGTTGTTTGGCATGATCTTAAGCAATCAAGAACACTATATAAGAACCCATATTGTTTCATTTTTGATCATTCACTCATACCTTCACTTCTGATCATTTCTGGAGCTCAAGGCTTTTCCCCAAGCATCTCTAATCGTGCATTAGACCTTGGTAAGTATCCTTGACCTTCCTTAATTGAGTTTTGCTTAGCTATTAGCTTAAAAGTCAAACCGTCGTAATTAAGGTTTGACTTATCAATTAATCACTAATGGTCCAGTGATTAGTCAAACTTAAAGTAGTTATAAGTTGGTAATTATGTGGGCAATAAACCCTTAAAAGGGCACCATCTGATTCCCGCTCTAACTAGATCATTTGTCGGGTCAAAGTTTGTATTAAAAAGAATTTAATTTGCGAATTAACACTTAATTAGCAATGTAGAAGACGCGTAACCTGTTTTATCACTCATATAACTTGGTAATTAGTATAAGAACTGGTCTAAGCTTGTTTGATCCGACAATTTTCTGTTTAAGCTCGGTTCGGAGCCGAAAGTCGCAAAACTTTGACTTTTGCTTTGACTTCAGTTCTGACCCGATTTAGATGGGTTTAGAAATGCCTTAGAGCTTTCTTAGGACCAGGTTACATGATGGTATAAACCTCTGTTATTGGTTCGTTGATTACCCGATTCGTTTACACGTTTCCGTTAATTGCTTAATGTTGACCATAATGCCCTTTTGACCATAAAACGAGAATTTTGGAAATGTGAGAGGACAATAATCTTTGTTACTGATTTATAAACATGTCCCTAAATTTTCACATCAGTTGGAGGTCTAGATTAGGAGTTATACTTAAAGGCGTAATTAGAACGCTTTTTGTTAATTAAAAGGCATAATTAGCGTGAAGCCTATCTAAACCCAATTTTTGACACCAAACCTTTTACCCACTTATGTAATATAATATTTTGGGATTTTTAAAGATTTTTAATTATTTTTAACCTGCTCATAACCTAAGGTTATGGCGTTGATTCGGTAAATACCGATTATACCCATTTTGTTTATAAATGAGTTCTACATAGTATTTTGACACCAATCCAATTGCTACATATTTTATATAATAAATGAAGTATTTTGAACTTTATAACCTGATCAGAAAACTCAGATTTCCTGTATAACCCGGAAATCGCTTAAAACGGCTTTTTTACGCGTATTAAACACCTAGTGTGGGTTTAAAACAATTTTGGCATATAAGACTTATCACAAACTGATATAACCTATTAAATTAAGTTGTTTTACTAATTATTTCAAACCCGAGTCTCAGAATTAAATTAATCTCTTTTATAATCCTTTAATTGACCAAAATACCCCTACGGGGCTTAAATTGAGATTAAACTATTTTTGGGCATAATGGAAGGTATCCTATTGTTATCACAACATATTTAAGGCATATTAAGTTAGGAAACCTGTTTATGACTCTTATGGTTACCCGTTACGCTTCTTGCGCGTTCGGTTCGGTTTATGTAACTAGTTTGCATAAATTAGCCGAAACGGGTCAAACCTTATCACTTTTATCTCAAAATCCAGAATGTATTTAGTATACCCATATTATATAAGTCTTCAAACTTGTCGGGTCTAAATCACATTCTATTCCGGTCTTCGCTTAATCATGCGTACGAACCGTATCTTTCTTTAAAACTAACCGATCTAAGTTTAGGCTTAATTAAAGACCCGTTAAGATTCTAATAGGTTATTACAAACCTTCGTTCCAGAATAGGAGACCCGGTAAAAGCTACACACACTTGCTATTTGTGGTTGATACTTGCAAAGGTAAATACTTTTAACTTATTTTCCCTATACGGGCTTGGCGTATGGTATATAAAATACCGCTTGGTCGGGCATTGAATCTTTAATCGGATAGAGGTTAAATCATTGATATGCTCCGTTTGGAAATGTTTTGTTTGCTTAAAGCCTTTGGGGGGTTAATGACCATGTCCCGGATATCCTTGGCATCATTTTACGAAATGGCCATGACCTAAGCATGGGGTGTAGGCGTACACCCGTCAGTGCCTAAATAAATAATGTGGTGTGTCTATTGATCTTTAACCCGGTCTACGGATCGGGCTACTGAACGCATAAGGAACATGTAATTCTTTTACAAGATTATATTCAAATAATTATCCCAAGTTATAAAAAGTTTGTGCCACATGCATTCAAATCAATTTTTAAGCCTTTTCAAAATGAGTCAGTTAATTGTATTTACCAGTGTAAACTGACGTATTTTCCCAAAAAGGTTAAGTGCAGGTACTACTCGTAATAGGCTGGCTTTCTCCTAGCATCCACAATAAGTCTCTCAAGCTTGGATGACATAAGACTGTTGAACAATGTTTCCTTTTTATTTTGATCCACCTGTGGATTATTTTCAACTGTTTGTGATACTTAATATTACAATTATATTCGGTTGAAATGAAACTATCTTTTGCTTCCGCTGTGCATTTAAATATTGTGTTGTTTGGCTATAATGATATCAACTACGTCACGATACTCTCCCACCGGGCCCACTGGTAGAACGTGGAAATATCGGGGTGTGACAGGTTGGTATCAGAGACAACACTGAGTGAATTAAACACTAGCCTTTAGTGTTTAATCTCAGTTACACAATTGCACATTCCTAAATTTTCGAGTTTAGACAAATAACATAGGACAAATTCTGTTTTGTTTTATTTTTGTCTTTTATTTTATATATATTCTTGTTGTTATCTTTGTTCATGTTGACAGGTTTAACAATGCCGCCAAGATTCCGAAGAGGAGGAAGAGGTAAGGGGCCAATCCACGCCCCCAACGATCACGAAGCCGGGCCTTCACGAAGCCGGGCCTTCACACGAAGACAGGAGGAAGAGGTAAGGGGCCAAGGAGCCCGCTAGATGGTCTGTCTCACACAGCTCAACGCCTCCCTATCGTCACTCCTTTGGGCCGCATTCAGAAAACGAGCCCGATGAGTCCCGCCATTCCTTCTTGCCGTTGCAGCGGTCCGTTTTGCACCGTTCCTTTGGCGACCCTACTCCTGTCTTCCAGGGCCGGTTTAACCCGGCAAACTATATTCAAGAACCAGTGGGTTTTAACCCATTGGGACCAGAGGATCATTTTTACGGTGATCACGCAATGGATATGGACGAGGACACAGATCCAGTTGAACCACCGTCTGGGACACCTACTCATCC
The DNA here is from genome assembly GCA_030545235.1 of Helianthus tuberosus. Taxonomy (NCBI): domain Eukaryota; kingdom Viridiplantae; phylum Streptophyta; class Magnoliopsida; order Asterales; family Asteraceae; genus Helianthus; species Helianthus tuberosus. Next base: position 27,385,599 of record CM060385.1, read on the forward strand.
CATCGAGATCTCTGATGGATCATCCTTCCATGGATCACCCTACCGTGGTCCAGACAGTTACCAAGCAAGTTTCAACCAGCATGAGTGGTATTTTACACCTTCTCATAACCCACAGCAGCAGCAGCAGGATCCCTCCGAGGATTCGCGTTTCGTGGCAGTCATGCCACCGCCACCACCGCCGCAAATTCATCAAGCACCGCCAGAACCACCAAGGCGTAGGAGAACAGGCGCACAGATGTCCGCGCGAGGAGGGGATTTTCACTTTAGCACCCCCCATCACTCCAGTGGCAGTCACTATCCGCCACTGCATGAAGACCCACAAATGTGCGGGCCTTCAATTCCGGTTTCTGAGGTGAATTCTGCACCAGTTGCGCCACCACCACCACCACCAATGGGATTTGGCAATCCAATTCCCACATACGCCGGTTCAACAGCGTATTATCCGTTTGAGCAGCCGGCTCACACCAACTATAACTACGCTGAAGCCGACCCATACTTAGTAGCGGCCAACTACAACGCCCTTCATCCGGAAGGACCGTATAGAGCCCCTTGGGGAGTGGGATACCCAACTCATGGGTATCAAATACCTGCTAGACCTCCGACTCAGCACCAGCCGCAGCCACCACGGTTTTCCCCACCGGAACAGGAGGAAATCCTCCAAAGACTAAGCAGGGTGGAACGAGACTTTCCGGAGAGCGTAGGAACAATCGGGGATTCATGAAAGGCCTAGCAAGCTTGTTTAAAGGAAAGAAGAAGAGGGATCATTGAATCCTTATATGTATTGTGTACTTTCTTAATTTAATCAAGTCCCTGCGTGGACATTTAGCTATGCACTTAGTCCCTGTGTGGACTTGTCTTTCTGTAGTCCCTGCGTGGACACCTATTTAGTAATCAGTCCCTGCGAGGACTTGTATTTCAGTTTAGCCCCTGCGTGGGCAAGTTATTTCTGTTAAAAGTCCCGTTTAGGGCAATATGTACTCCTTTCGATGTTTAATGGAATGTTAAGTTTAAAATTTTCATTTTTGTCATTATATGCATAAATATATTATACATGAAATAAATAAATCAAAGATCATTCCTTTTAAAAATAATCTGCCTATTTAATATTAAATAAAGAATCTTAAAGATCTAACCTAGCCTGCATGTTATTATAAGACTTGGCCAAGATGGTAAAACCTGTTTAAAGGATTCAAATCCCTGTTAACATCTGAAAACATGTTAACACTCCTGGCAGACGTGATTAGTTAAAATCACACACGTCATTTTATTGTAGGATTCTTCAAAAGATTTCTATCCTAACCTGATGATATATAAATCATAGGTTTAACTCATCAATTAAGATGATCATACATTAGACATCCATAGGTGATGTAGTGCCTACGGGCCATACTCATTGTCATATAAGACAAAAGACAGTAGTAGTCTACGACTCCCTGTCAGAAAAGGTAAAGAACTATGTTCAAACCTTAATGCCTTGATTCTCTGAAATCATGGCTTATGATTTAAAAATGTCCTTACAACTAGGCCTTTTGTGCCACTTATGATACTGTTACTATTTTTAGGTTAAATTATAATAAAAATCCTAAATAAATATGATTAACAAATTAACCAAATATGGTCTATGTTTACCATGGTTAATGAATTGCCATAAAAGACAATTCCTTAATAAACTCCCAAATAAATTATTGTCAATATTTTATGTAACAGTTTAAACTACATGGCTGTTCGGATGAGATCAACAGTCACCCACGGGAGAATCAGGATGATGCCCGAATTAATATAGCGGGTGTTGAACTGCTAGCGTTAATAGACAACACTGTTACAAAAGCAATAGAGCGGCAGTATAATGAATATAGCGGGACTCGAAGTAGGACCCTATCCGCACCACATTCAAAGCCTAAGACTCATTCTGAGGTTCACAGCAAGCCACCCTCCAAGAAGGAAGAGCCAAAGAAAGACGATGACGATCGTCACTCTTCGAATCAGCAAAGTGTTCCCTCTCAAAGGATCGTACTGAATCAAGAACCCCGTAATAAGGGTTGCTCCTATAAGTATTTTGTTTCATGCAAACCCAGGGATTTCGCTGGGGAGAAAGGAGCTATAGATTGCATGTCATGGTTGGATGAGATGGACACTGTGGTGGATATTAGTGGTTGCGCTAATAAGGATGTGGTGAAATTCGTATCTCAGTCATTCAAGGGTGAGGCCCTAGCCTGGTGGAGATCGTTGATTCAAGCTACCGGGAAGATTCCATTATACAATATGACTTGGGAATAATTTGTTGCCCTCATCAAGGAGAACTACTGTCCTCAACATGAGGTTGAAAAGAGTGAGTCTGATTTCTTATCATTGGTTATGAAGAACCTTGACTGCCAAGCTTACCTTACAAGATTCAACACAATATCAAGATTGGTGTCGTATCTGGTGACCCCGGAACCCAAAAGAATAGCTTGTTTCATTGGGGGTTTAGCCCCAGAAATTAAGGCAAGCGTGAAGGCCTCTCGGCCAGCAACTTTCAGATCTGTAGCTGTTATATCTCTGTCCCTTACTTTGGATGCGGTCAGGCAGAGATCGCTAAGAAACACTGACGCTGAGAAAAGGAAGCGTGAGGATGATAACTCACGACGATCGGATAAGAGACATAGGGGAAACAATGACCACAAAAAGAGTTCTGGATCCAAGAAAGATGGTCACCAGTCGGGTGAAAATCCCAAATGTAAGATCTGTAAGAGGCACCATTTCGGGAAGTGCAGACTCGAGTTGAAATCCCAGTCATAGCCAAGGGCATGTGGGATTTGCAAGTATCCTGAGCACAAAACCTTAGACTGCAAGAAAATCAAGGATGCTACGTGCTATAGCTGCAATGAAAAAGGGCATATCAAGTCCAACTGCCCAAAACTTGCAAAGAAGACTGAGGATGGGAAAAAGACCAATGCAAGGGTCTTCAGGATGGATGCAAAGGAAGCTGTCCAGGACGAAAATGTGATCACAGGTACCTTCCTCATAAATGATGTTTATGCGAGAGTGCTATTTGATTCAGGTGCTGATAAGTCGTTCGTAGATAATAAGTTTTGTGAATTGTTGAAATTACCTGTTAAAACCTTAAGTGTGAAATATGAGGTGGAATTAGCTGATGGAACGATAGAAACCGCATCAACCGTATTAGATGGATGTGTTATATCCATTAGGGACCACTCTTTTCCATTGTCTTTACTTCCTTTAAAATTAGCCGGTTTCGATATAGTAATAGGCATGGATTGGTTGTCTCGCAACCAAGCCCAGATCGTTTGTGCTAAGAAGCAAGTGGTTGTCAGAACTCCTCATGGCGAGCCTTTGACAATCCAAGGAGATACTAAGTACGGAATGCCTGAGCAAGTGTCCATGCTCAAGGCATCAAGGTGTTTGACGAAGGGTTGTGTTATCTACATGGCACAAGTAACCATTGACGAACCAAAGCCTAAGATCGAAGACATACCTATTATCTCTGAATATCCAGAAGTATTCCCTGAAGAACTACCTGGTTTGCCCCCAGATAGGCAAGTGGAGTTCAGGATCGACATTATTCCCGGAGCAGCACCTGTTGCAAGAGCACCTTACAGATTGGCACCAACGGAGATGAAAGAGTTGAGAACTCAAATGGATGATTTGTTAAGCAAATGATTTATTAGACCTAGCTCATCTCCTTGGGGAGCGCCAATCCTGTTTGTGAAGAAAAATGATGGATCGATGCGTCTGTGCATCGATTATCGAGAGCTTAACAAAGTTACCATCAAGAATCTGTATCCATTACCCAGGATCGACGACTTGTTCGATCAGCTTCAAGGAGCAAGTTACTTTTCCAAGATCGACTTAAGGTCAGGATATCATCAACTGAAGGTCAAGGATGAAGATGTACATAAGACTGCATTTAGGACTCATTATGGTCACTACGAGTTCTTAGTGATGCCTTTTGGACTCACTAATGCACCAGCCGCGTTCATGGATCTCATGAACCGCGTCTACAAGCCCTACATGGATAAATTTGTCATCGTCTTCATCGATGATATTCTCATTTACTCGAAGAATCAAGCTGACCGCGAGAAGCACCTCCATTGCATTCTGAAACTGCTTCATCGAGAAAAGCTCTACGCCAAATTCTCTAAGTGTGAATTTTGGCTTCGGGAAGTCCAATTTCTTGGACATATGGTTAGTGAGCATGGTATCCAGGTGGATCCCGCTAAGATTGAAGCCATCATGAATTGGCAAGAGCCGAAGACTCCCATAGAGATTTGCAGCTTCTTGGGATTGGCAGGATACTACAGACGTTTTATAGAAAAATTTTCAAGAATTGCTGCACCCCTAACTTCATTGACTCGTAAGAATGTAAAGTTCGATTGGGGTCCTAAGCAGCAGGAATCCTTCGATATTCTCAAACAAAAGTTGAGCAATGCTCCTGTTTTGACATTACCTGAAGGTACCGAAGAATTCGTGGTTTACTGCGACGCATTACACACTGGCATGGGGTGCGTGCTTATGCAGAAAGGCAAGGTTATTGCCTATGCTTCTCGACAGTTAAAGGTGCACGAAAAGAATTACACCACCCATGACTTGGAGTTGGGTGCCGTTGTGTTTGCACTAAAGCTATGGAGGCACTATTTGTATGGTATCAAGTGTGTGATCTATTCTGATCACAAGAGCCTCCAGCACCTATTTAACCAAAAGGACTTGAACATGAGGCAACGACGTTGGATGGAAATTTTGAACGATTATGACTGTGAGATAAGATACCATCCCGGCAAGGCGAATGTAGTCGCCGATGCCTTGAATAGAAAGGAAAGGGTGAAGCCTATAAGAATCAATGCCAAGAGCATTGAGATAAAGAATGGTTTGAATGAAAGGTGGTTAGCTGCACAGAAGGAAGCTGTGCTGGAAGCTAACTATCCTGATGAAAAGCTAGGAGTAATGGAAGAACAGTTATCCTGTGGCAAGGACAGAATTCTGAGGTTGAATGGATGGATATGGGTTCCAGTTTATGGAGAACTTCGAGATGTTATCCTCCGGGAAGCCCATAGTTCTAGATACTCCGTTTATCCTGGAGCTGATAAGATGTACCAGGATCTGAAAGCAAACTTTTGGTGGATAGGCTTGAAGAAGTCTATAGCTACCTATGTAGCTAAATGTTTGACATGTGCGCAAGTCAAAGCTGAACATAAGAAGCCGTCAGCTTTGCTACAACAGCCTGAACTTCCCACGTGGAAGTGGGAAATGGTGACGATGGATTTCATCATCAAGTTGCCAAAGATAAGGAAAGGAAATGATACTATATGGGTGATAGTAGATAGACTGACTAAGTCTGCACATTTCCTACCCATTAAGGAGACCTATAGCTCCGACATGTTAGCCCAGTTGTACGTAGATAAGATTGTATCTTTACATGGCGTACCAGTGTCTATTATCTCTGACAGGGATACTAGATACACATCTCATTTTTGGAAAAGTTTCCAGCAATCTTTGGGCACGCACTTAAATTTTAGTACGGCTTACCATCCTCAGACGGACGGACAGAGTGAGCGTACAATCCAAACTTTGGAAGACATGCTTCGAGCATGTGTGATTGACTTAGGTGGTAGTTGGGATAACCACCTGCCATTGATCGAATTCTCCTATAACAACAGCTACCGTACCAGCATTAAGGCCGTGCCTTTTGAGGCCTTATACGGTAGAAAGTGCAGAACGCCCGTTTGTTGGGCGGAGGTTGGAGATGTCCAACTGACAGGACCAGAAATAGTCTTTGAAACGACGGACAAGATTGTCCAGATTCATGACCGTCTGAAAGCTGCCAGGGATAGGCAGAAAAGCTACGCAGATTTGAAGCGTAAACCTATGAAATTCGAAGTAGGTGACAAGGTCTTACTTGAAGTATCACCCTGGAAAGGGGTAATGCGATTTGGTAAGAAAGGCAAGTTAAGCCCGAGATACATAGGACCATTTGAGATCATCGAATGTGTCGGATCAGTTGCTTATAAGCTAAATTTTTCTGAGGAGCTCAGTGGTATTCACAGTGTATTCCACATCTGCAATCTGAAGAAAATGTCTAGCTGACGAATCACTAGTCATACCACATACAGATGTGCACATAGAAGAGAGCTTGAAGTTTGTTGAAAAACCTGTGTCGATCGAAGATCGACAGGTTAAGAAGCTTCGAAGGAAGCATGTACCTATCGTAAAGGTTAAATGGGATGCCCGTAGAGGTCCCGAGTACACGTGGGAGGTAGAGTCCACAATGAAAGAGAAATATCCTCATTTATTTCAGTAAATCTCGAGGTCGAGATTTCTTTTAAGGGGGTGAGGATGTGACACCTCAAAATTTCATGTCCAATATTATATCGACACGTGTCATGGGCTTAAAACGTGTAAAGGATTGATTAGAAGGACTAAAGATGACAAACAATGAAACTATGTGAATAAAAGGATTCAAAATGTCAACAAAGGATAATTATACTTCACATTAACCCTACATGATGTTTATACCCTTAAACGAATGAATCATGGATCATACGAAGCTAACTGTGAAAGAAAGTGAGAGAATACAAACTACGGGGGGTTAAATGTGTCAACATGTTTAAGTTATACCTCCGATTGACCTTTTAGCAAACCCGAAGCTTTGTAACAATTAATTATGCTCACTAGAATGCATGATAAAAATTTCACCAAGTTTCGTTATCATATGAGAAAGTTATGATAAAATTCGTACACGAGGGGTTAAAAGCGTCGACATGTTAATACATACCTCTGAGCGACCTATGTATAAATCCCAACCCTTAACCTGTGTTATAAACATCCGATAAACATCCAAATCTGGTTAATACTAACAATAATGGATTCAAATTGAAAGAATGGGATCCTATGAGGATGTGCACGACAACCTTCGTTTGTGGCTTTTTCAAAAGCATCCAAGACAACTTTAGAACATGGTAAGGTGGTCATAACTGTTCAAGCATGAGCTAAAGGTCCTATACTGATAATTCAAGCTCCAAAATAGTAATACCTAAGTTGCCCTTTCAAAGCTTGAAAGGTTAAAAATTTTTGCCTTCTGGTAAAGGCTTACGGACCGTAAAGGTCCTGCCTTACGGTCCGTAAGGCATCCCCAGCGACAGAAAATAGGCTGGTGCCTATTATGAACAAGTTAAACGACTTAAATAGATATTTTTCATCACCATGAGCAGCACAACTAGTTCTTAGGCACTAGGGACACTTGTTATTGATCAGGGATCAATCCTAGAGTTGTTTGGCATGATCTTAAGCAATCAAGAACACTATATAAGAACCCACATTGTTTCATTTTTGATCATTCACTCATACCTTCACTTCTGATCATTTCTGGAGCTCAAGGCTTTTCCCCAAGCATCTCTAGTCGTGCATTAGACCTTGGTAAGTATCCTTGACCTTCCTTAATTGAGTTTTGCTTAGTTATTAGCTTAAAAGTCAAACCGTCGTAATTAAGGTTTGACTTATCGATTAATCACTAATGGTCCAGTGATTAGTCAAACTTAAAGTAGTTATAAGTTGGTAATTATGTGGGCAATAAACCCTTAAAAGGGCACCATCTGATTCCCGCTCTAACTAGATCATTTGTCGGGTCAAAGTTTGAATTAAAAAGTCAACAGAAACTTAATTTGCGAATTAACACGTAATTAGCAATGTAGAAGACGCGTAACCTGTTTTACCACTCATATAACTTGGTAATTAGTATAAGAACTGGTCTAAGCTTGTTTGATCCGACAATTTTCTGTTTAAGCTCGGTTCGGAGCCGAAAGTCGCAAAACTTTGACTTTTGCTTTGACTTCAGTTCTGACCCGATTTAGATGGGTTTAGAAATGCCTTAGAGCTTCCTTAGGACCAGGTTACATGATGGTATAAACCTCTGTGATTGGTTCGTTGATTGCCCGATTCGTTTACACGTTTCCGTTAATTGCTTAATGTTGACCATAATGCCCTTTTGACCATAAAACGAGAATTTTGGAAATGTGAGGGGACTATAATCTTTGTTACTGATTTATAAACATGTCCCTAAATTTTCACATCAGTTGGATTTCTAGATTAGAAGTTATGCTTAAAGGCGTAATTAGAACGCTTTTTGTTAATTAAAAGGCATAATTAGTGTGAAGCCTATCTAAACCCAATTTTTGACACCAAACCTTTTACCCACTGATGTAATATAATATTTTGGGATTTTTAAAGATTTTTAATTATTTTTAACCTGCTCATAACCTAAGGTTATGGCGTTGATTCGGTAAATACCGATTATACCCATTTTGTTTATAAAATGAGTTCTACATAGTATTTTGACACCAATCTAATTGCTACTGATTTTATATAATAAATGGAGTATTTTGAACTTTATAACCTGATCAGAAAATCAGATTTCCTGTATAACCTGGAAATCGCTTAAAACGGCTTTTTTTACGCGTATTAAACACCTAGTATGGGTTTAAAACCATTTTGGCATATAAGACTTATCAAAAACTGATATAACCTATTAAATTAAGTTGTCTTACTGATTATTTCAGACCCGAGTCTCAGAATTAAATTAATCTCTTTTATAATCCTTTAATTGACCAAAATACCCCTACGGGGCTTAAATTGTGATTAAACTCGTTTTGGGCGTAATGAAAGGTATCCTATTGATATCACAACATATTTAAGGCATATTAACTTAGGAAACCTGTTTATGACTCTTATGGTTACCCGTTACGCTTCTTGCGCGTTCGGTTCGGTTTATGTAACTAGTTTGCATAAATTAGCCGAAACGGGTCAAACCTTATCAGTTTTATCTCAAAATACAGAATGTGTTTAGTATACCCATATTATACAAGTCTTCAAACATGTCGGGTCAAAATCACATTCTATTCCGGTCTTCGCTTAATCATGCGTACGAACAGTATCTTTCTTTAAAACTAACCGGTCTAAGTTTAGGCTTAATTAAAGACTCGTTAGGATTCTAATAGGTTATTATAAACCTTCGTTCCAGAATAGGAGACCCGGTAAAAGCTACACGCACTTGCTATTTGTGGTTGATACTTGCAAAGGTAAATACTTTTAACTTATTTTCCCTATACGGGCTTGGGGTATGGTATATAAAATACTGCTTGGTCGGGCATTGAATCTTTAATCGGATAGAGGTTAAATCATTGATATGCTCCGTTTGGAAATGTTTTGTTTGCTTAAAGCCTTTGGGGGGTTAATGACCTTGTCCCGGATATCCTTGGCATCATTTTACGAAATGGTCACGACCTAAGCACGGGGTGTAGGCGTACACCCGTCAGTGCCTAAATAAATAATGTGGTGTGTTTATTGATCTTTAACCCGATCTACGGATTGGGCTACTGAACGCATAAGGAACATGTAATTCTTTTACAAGATAATATTCAAATAATTATCCCAAGTTATAAAAAGTTTGTGCGACGTGCATTCAATTCAATTTTTTAAGCCTTTTCAAAATGAGTCAGTTAATTGTATTTACAAGTATAAACTGACGTATTTTCCCAAAAAGGTTAAGTGCAGGTACTACTTGTAATAGGCTGGCTTTCTCCTAGCATCCACAATAAGTCTCGCAAGCTTGGATGACATAAGACTGTTGAACAATGTTTCCTTTTTATTTTGATCCACCTGTGGATTATTTTCAACGGTTTGTGATACTTAATATTACAATTATATTCGGTTGAAATGAAACTATCTTTTGCTTCCGCTCTGCATTTAAATATTGTGTTGTTTGACTATAATGATATCAACTACGTCACGATACTCCCCCACCGGTAGAACGTGGAAATATCGGGGTGTGACAATATTGTCTGCGGCTATTAGACTTCGTCTACCCAAAGTGGTTCAACTATTCACAAGGATCCGTTGTGCACATTTAACCTTCAGGACTATTCCTTGGCCTCGATTCTTTGGCATTTGGCACACATCCCGTTTGTTATATCGTGACTTCAGGTCGTTGGAGTCCGTCAAGACTTTGGTGAGAGTTTTGTATGAAAGCGGAACAAGTAGTCAAGGTTAGGGTTTCACCCCTAGCTTAACAACCTTGTCTTTGTTTTAATAAAATAGAGGAGATTATTCATCAAAATGCGGATTTCACTCCTGATTTGGCATAATTCTCCTTGTTTGTGGATAAAAAAAATGCGGGTTGATTGAGCAACTTTAGTCGAGAGTTTACGGTTTTCACACCTATTCTCGGCTTAGTTACTCTTTCATAGTTGAAAATTCGAGTGCAGTGGTAGTGTAGCATAAGTGAGAATAGCAAGAAATAAGCTCGTACAAAATCCCTAACGGATATGCACAAGTCGGTCTTTTTGGTTCTTAACTATAGACTAGGTCTCTAAGACATCGATTCGGACTAGATCGAGTCTTGCCTAATTCCCTATAGTTATGGCTCTGATACCAATCTGTCACACCCCAACCGATGGCGGAATCATCGGGGCATGGCACTGAGCGAAACAGATTGTCCAGAAGTTTCCATAACAATTATCATTACCATTCAATTTAAAGTAACATGTCCCATACCATGTCTCAAACAGTAAACAAATTATTACAGATAAAATCTAGGCAAATATTCTGTTTCGACAACTCAGATTTATACATAGATAGTTTATTTATTGGTTTCTAGGACCTCTTTTCCTAGCTTCTATTTCATCACTGCGCAGAGAGCATCCTAGACCTTTCCTAGCCTCGATTTCACAGTGGGCTAGGCATACAAACAACCTAAGCACCTGTCACATACGTTAAAATAAAGTCAATACATATAATGTAAAGGTGAGCATACAAGTTTGATAATAGCATATAGAGTTCGAATTCGTTTACGCATAACCAGCACGTACACATAGTGAAATGAAGCACGTTAGTTATCGACATAGATCCATCGATACCAATGACTACAAGTTGACTGCCCGGGGCAGTTCGCAATACATGATTACCACCGTAATCCATGCAAGTAATTGTCCTTAACAACCCCCGTGTGAGCGGGTGCTGAGTCCAAACTATAGTACTATCGTTGCTAAGGCAGGTAGACAACATTCCATGTGTAAACATAACAAACAAGCATTCATAAGCCACGTATAATATGCATTAACCGTTAGCGTTCAAATAGTATTGAGTAGTGTGTTTGATGTGATTTGAATAGTTGTAACGTATGTAACACCCAAAAGTGCATAAAGCAAAAAAGGGATCGAGTATACTCACAGCGGTTGATGGATTGAAGGGAGCGCTTAGCGAGTAAAGTTAGCCTGAATGGATTGATAGCATAACGATAAGTGACGCGTAAAACGAAAAGCAAGTGTTTGGAGAGTCGGACAGCTGGTCGATCGGACGGCTGACCGTTCGGTTGACAGTCCGCTCGGACCGCTGTCCGGTCGGTCGGTAGGCCGATCGGATGGCTGTTCGAGTCGATTGTTTCTTCCTTTGAGAAGGATGTGTTTGTGTATGATGGTTTGACTTTTGAAGTTTTCGTTGTAGTATTAGAAAACTTGTTACACCCTAATTCATAACTGACTAAAGTCGCAGCGGAAAAATCGTACCATAAAAATTTTCTTTCATTATAAACATCTTGACGCACTTAAATTCATTTTTAAGATTAATTCTTTCACAATAAATACATTTATTATACTCACTATAAAAAAGAAACCATAACCTAACTTCACTCAATTACGTACTCAGCACTCCCGTACAATCTATCTTGTGACTCGATCCTCGATCTCCAATCCTTGAATATCCTCATGACTGGTACTACCTGCGCCCACCACATAAATTCACAACATTAGTACGCATTATAAACATACAAGGTTTGTTCACGTTTACTTCTCGTTTCGTTAACTCTTTACTTCCCAGCTTTCCCATCCTGTCATACCATCCGTGGTGAGACTTCTTTGCTATTCCTGCATTACACTTATAACTCCAGGTACACGAATAAACAACGTAAACACTTAATCGTACCGAAAGACTTACATACATACCTAAACTTCATACACATTATCTCCATACATACATATGTACACACATAAATGCCAACCTACATGCATTTACACATTATCTCCATACATACATATGTACACACATAAATGCCAACCTACATGCATACTTACATATAAATACATCTCAACCATTCTATACGTATCTACATATACACATACCTACATCGTTACGTATGGTCATGACATCAAACATATATACATACATACATCCCTGCTTGCAGTATACCAAACTCATACATGCCTATTCTCCTTCATAACCTCTTACATCCACGTACCTACTTACATGCCTTCACGCAACCCTACATGCGTGCATACGCGCATATCTGCCCACTTGCATACCTACACACATACATTCATTCATACACACCACTTATATTCATACCTACATACATACATACCTTCATACGTATCTATATTTCCTAAAACAAGGAATAAATTAGTCATTCTTAGCTTATACGCGTTTAAAAACGGTTCAGACGGGTTCGCATTGCATAAACTGATAAAAAACGAATTTTTGCGAAACTGACACATGCTCGCGTAGCGCCACTGCCAGTCGCGCTACGCGAGCCCCTCATTTTAACAGAAAGTTGCAGCTGGTTGCTGCAGATTCCCAGCGCGATCCGATTTTACGGAAACGAGCATAACTCTCTCATTTTACGTCCGTTTTACTCGATTCTTTTTCCTACACGTCCGTAATTTAATTCTCCATCTAATGGAGTTAAAATCCAACATCCAACATAATAAAATTTCAGACTTCTAACTCTTCGGCTTATTACCCTTTCACCAAATTTTTACCCGTTCATGCATTCATCAACATAACTTGATTGTTTGATCTATATTCCTCATGAACCCTATAATTCCAACATTCGTTTATCATAAAAGATTAAGTTCTCGGATGTCTTGCATCCCCTTGACCCATTTTCGCTCAAGAGCTTATTTTGACCCGTTAAGGGTATTTGCGCATATTAAGGTCCTTAGCTTACGAAAATCATTCTTCTTGCTTTCTTACTTTTTCAAAACATTACACTAATCGAATAGCTTAATTCTAAACTACTTTTAAGACCGTTTGCCCAATATACCCATCAAGGGCATTTTAGTCAACTTTAATCTCATCATCTACAATGAAAGACTTCAACACATATTTGACCTCAAACATCATGTTTAATTAATTAAAACACTTTATTACTTAATCGAACTAAGAAGTGATTACAGAAATCACTTACCTTATGCGTCCGTGCTCGTATCCGATTCCTTGCCTCTTCTTGACCCGTTAACATCTCATGCTTGAGCCCGTCTCGACGTGATTCCTATACTTTCATTTCATCAAAGTCACGCTCTTATTAGCATACTCATTTGTACATGTTAACAATCATATCAATCGCATATTTCACACTTAACTTTCATTAGTCATTCTTAACAAACATAACTCATATAATCATATCCATATACGCTTAAATTCATGTAACTCATCATGTCATTACATTTAACGCGGATTGCTATAACATGTATCATACGACTTCTTATAATCCTACCTTTACGACAACGAGTCAAATCATGTTTCTTATACTTAGTTGACTTTCAAAAGTCAACTATTAACCATATTTAACTATCGATTTATCATCATATACTAGTAACATCATAATTGACTATACGGACGACACTATATACATTTTATCATACACTTGATGTGCGTACCACCTTTTAAGCATAACGTACAACTAATTCATACATACATCTTCTAAATTCATACATAACCCATCAAAACCTACTACTACTCATCATATATCATTCCCAAATAAACATTGAACATATCATCATCATATTTCCCCTAATTCATCTAACAAGAATTCATCATACCCACTTAATACATCAATCTTTAAACAAAACTTTGACATAGGTGGTGATTCTAGTCATTATCTTTACCCTAACTAACGGGATTCGCCTCTAAACATCAAATTAACACAAACCATACATACCCCGTGTTCTATACGATGATTCTAACCCTTGTACATGATTAATTTCATAATAACTCACGGAGTTGAACATAACCCACTTCACCCATGATCACAAATCTTAGATTTAAGACATACCTTATGATCCCCTCGTGATGGTGATCATTAATCCATGCTCGGTTATGGATTTACGCTTCATCTTTCCTTTCAATTTGAGTGAAAGGATGAAATTAGGGTTTGAGGCTCCATGGGAGCCTCCTGCTCCTTCTCGAACACACGCATGTGTGTGTTTGTGTGTGTGTGATAAGTTATTTAATAACTTAACTTTCATCTTTCCCACTTTAGCCCCTCGGGTTTGCCTTTAAAACATAACTAACACTACCTTCATCATTTAATACTTTTGACCATACTCTTAACTAGGTTAAATAGCCTAGTTATTTATTTCATGACGTGTCATATAGGAACACACGACAAATATTAACATTCAGATTTTTGGGGCGTTACAAGTCTACCACCCTTAAATGAGGTTTCGTCCCCGAAACCTTTCTTACCTTTATTTAACACTAATTATTCCTTCTCTACGTCCCTTCGACACGACCACGAGCCCATCACAATGTCTATCCTTCATTTTTCAAGAACTCATCCCAGAGTTATTATTAATGTCACTTTCACTAAATAGTGCTTGCTGTTCATAGCAAGCGATTCATTCATCATTTTGTTTGCTTAAAACAATTCCAACTTCCCATTACTAACATTCTTTTATGTTTATTGCAATATTCATATCGTTTTCGTCGACTATACGATCTTACTTTGCAATTTATACATACTCATATATGCTTAACTCTAACTGGTACATCATAAAAATGGGTAACTATTCATTCTTGATTCATAAACTATTCAAATACCTGACTTCTTCCTAACAAATCCATACTTTCCTTATCTTACATACATTCGTATGATCCGTTCTCAACGAATCTAATATCTCCATCTCATCTACTCAAAATTACATTCTCTACACATACTGTATAACATTTAACTTTTGTTTTGTTACCACCACAAAACTACTATTACATAATCACACCTACGTGCTTAACTCTAACATTAACCTTACTCTACGTTTTCTACAGTTACTTGTACCTTGCATACCTTTACATTACCTTTAAATCATTTCGTTCATTTCACATTACTATTGCTTTCACTTCATGCATTACTTAGTTTACATATATACATGTGTCATACTAGTTCATATCTATCCAACATGAGTTAAACATTTTACTAACCTCTTTTAATTTCACAAACCAACGATCCGTAACCCAGATCGATCGTCTTCTCCTCGAGTACTAGCCGTAACAGGCCAAGTTTCATTCATCCATGTAATGAGCTTCCGCTCGTGCACATCCTTTCACCAATACGATTGGTTTCATTACATCAATTGTTCTAACATTATCATCAACAACATCGGCGGTTAGCACATTTCATTCAAACATTCATTATACTACGTGATTACCCACTTATAACACTTCTACAATTTCCTACGTACATGCTATAACATACCACACATTCTATTTCTTACATGCAATCCCTTCATTCTATTAATCATTTCGCCAACTGAAGTACACGCTTGTACTTCCTTCTATTCATGCTTACTCGCAAAGACCATATTACATCGTTTCAATATTTCTTACCAAACTTACCATTCCCGCCCCTACTTAAGTTATTGTTCGGGTCACAGCCCGTCATCATTTTGACTTCTAAGAGTCGATTACTAACACATCTAACACGTAACTTATACAGAACTTCATCTATTATACTATCACCTTTTACTTTATACTTATTTCTATGACCCGTTCGACTCAATCATGGTCAAACTGTCGACATCTTCTTATACGGATTAATTTCATCTTTTTATATTTTTAAATCTGTCTCACGGATTCAGATGCATCATTCATGCTTTTCATCCTTGAACCCGTCTCACGGATTCAAATATATCATCCATGCCTTTCATCCTTGAATCCGTCTCACGGATTCAAACATATCATCCATGCCTTTCATCCTTGAATCCGTCTCACGGATTCAAACATATCATCCATGCCTTTCAAACATATCATCCATGCCTTTCATCCTTGAATCCGTCTCACAGATTCAAACATATCATCCATGCCTTTCATCCTTGAATCCGTCGCACGGATTCAAACATTTCATTCATACCTTTCATTCCCTGAATCCGTCTCACGGATTCAAACATATCATTCATATCTTGTTGATCCGCACTTAATCACGGATTCAACATTCTTCATTCTTATCAGGCATTTTTTTCATTCTTACATAGTACTCTCAATTTCCCGAGAGTCTTACTTCCCATTTCACCCACACGCCCGCCCGCTACCCAATTCTACCGGACATACCTGTAACAATTATCATGATCTCACGAACGTCATACGTTTCTCGTGTACTGGCCAGGTACACAATCCACATAGTAGTTTCGTGCATTCATGTAATTGTCACCTTATGTCCGTAGACTTAGGTTTCGGCGCGTGTATCACTTTCAGTACTTCATTACTATACTATCATTATCCTTCATTTAACATTTTCCTTCTCTTAATAATTTTACTGTTACATATACCCACATATCGAATTTACGTACCTGGATTCAAATTTGGCTTTTTGTCCTATTACCTCTTTACCTGAATTAGTATTCATCCTAGACTGCATTCACAGATCATCATCTTCCAACACTTATGCTTACCTTGCACATACAAAACCGTCAGTTTCTTTATACGTATACATAAGTACATACTTACATTAGCTTTTACCTTTGGATCTCGATCGAGTCTTAGATTGTACGGGTTTCTTATCTCAAGAGCACACAAGTTTGAGTTCAAGTACTTACCTTTTCGTACTTGATTCCCTCAAACCAGGGCTTTGATACCAACTTGTTACACCCTAATTCATAACTGACTAAAGTCGCAGCGGAAAAATCGTACCATAAAAATTTTCTTTCATTATAAACATCTTGACGCACTTAAATTCATTTTTAAGATTAATTCTTTCACAATAAATACATTTATTATACTCACTATCAAAAAGAAACCATAACCTAACTTCACTCAATTACGTACTCAGCACTCCCGTACAATCTATCTTGTGACTCGATCCTCGATCTCCAATCCTTGAATATCCTCATGACTGGTACTACCTGCGCCCACCACATAAATTCACAACATTAGTACGCATTATAAACATACAAGGTTTGTTCACGTTTACTTCTCGTTTCGTTAACTCTTTACATCCCAGCTTTCCCATCCTGTCATACCATCCGTGGTGAGACTTCTTTGCTATTTCTGCATTACACTTATAACTCCAGGTACACGAATAAACAACGTAAACACTTAATCGTACCGAAAGACTTACATACATACCTAAACTTCATACACATTATCTCCATACATACATATGTACACACATAAATGCCAACCTACATGCATACTTACATATAAATACATCTCAACCATTCTATACGTATCTACATATACACATACCTACATCGTTACGTACGGTCATGACATCACACATATATACATACATACATCCCTGCTTGCAGTATACCAAACTCATACATGCCTATTCTCCTTCATAACCTCTTACATCCACGTACCTACTTACATGCCTTCACGCAACCCTACATGCGTGCATACGCGCATATCTGCCCACTTGCATACCTACACACATACATTCATTCATACACACCACTTATATTCATACCTACATACATACATTCCTTCATACGTATCTATATTTCCTAAAACAAGGAATAAATTAGTCATTCTTAGCTTATACGCGTTTAAAAACGGATCAGACGGGTTCGCATTGCATAAACTGATAAAAAACGAATTTTTGCGAAACTGACACATGCTCGCGTAGCGCCACTGCCAGTCGCGCTACGCGAGCCCCTCATTTTAACAGAAAGTTGCAGCTGGTTGCTGCAGATTCCCAGCGCGATCCGATTTTACAGAAACGAGCATAACTCTCTCATTTTACGTCCGTTTTACTCGATTCTTTTTCCTACACGTCCGTAATTTAATTCTCCATCTAATGGAGTTAAAATCCAACATCCAACATAATAAAATTTCAGACTTCTAACTCTTCGGCTTATTACCCTTTCACCAAATTTTTACCCGTTCATGCATTCATCAACATAACTTGATTGTTTGATCTATATTCCTCATGAACCCTATAATTCCAACATTCGTTTATCATAAAAGATTAAGTTCTCGGATGTCTTGCATCCCCTTGACCCATTTTTGCTCAAGAGCTTATTTTGACCCGTTAAGGGTATTTGCGCATATTAAGGTCCTTAGCTTACGAAAATCATTCTTCTTGCTTTCTTACTTTTTCAAAACATTACACTAATCGAATAGCTTATTTCTAAACTACTTTTAAGACCGTTTGCCCAATATACCAATCAAGGGCATTTTAGTCAACTTTAATCTCATCATCTACAACGAAAGACTTCAACACATATTTGACCTCAAACATCATGTTTAATTAATTAAAACACTTTATTACTTAATCGAACTAAGAAGTGATTACAGAAATCACTTACCTTATGCGTCCGTGCTTGTATCCGATTCCTTGCCTCTTCTTGACCCGTTAACATCTCATGCTTGAGCCCGTCTCGACGTGATTCCTATACTTTCATTTCATCAAAGTCACGCTATTATTAGCATACTCATTTGTACATGTTAACAATCATATCAATTGCATATTTCACACTTAACTTTCATTAGTCATTCTTAACAAACATAACTCATATAATCATATCCATATACGCTTAAATTCACGTAACTCATCATGTCATTACATTTAACGTGGATTGCTATAACATGTATCATACGACTTCTTATAATCCTACCTTTACGACAACGAGTCAAATCATGTTTCTTATACTTAGTTGACTTTCAAAAGTCAACTATTAACCATATTTAACTATCGATTTATCATCATATACTAGTAACATCATAATCGACTATACGGACGACACTATATACATTTTATCATACACTTGATGTGCGTACCACCTTTTAAGCATAACGTACAACTAATTCATACATACATCTTCTAAATTCATACATAACCCATCAAAACCTACTACTACTCATCATATATCATTCCCAAATAAACATCGAACATATCATCATCATATTTCCCCTAATTCATCTAACAAGAATTCATCATACCCACTTAATACATCAATCTTTAAACAAAACTTTGACATAGGTGGTGATTCTAGTCATTATCTTTACCCTAACTAACGGGTTTCACCTCTAAACATCAAATTAACACAAACCATACATAACTCGTGTTCTATACGATGATTGTAACCCTTGTACATGATTAATTTCATAATAACTCACGGATTTGAACATAACCAACTTCACCCATGATTACAAATCTTAGATTTAAGACATACCTTATGATCCCCTCGTGATGGTGATCATTAATCCATGCTCGGTTATGGATTTACGCTTCATCTTGCCTTTCAATTTGAGTGAAAGGATGAAATTAGGGTTTGAGGCTCCATGGGAGCCTCCTGCTCCTTCTCGAACACACGCATGTGTGTGTTTGTGTGTGTGTGATAAGTTATTTAATAACTTTACTTTCATCTTTCCCACTTTAGCCCCTCGGGTTTGCCTTTAAAACATAACTAACACTACCTTCATCATTTAATACTTTTGACCATACTCTTAACTAGGTTAAATAGCCTAGTTATTTATTTCATGACGTGTCATATAGGAACACACGACAAATATTAACATTCAGATTTTTGGGGCGTTACAAGAAAACAATGAAGTACCTTTACCCTTCAGGTCGGTCGATCGGCCGGTAGTTCGATCGGCCGGCTACCCGATCGGTTAGGTAAGTCAACAATAGTCAACAACTTTTAAAAGTAGTACAAAGTATGGTGCAGTGGATCGGTTAACTGATCAATCGAATAGCACTAATGTTGTTCGATCGGACAACATGCATGATCAACCATGATGAGTTCTCAGCAGGGTGTCACCTGATCAGACGGCTGTTCGATCGGGTGGCACTTCTAGTGCATCGAACATGTTGAAAAATCGATTAAGTGTTGAAGCATAGTATCTCATGATCCGAAGAGTAATCCGATCGGACAGTAGTTCGATCGAACAACAGTGCGTTCAATACTAGTCTTCAAAATAAATTGATTGTGTGGGACCATGTGTTAACCGATCAGCTGGCCAGTCGATCGGCTGACTGTCTAATCGGCTGGCTGTCCGTTCGGACAGCAGTCCGATCGGTCAGCTCCCTGACCTGATCAGCCTATTCGTTTAACACTTGGCTGTTCTGTTTGGTTGTCGTTTTATTGAGGTATTTTGACAACGAGCTGAACCATAGATCCCTCGTCCTTACTTGGTTCCCTAGGTCGGACAGGAATCACCCAAATCCGGCTGGTGAACTGTTCGGAACGGATTTTATCGTTTAACCCGAAATCGGTTAACCTCACGGATAGAATCCGGATCTTGAGCCATGTAACCACCGGGGTGATTTGTAAGTCGGCACAGACTCCGTTTCTATCGGTTTGAAGACATTGAGTGAAAAAAGAGTTGAAAGAAAGTGGGAAAATCCATCTTTCAATCCCTTTCACCATGTAAAAGTTTAGATCTGTGAAAGATCTTTGTTTGCTCATGTGGAAATCGGCTAGATCAAAGTTATTCTTGGTGGATTGAGGCCAAAACATGAAGTTCTTCAAGAACCCATGATGACATCATCCTAGAACACTTGAATCTTGATGATTTCACGGTTAAAAGTTAAGATTTGAAAGATAGAAAGGTGTAGGAGTGCGTGTAGATCAAGAAAGGACAAGGTTTAGGACGAAATCTTTCCGGAATCGAGAGAAATCTGAGAAAAGATGAGTTGAGCGTGCTGGTCGAACAGAGGTTTCCAAAAGTGGAAAGGATGACAATGACAGGGGTATTTATAGGAAGACAAAAGAGGAAAGTGATGGCCGATCGACCAGGCAGCTCGATCGGACAGCCTGTCCGATCGGACAGCAGTCCGTTCGGCTGGCTGTTCGATCGGCTGGTAGCCTGATCGATCGGTTGCACCTTTCGAGTGTTCGGCGCGACGATTTTTGATGTTTCGGTTTCGAGCTGTTCGATACGATAGGGTTTCCTAGTCAAATTACTTTTAATCCTAATCACTCATATCGAGCGCTGTCTCTTCTCTACTAATTATCATAGTTCGGTTTCGATTGGATTCGATTGCGTTTCGAGTTTCGATTGCGTCTCGATTGATTTCCACATATACATAAATAAACATGCACAAGTAACACATAAGGCACACACACACGTATAGCAATAATTAAGATACGTAGCTCGGGTTGCGATTCGATTCGATGTCGATTTGATATCATCGTTTAGTTAACTTTATCGCATTGTTACTTCCTACAGTTCACAGTCGTAAGTCGATTAAATGGCGATTTGAAATTCGTCGATTGTTGTAATTATTGACACTTACTCCACATAATACAGCTAAATTAAACACATAAAAGAAATTCACTACAAGTCAAGTTGCGCGAAATCGGTCGTTGACTTTGACCTTGACTTTGACTTTGACTCCTCGAAAACACGGGGTGTTACATATTGATCCGCCTTTCATCACCCAAAACATCACTAAAGTAAACCAATTTCAATGAATAATTCGTCTTTAGTCCATATGCACGCTTCAAATTATGTGAAGAGTTAAGTTCACGTACAAACAGCCTCATCGTACAAAACGTACGAAAGGCATGAAAAAAAAAAAAAAAAAAAAAAAAAAAAAAACACGGTGGCATTTTCGTAATTATTTGCTCATAGGGTAATTATCAAAATTACTCTACAAATGATCTTGTAGGGTAATTTTGTAAAATGTTGTTGTAGGATAATTTTGATTTTGTAAGGTAATTTTGAAACTTGCAGAGTAATTTTGTTACACTTGCAGAGTAGTTATGATAGTCTACAAAATTACCCTATAAGATCAAAATTATCTTACAAGATCAAAATTACCATACAAGATCATTTGTAGAGTAATTATGATACTCTAAAAGATCAAAATTACCATACAAGAACATTTTACAAAATTACCCAACAAGATCATTTGTAGGGTAATTTTGATAATTACTCTACGAGTAAATAATTACGAAAATGCCACCGCGTTTTTTTACCTTTTCACCCTATTCGTTCGTTTTATATGATAAGAGTTTTTTTTTTTTTTTTTTTTGAAAGGTGAACTTCTTAATGGTGACCATTGTCGCATCCGCACATCGCGGACCCTCTCCAAGAACGTGGGCCCAGATAGCGGGGCCAGCGCTGGGTTAACCAGTCTTGGGTCGAAGGCTTTCCCCCGGAAACCGTACTGCCTTTACACGATTTTACTCGCTGGAGTAACAGTCGGATGAAAACCGGAGTGACGCTCAGGATCAAACCCTCCTCGGTGGGTTTTTTACCATCATAGCGCACATATCACACCCATATGCCTTTGCCGGGAATTGAACCGGAGTCTCACAAGGAAACAACCGGTCCAACAACCAGCTGAGCTAGAGTATTTGTATTTGATTTTTATCATTATGTGATTACCACATATCCACGTGACCTATACTTGATAGGCTATCCATGCAACCGTCTTCATGCAATACTTGAACAAATTGATACCCTTATTTTTCCAAACATCTGAGATGCCACTCTTAACCATTATATTTGACCATTCATTACCAAATTCACTTTTTCATACGAATCAAATTCCATTTAATTACTAATATGTGAAAAATAATTGATACATTTAATTACTAATTTACTCGTTTAGTTGTTTGACTTTAGATAACCACCAAACCACCCTTTTGAGATGAATCAAACCTCCCTAGTTGATACTGTAATTTTAACAGATTTTTCTTGTTGAACAAAGTTGTTGAACCTAGAACGGATTGGAATACAATCTTAGAACCAGTGGCGGACCCAGGAAAAAATCCATGGGGGTGCGGAACATTTTTAAAAATTTTAGGCCCCTAAGTACATAAGTAAAAAAATCGGTTGTATCGGGTCGGGTCATGTAAGACAAAAAAATTTTAAAAATTTTAGGCCCCTACTCATGATGGTTTCCTAATTTCTATAACATAATCAAGCCCTAGAATTGTGTAATCACCCCTAAAAATCATCTAAATAACATAATCATCCTAAAAATCATCTAAACAACCATACGCAACGTCAAAACACACGATTTTTCATACCTATTTAAGTTTTTTATTACCCCTTTTCTCATATAATATCAAGAAAAATCAAATAAAAAACATAAAAACTCACCGTTTGTCGGTGTCCGGTTGGTTTGAAGCGGATTCCGGTCACGTTGATGTCGGATTCCGGCTGCGGCAGACCTGCAGTGTTGTTGCTGTGATGGACGCTGATGAAGATCGCTGGCAGACCAGTCGCACTAGGGATGAGCAAAATGGACCCGGTACCGGTACCGAACCGGTACCGAACCGGTACCGGTACCGAATTTACCGAACCGGGTACCTTTTCGGTACCGATTCGGTACCCACTTTTGACATTTTCGGTACCGGTTCGGTACCGGTCCGGTACGGTACCGGTTCGGTACCGGTATTTTGCTCGTTTTTACCCTCAAATACCGGTACCAAACCGGTACCGGTACCGAACCGTACCGAACCGGGTATATTCGGTACCGGTACCGGTACCAACTTTTGAGGATTTTCGGTACCGGTTCTTTCGGTACCGGTACCGGTTCGGTACCGAACCGGACCAAGCTCATCCCTAAGTCGCACGCACAGAGGGAGAGGGCGGGATAGTAATTGAAGGGTTTTGGGCTTATTTTATTTGTTTTAGTTTTAATTTAGGAGGGTTAATGGGCTAGATTATTAGTGGGCTATTGATAAGTTTATATAATGGGATTGGTTTGGGTTTAGTTAGTATAAGTTTATATAATATAGGTAGTTTTAGAAAAAAAAAATCAGACTTTACTAATTTTTTTTTAACATAATCCATAATATTTTTTACCTATGGTGTGCGGACGAAAAATTCGAAGGGGTGCGGACGAATATATCCAAGGGGTGCGGACGAAGAATTCCAAGGGGTGCGGACGGGATTTTCGACGGAACTTAGCACTAAATTTTTTTTCCCGGGGGTGCGCCCACCCACCTTGGGCATATCTTCAGTCCGCCCCTGCTTAGAACACCTCCGGTTTTTCACAAAGCGCAAAATTTTCTTGATTAAAACCTACCACTAAAACGTTTACAACAGAAAATAGTACTAGAAGTCTAGAACTATACTAGGAATAAAATTTATATCCTAACTCAATCTTCTTGATGTATTAACCAATTTAATCTATCTTCTTTTTTAACTAACGTTCAACAAATTACAGCCACTCTGGTACATTCATCGGTAAAAGATCACCCAAGCCTGCGATCACATATAGCGTTCGTATCCTAGCCCGTCACCAATTTCAGAGGAATCCACCACCCAAAGGCCTATTGTGGTAAAACCCCTAGTTCACGCATGACATTTTATCGAGACTTCCTCTGGTGACCTCCCCTAAAGAAAGTCACCAGAGTATTTCTAGAGCACTGCCCCTTTTAAATTTTAATCTATCTTCTAATCTCCTTAATTTTAGAACAGATTTATCCAATCACGTGCATCAAGATGTTGTACTTTCAATACTCCATCTCAAATATATAGTTGTTTTCATATTCATGTGTTGCAAAATATCTACATTCTACATTGATGGTGTAGTTTTATGCAAAGGATGGTTCATTGGTCCTTCTTATCAGTGGCGGATCCAGCCAGTTTTTTTACTGGGTTCCTTTTTCCAAATCATATAAGGTTTACACTACAAAAAAAAAAGTTTTGTTCCAAATCATACAAGGTTTACACTACAAAAAAACGTTTTTTTTCTAAATCGATTGGGTTCCTGGGAACCCGTAAATAGGCTCTAAATCCGCCCCTGCTTCTTATGGCTCATGTCAGCTAATTAAAGATGGGTCCCTCTGTACTACTAAAATTTTAAATCATGTTGCGCAGGTTGACATTCTTTAGTAGGTAACACTGATAGTCGGGGTCATGTGTAGCCAATAACATGCAATTGCTTTGAAATATAAATAACATAATTAGCTTATTTAGACTACATGGTGAGCTGGGTAAAGGAAATGAGGCAAAAGTCCAAAACCAACTACGTATGTGTTACGTAGACAGAGGGCTTTGCCTCTAAAGCACAAAATGAAAGGGTGGTAAAAGGCAAGAGTGCAAGGACAAAGGGGCTAAAAATCAAGTTTGTGACGTTGAAAGAATGCCCCCACGCCCGTGAAGATCTTGCCTTTGGCACGGGGCCACGCCTCAAAAAGTGGTGGACAGGGTAGTGGGCAAGGCATGGAGGGCAAAGCATAGCGTATTCCACTTTATCACGTTACATCCATATATGACGCATTAAGGTGTATTATTAGCATGGTTGCAAAAGTCGATGGGCGCTCACTAGTCGGTTGATCGGAGAGTTGAGAGTTGAGAGTACTCGGACATGTTAAATTATTAGGAATTTATTTTTCGGAAATTAAATATATGTCAATAACATAAATTTACTAATATTTATAACAAAATACGTTAAAATGATATTCATTCTATAATATGATAGGCATAGAAATACGTTAAAATGAAATTCATTCTTTAACATGATAAGTATAGAAATTATGTTTTATTTTTTTTAGAGTTAACTGCCATTTTCGTCCCTGTGGTTTGGTCACTTTGGCCATTTCAGTCCATTTTTCAAAAATGCGCCATTTTCCTCCCCCGACGTTCTGGAAAGGTGCCATTTCAGTCCAAAAATCATAACCCAGTTAAGTCGGTTAGTAAATAAGGACTGATTGTGTAAATTTGTAACATAAAGGACTGATTGTGTAAATTTGTAACACCACCACCACTAGCCCTGCCACCACCACCACTCCGCTGCCACCACCACCACCACCACCGCCACCACCACCACTCCGCTGCCACCACCACCACCACCCCCACCGTCGCCGGTTCTCTCTCCTGCCTCCTTCTCTCTCTCTCTCTCTCTCTCGTCGTTATCTCTCTTTCTCCGACTGTGATGATGATTGATGAGGATGAGTTGCAGGTTGTCGGTTTTACAGCGGTGAACGGAGGTGATGACAGAGGTGAACGGTGGTTGACGGTGAAGTGGTGGTGGGTTATGGTGATGGTGCAGCGGTGAGGAGTAATTATCTCATGTAAACTTCCCACCACTTCAAAGAATTTACCTTCCCAATCAGATACATCTCCTTCCTAACAGAATTTACCTTCCCAAAAATTCCGTAAACTACAAGAAACAGATAGTTAATTACTCAAGTGGAGCTTATCAAACTTGTTAACTTCAAAGAGCCTCAATGAAGTCAGAAGTCCACATGCTTCTAATTATCTCATGTTTGGTTAATAAAATTGACTTTAACTATTGTCAAAACATACTTCGGTATAAAGGAGAATTAATCGCATTAATAGTATATGTAGTTGACCAGTTCGTTTCTTATTCTGAAACAGTTTCCATCCTAGACTAAACTAGAAATTATTCATTCTCAGGATTTCGATTTAGATCCAATAAGGTTCAAGTCTCTGATACAATTTTCAACAGAAAATTCCAAAAATTATATAAGAAGTTGAGCCACAACCAGATATGATTCTGTTCACCGATTTCATATTCTCTAACTAATTAGTGTAAATTATAAGCTTAGCAATTATCATTTCATACTTTTAGTTTGGTCAATAAGTATATCAGAAGCTTACATTTAACTACAGCAGGCAAATAGCATGTTAGTTACGGAATTGAAAGCAGCATAAACTCATTAAATGTAAACTAAATGAAATTCAGAATTAAGTCTACCGGATAGGATGAAGATCTTCTAACTCGTTCTCATATCTCGGACCAGTTATAGTCAAACGTCGCGTTACTGAGTTAGGCACTGTTGCGATTACTCCATTCCTCCTCATGTGGTGGGCTAGGTCTCCTCTGTCATCACCTCCGTTCACCGCTGCACCATCACCATAACCCACCACCACTTCACCGTAAACCACCGTTCACCTCTGTCATCACCTCCGTTCACCGCTGTAAAACCGACAACCTGCAACTCATCTTCATCAATCATCATCACAGTCGGAGAGAGAGAGAGAGAGAGAGAGAGAGAGAGAGATAACGACGAGAGAGAGAGAGAGAAGGAGGCGGGAGAGAGAACCGGCGACGGTGGGGTGGTGGTGGTGGTGGCAGCGGAGTGGTGGTGGTGGCGGCAGCGGGGTGGTGGTGGCGGTGGTGATGGTGGTGGTGGTGGTGGCAGCGGAGTGGTGGTGGCAGCGGAGTGGTGGTGGTGGCAGGGCTAGTGGTGGTGGTGTTACAAATTTACACAATCAGTCCTTTATGTTACAAATTTACACAATCAGTCCTTATTTACTAACCGACTTAACTGGGTTATGATTTTTGGACTGAAATGGCACTTTCCAGAACGTCGGGGAGGAAAATGGCGCATTTTTGAAAAATGGACTGAAATGGCCAAAGTGACCAAACCACAGGGACGAAAATGGCAGTTAACTCTTTTTTTAAGTCAAACTCAAGACGAGTTGACCTAGATCTGATTCTGGCCGAGGTTGACCGCGTTTGATCGATTTCGAGTAATTATGCGGAGTTGAAGAATGTCTCATCGGCAGCCTATCTTGTAGTGCCTACTCAAGGAGTACTCGGCCTTGGTGATCTTGTTTTACAACCCTGACTATTAGACACTACGACTAAATATTTCCATTTGAACCCAATATCAGGCACTACACCCAATTATAACCCATTATGACTAGCATGAAAATAATTAGTTTTTTTACAACTATAGAATAAACAAAACTTCTCATGTCTCTCCAGTGAATACAAACTACTAGCTCACGGCGTCTATGATATGTCTGTCATCACCACAAATGCGTAAGTGACATTCTTATGTCCATACTTCAACTAAAAATTGGTGGTTGCATTCTAGTGTCCATTTCATAACTCTTGACGGCGTGTATCTCATATATTGTCTAATTGGAAAGTTACAGTTTTTTTTGAACGACGCCTAAACTTGTATTAATTTCCGGTCTAGTAAGAAACTAGAGAGAACGAGGCACAATTACCAACTGATCCAGAAAAAAAAAACGATCCTTAAACACAAAACAAGACTAGAAGCGAGAAACACATGGAAAAAACACGTGAAACAAAACCAAATTATAGACCAAAGGAGAAATACGATAACAAACTTCCAATAACAAAACCTAAACCCGTTGCATTATACCACATATGCAAACGACCTAACCGTCATCCTTTATCTTGGATTCCCGTAGACTTTGTCAATCTCAGAACCAACTCTATTGATCCTCTCTTGAACTATCCCCTGTAAAACATCAGTTAAAAGAATACTATGCTTTTCTTACTCTATTGGTTTCCATATCTTAAAATCCACGGAGAGAAGTGTTTGATCCATGTCGGTTATTTGGGTTGCCATGGGAGGTCCCAGGAAGAAGATTAGAGAATGAAGGAGAGGAGAAAAAAGGCTGATACCATGTGACAAATCAATCTCCGATGATTTGGAGAGATTGATGAAGTATTATTTATAATTGAGAAAATACAGAAATCTCTCCTGTAAATATGGAGAGTCAAACGATATACAATGAAATGGAATAAACACAATGAATACAAATATTCACAAATTATTTCCTCTAATAGATCCATTTACACAACTGGGATCTCTAGGATCTTTGTGTAGCTGTTCATTCTCTATTTCTGAAACATTGTCTGTTGATGGACCAGTAAGAGGTCTGAACCATTAAGAGCTTGTATAATGCTTAACCGTTCAGAAGCAAATGTCTGACCAATTCAGATTAGAGGTCTTAACCATTCAGACTCTGTATAATGATTAACCATTCAAAGGCAAATGTCTGAACCATTCAGACATTTGCTCGTGAAATAAACAGACGGAACCATTAAGTGTTGAACCAGTAAGAGGTTTGAGCCATTAAGAGCCTCATTAAGAGGTAAACAAACAGCCCCTAACTAGTATTAATCTGGTGCTGCATAAATAAACTATGAAAATTGACATTCATTACATTAAGTTTCAGAGCTCTAATTGAAACTAACTAATATTGTATAAAAACCATCAATATATTCAAATTAAGTCTACAATATGTAACAACTGTCCCTTACATAACATAGAGACAATCTTATTTTCTAAACATGCAAACATAGACTTGTATCCAAGTTTCATTATAAAGAAAAACATAAACATAGAACCAAATCTTTAGAAACCCATTACTGAAAGTCCGCATTTAACTAACATTAATAATCAGTTGGCTGATCAAGTCCGGCATATGCAGTTTCCAGGTACGCGTTTTCAGCTTCTTGAACCTCCTTCTCGGTCTTCCGACCTTTCTTGCTTTTGTAATAAACGCTCATAAAGTTCCCCACACATCCATACTTTGTTCTACACTTTCCATATAACTCGCCATCAAACATCCTCCAGAAGTCCTTCTCACTGAGCTCACTAACAGCATACTGTGTCTCGAATCCATGGTTCTCGATCAACCAATGATCCATTTGACTCACTGCACGAGACCCATCAAAGGCTTCACCCCTCAGTACCGGTCCTGGGGCATAGTAGGGCCCAATATCGGTGTACATTTGCGCATATACTCTGTCACCCCGTCTACGTTCTTGCTCGAACCCTGGCCCAGGATACACCATTGTCTTGTATGGGTGCTTGTATAGTCTATGTGGACAAAGCCAAATGGGATATACCTGTTTTATGAACATAATTTTATTATCAAAATATGAAAGGGTGATGTATACGAACACCACCGCAATAATAATGTACATTAACTTGTTTGTCACATTATGCGGGTCGTATGATGTCAAATCAAGTCTACACTTATATGATGATATATGTTAAATAAATGCTACTGAAATAGTATTATTACAGCTAGCTGATCTCGTAAAACTGGGAAATATAAACAAGAGAACAGAAATAAATAACGTATTAATACAATAACAGTGAACCGGGCTTGTGTTTGACACAATTCCCTTAAACAGATTCGCGGTCTGTTCCCAGGGTACGCTGGTTCGAAGCAGCAACAGCGCACTGCCGGACTTGAACACTTGCCTGAAACGAAACTGGAATTTGCTGCAGAGAGATTAAGAAGATCTGTTGTTTTCAGTGTATGTTGGTGTGTTATAAACTGATTAGAATGGCCTTGCTTTATATGCATAAAATTATTGCAGAATTCATGGGATCAACCAGTGCATCCATTTGCATATAGTGGGATCAATCATAGCAGATTAAAAAACGATAGTGCACAAAATAATTCATCACTTTTTCTAAATAATGATAGTGCATAATAATTCGTTCCATTATGCTCAATCAGTTTTATTTAAAAAATAAAATACGAGTCTCAAGTGCAAAAACCAGCCTCACGCGGGTCGGGTTTTTCGGAGCTGCATTCGTGTCCGCAGGACGTGCGGGCACACACAAGTTCAAACTAATTCCGGTTCCAATTTGCACCCCCCCCCCCTGCGCACGCTGGTAGGACTTGTGGTAAAACATGTCATAAAGCTATACTAGTAGGTAAATGCTTTACCTTATACATAGCCATTTCTTTTGTTCCCATACCGATGTGGGACAAGGAATTTTACCAAATTGAGACATTCATTCACACACCCAATTTCCAACAATCCCCCACATGAATGGAGGTCGATCTCAGACAACATTATTCCAATTAGATTTCAGCAGTTGAGTTTTGCATACGATAGGTAGGTGTTACCCTTTGAACCTTCGCTCATGAAACGCACTTAGCCCACTAGCTCTGAGTAGAACTCGATGTCTTTGAACTCGTCTGCCGTTTGTGTAGACGACAATGCACTTCACACAAAACTCTCCCTGACAAAGTCAAGTCCTCATAGTTATGTTCGTTATGGTCATGAACATGATGCCTGGTTCTGCGAGAGCCATTAAGTATTGTGCCCCATCAATACCCTTCGAAGCGACCCCACTTCTCTCTCACATAGGTGATTCACTATGTAAGGTTACCTTAGTCGAATCATTAAAAGCCATAGGCTTAGCCTCACACTTGTCACTTTTAGGAATGGACTAGGAGGTTTACTAAACTTTGCAATAAACTCCCTTATATATATATACGTGGGGTTATCCCCCACAGTGACCTTACTAATTCATACAATTAGGTTTTCCTATTGAACTCAGCTCTTGGGATTTCCAGTCTACTGAGTTAGGTTTCCATCATATGAACTTATATTTTCAAGGGCTTCAGTCCCATTCCCATGGACGACTTCTGTACTAACTCTCTACTTAGGCCTTTTGTTAGTGGATCCGCAATATTATCCTTTGACCTCACGTAGTCAACAGTGATAATTCCTGTAGAGATTAGTTGTCGTATCGTGTTATGTCTACGTCTGATATGTCTGTTCCTACCGTTATACATTGTGCTACGAGCTTTGCCAAGTGCCGATTGGCTATCACAATGTATACAAATGGCCGATGCCGGCTTAGGCCATCTTGGTATATCCTCAACAAATTGACGTAGCCATTCTGCCTCTTCACCTGCTTTATCTAAAGCGATGAACTCTGATTCCATTGTGGATCTAGCGATAACCGTTTGTTTTGACGATTTCCACGATATAGCAGCACCTCCAAGTGTGAATACATACCCACTTGTTGCTCTGGAATCATTCGTGTCAGATATCCAATTTGCATCGCAGTATCCTTCTATAACTGCTGGATATCTGTTATAATGCAGCCCGTATTCCCGAGTGTATCTTAAGTAGCGAAGCAACCGAGTGATACCGTTCCAATGAAATGGCTATTCACCTTATAAATAGTCATTTCTTTTGTTCCCATACCGATGTGGGACAAGGAATTTTACCAAATTGAGACATTCATTCACACACCCAATTTCCAACAATATATACAGGCTGTATGATTTGTTGAACATCACCATATACAAACCATATGACCATTTCTCGTCATTCATACAACCCCATATGATCATTTCCCATGTCATATGGCCAGTATGGACCATACAGCCCGTCTAACATGTCAGTGGTGTCTGGATAATCTGTCACCCGAATGGTGTTTCCATATAAACTCTAAAGTATTTAAGTTTTCATTTAAATATTCAAATTAACATACCTCCATTTCTTGATGAGCCCATTCTAAAGCATCCAAAACCTTGTGAAGAGGAACAAGCAGGTCTTGAAGAACATGCATGTCATGATAATAGTTTCTAACCGCTTCGAATTGAGTAGCCTTAAGTAAAGATATTTTCGGCGGCATCATCCAACCAAGAAGAAACCGAAACCACCATTGATCCGCAAAAGGAAGCAGAAGCTTAACTTCCCAGAAATAACTCCATGTATGTCGATGATAATACTCACGAGTCGGTATGTACTCCACAAACTCACCTCTCATTAAAGCCGTCTGCGCATGCTGGTAGAACCACGGCTTAAACCACCACCCGATTCTATTAATCTTCATCGAGTTACCGTTACTCATCACTTCTTCTCTAGAAGCAAAGTTTCCCGTCAAGCAAACAGCTTCATGAGGATTATAAATCAACGTTTCCACAAACTCCACAACTTTTTGTTCATCATCATCATTATTATCATCTCCAAATTCACGTGCAAAAGAATCAATATATCCTTTTGTGAGATCCTTTAAGTTGTCACCTTTTACGGGTTTATAACTTAATTTAATATATTCTTTAATATGTACAAGTTTAATTTCGGCACATGTTAACAAGCCCAAAGTCCCTTGTGACCACGGGATAGCATAAAAAAGATCAGAGTATTCGCTATCTTTTGTAGCCTGTACTACCCGCCCGTCCGCAAGAATAATCTCATACGCCACAACTGTGTCCGCAAAAAGACCATATATATGTGAGCTTCCTTCCAGCCCGCTGCCATTGATGAGCCCACCGATGGTTAGATCGTTGAGCTCAGGAACAACAGCGAGCGCGAGGTTCATTGGGACAGTAGCCCTTGTGATCTGGCCCATGTTCACTAAGGGCTCACATTTTATAATCATTCTTTCTTGGTCTATTTCTAGGATGTTGGAAAAGCCGAAAGGTCTACTTCGAAATGTCGAGCTCGTTTGTAGTCGACATTACGCATGCCGACTGTGACCCACGGGTTTCGGGCGGTACAGATGAGACCGTCTTTTGATGGGTTTCTTTTCTTCAGTCTTTTAATGACTTTGATGATGTTTTCATCGTGTTTTATTTGGCGTTGCTTGTATGACTTATGGCGCGATTTAACTTCGCGGAGGTAGTCGAGGAAGTATAACGTGAGAGACATTGGTAGTACGAGAAAGATGATCAAAATCCATCGGAACTGGACTAGATAATCGACCCATACCTTCTTTCTCTTCGGTCTTACTAGCGGAGTTACAGCCACAGACATTGAGGTAAATAACCTAACTGTATAACAATAAAAACATTTTTTTTAGTTTTAGTGCTACTAGAAACTAGGTCGTTTTCTAACAAAAATAGCGTGATAATGTTTCAAAGTCTAGACATCGTTAATGGGTAAGGGCGCCCATCACTCACCACCTACTCATCACTCACAACTTCCAATCAAGTTTCGCCATGCCATCGAGTGTTATTCCATCACTAGTGATGGATTTTAGTGGAAATGCCCATCACTCACCACACCCAACAATTTCCCTCAACTTCCTCAATTTCTTCACGCGTGAAAAACTTAACGCATTATAAGATCCGCGCGTTGTGGAAACCACCGGCGGTGGTGTATCACGCGGTAAAACGTATTAGACAATTATAAACATAATTTATGTAATATTATTATTAAGTTTAGGTACATTATGTTAATTATGTATGTCTGAAACATAATAGATGAACGGGTGTGTATCGGCGGTTGATAACGTTTCGAATAGCGGTTATTCCCGCCAAATTTCAACCGCTCTCACGACTGTACATCTTCATTATGTATTTATATCAAATGCCGGGAACAATCTCGGTACCAAGACAATTAACTACAACTGTCTAATTGTCCATTCATTTCGATATTCTCACATTGTCATCAATCCGCTGCAAACATGGTGTCAAAACCATATGATGATTCCGCTGCAAACCCCATCAGGGGTTATCAAAGTGGTATCAGAGCACCAGGAAATCCTGATCTCTGGGTAAATTCCACAACACTACCGTGTCAACACTGCACAAACGAAATCAGGGAACGGAAATGGCTTACGAGGCGATGTTACTACTGTAATAATCCGGGACATAAAATCTCGAACTGCAAAAAGAAGGAAGACGATGAAGAGTCTCAGTTATTACGTCTCGCAATAAAAAAGGGAACACAACAACAAAAACATGATGAAGATATCGAACAAAGTAGCGGTCAGAAATCAGAATATCTCGTGACAGGAACCGATGGAGGTTTTTGGTCGGACATGTGGTATGTAAGCAAATCTCTTAAACATCATTTTTTAGGAAATCTAGATATGTTTAAGCGTATCAAGTGTATGAATGATGTTGAAACTAAAACTGGTGAAAATCAGTTTTACTTCATTAGAGGGATTGGTGTTGTAGATATTGTTTCTGGAACGGAGAAAATCCGAATACAAAGTGTCTTTTATACCCAAGACATAGACAGAAATGTCTTAAGTTTCGATCAATTAATAACACAGGGATTTACGGTAAAATTTACTTGAAACAAGTGTAAATTGTTTCCGACCTTTAGTGTTCCATTAATCAACATCAGAAGTGTGACATCAGGAATGTCAAAAGAAGAAGAACTGGGTCAAATGGAAAAACAAACACTGATGAAAAAGGAATCTGAATTTATGAAGTACAAAACAAATTTCTTGAATGATTATTTCGAAAAACTTGAAATATCATCCAATGAATCAGACTGGAACATAATGATACTTCAAACTATGAAATTCAAAGATTTCTTAGATTGTAAGGCACTACTTAACATGACGGACGATGATGATTACGTCCGAAAGTACAAGTTCATTCTGCAAACAAAGTTTGACGAAATGGTGGAGTGGTTCATAACTGAAAAATTAGGGGTGACAACAAGACCGATTCCAGCCTATGCTTCCAACAACCGAAGAATATGTCTGTTAGATATGTATCTGATAATAGAAAGAGATGGAGGATATCGATACGTGACGGAATATAATCTCTGGTGTAGGATCGGTTTGCGACCCGAACGAGTCGTTCAGAAGAGATTTATCAGTTTCAGAGGCGGAAACTAAGAAACTGATTGCGAAACAGCTTGCGTATCACTTTAACACTGATTATATTGATATACTATCGTTTACAATCAGTCCTCACACCGGCAGCACCTCGGTATGGAATTTCAGAAAACGTTTCAAATGAAATGACAATTATCCTATATATAGTATATAGATTTCGCTTGGAAACACTTCAAGCGAAATCTACATAATTTGTCTTCAAGCGAAATCTTTCATTTTGTCTTCAAGCGAAAACTTCATTTTTCCTTCGGTAACTGTTTTGTCTCTTATGATGATGTCACTTGTGATATCATATATGTGATGTCACTTGTGATGTCACAAATATGATGTCACGCTTGTTCAGATCTGCAACACAACCCAGACTCGATATAAGACGAAGTCGACAGATGAATGCACCAACAGGCCAATGATAGCCAAAGAGATGGGATTCGAATATAGTGATGGTGAATTAATGCGTCTGGTATATGCAATGTATTTAGATGTTCTCGTATATTATTACAAGTTTAAAACCATTCAATCACAAGCTCAAGACAAGGATGTGATAGAAGAAGAAACAACGATGGGAAGGAATGCAGATCCGAGGTGCAGCCGAAGTGAGGGAGACGCTGCTGAACAAGATGCAGGTCAAGAAGTAAGGGCTGAAGCTAATCAATGTGAGACAAGGGATCCATCGGAACACTATGCATTGTTCACCAATAACGAATGGAATGAAAACAAGAGGAAGCATACAAGACGAAGATTCGATTTCAACAGGGCTAGAGCAGCAATGAACGAAGCAAATGAAAGTGTGCTGAAATACTCCTGTAAACGGAATTATGTTTAGGGGAGAGTATTAGACAATTATAAACATAATTTATGTAATATTATTATTAAGTTTAGGTACATTATGTTAATTATGTATGTCTGAAACATAATAGATGAACGGGTGTGTATCGGCGGTTGATAACGTTTCGAAGACAATTAACTACAACTGTCTAATTGTCCATTCATTTCGATATTCTCACATTGTCATCAATCCGCTGCAAACATGGTGTCAAAACCATATGATGATTCCGCTGCAAACCCCATCAGGGGTTATCAAAACGCGTTGTTCCCCTCCATAACGCAGCGGCCCTGGTCCCCTAATAATGAGAATGGGAATTCTAGCGAGGCAGTAGGCCAGAAGTTAGGGAACAATAATTAATGATTTGTATTTATAAGGAAAACTTGAAAGTGATATTTTTCATCGATAAATGTGGAGAGAGTCGTCCCTTTTTTTCTTGATTTCTCTGGATACCACATCAAATTTCTTCTTATTAAGTTATTTTACCCAGAATTCCCAAGATTGCATGAAACCATCCCAGTTTTCTTCGTTTTCATATTTCACAAACTAAAAGTAAATAATATAAAATATGTGTGTGACTGTTGTGCTTGTGTGTATATATATACTAGCACGGTGTCCGTGCGATGTGGCAGGTTGACAATTTACATTACGGTACTCATTTCTGAAAGTTTTCTTGTCTGTATAATACTTATTGTAATATCATTGCGGTAGATATTCGTCATAAGCGAAGTCATCGATTAATCCATTTTATTGTGGTGTGCATGGTTCGGTCGGTTAGGCTATTATCCTCAACCGAAGTTGAAACCGAAGTCATCGGTTAGTTTATTTTATTAACCAATCAGTTTTCGGTTAATCGGTTCGGTTTATTCGGTTAGATTGACAGTTTTTTGTTCGGTTTCCTTTAATTTCAATTGACAGCCAAGACAACACTTATGCTATAACTTTTGCTTAAAATTTACTTAAAATTGAGATATAAATAAATGAAGTGGAATAATTAATAAAACATGAAATTGATGTATAAAATATGAAATACATGAACGGGAGGTATAAAAATTAGAAGTATATGAAAATATGAAAGGTTCAGTTTGGTTAAGTTAAACGATGGTACAAAAAAAATTGTTAACTGGTTTTTGGTTAATTCGATTTTCTGTTAATCGGTTTTCAGTTAATTCAACTTTTTGTTGATTTTGGTTTAGTTTGTCTGTTTTCCGTTCGGTTTGGTTTCCGTTAACAATTCAGATGTTGATCACTGCGAACCGAGGAGAGGGTGGGGGGTGCGCTTGGTCGGGGCCGCACCTTTCTCGGCTCTTCTTGTGCTAGACTCCGACTAACCTAAACACTTTTCCGGATAGGGGAAAATACCCACTCCCTCCCTTTTATATCGATTCTTATTCAAATATGAAAAACCTCCACTATTTTAAAAACATTTATACTAAACAATTATATCGTATTCACATATGAAAAACCTCCACTACTTTAAAAACATTTATACTAAGTAATTATATCATATAACAATTATATAGGTTATAAATACTATTCTCATATAAAGTAAAAAATATGTCATCTTTTTTTTGTAATTAATTAACATAGTAGATAAAACCATGATGTGTTATGCAAATATGTACGAATTAAAGGTGCCTTTAGTTTGCAAAATATTTATTGAAATTTGTCAATGAAATTAGAATTTAAAATAATTGATTTTGTCACTTGAAATTTGGCAAAAAGATTTGGAAGATAAAGAAATTAAAATCTATAATAGAAATTTAAATTTGAGTGACAAGCAATCACAAATGAATTGGAATCTATCTATACGAACACCACCTACTTCTCGCACTACCGTTGATTATGCCCCACACTGACTTAGGCACCTTTGCCACAACACCTAATGGTCGCTAACACCACCACCACCTACATTGTCGTCACCCAACCTAAATGTGCCACCCCAAACATTGCCTACCATTGCCACATAACAATCCCCGCCATCGTTGTCAGTTGTAACCCACCATTGATAGTGGGGGAGGCATGTATGAAGGAGGTGGTGGGATAGCGGCGGTGATTAGGGTGGCGACAATGTTTGAGAGGCAGTGGCAGATTGAGGGGTGGTGAGGGTGGTAGCAAGGGTGGTGGGAGGGGGATGACAGATGCGACACCGATGAGATGAGTGGTCAGAGATTCTGCTTTCATTAGTTGAACTAATTATTTTGGAACGATTGTTGAATTTTCTTTACATGAAGGAATATTAGGGAATTAATTTTCATTCTCATTCTAGTTCATTTCTCAACTAGCTACAATAAGAGTGGAACCGAGATTTTAGTTGTAACATATTCTACAAACCAAACACATTGAGAAAATAAAATTAAGATTCCAATGTCATTGAATTTCGCAAACCAAACAACTCATAGCTAGTATTTACTTGTATTTATTTATGTATTAATGTAAATAGTGAAATAAATGTCTTTACTTTGTTTTTTTTTTTTTTTTTTTTTTTTGAAAGGTAAACTTTATTAAACAACACCGCCGACCCAAGCCGGGCCAACGGGAAAAACACTACAACCAGAATTACATTTGTACAAACGAACACCACTCCTTCCAATCTATATCTTTATGTTTCGATCTTTTAGAAAACCATAAAAAAACTTATCGCCTTAATTTCACCTAAAATGTCTTCCGTTTTAACCTGCACATTCGAGAATTTAAGCCTATTTCTGGCCCGCCATATACACCAACATGAAACCATAATAATACCTTGCATCGCCTCCTTTTTCTTCTCCGACACCCCGAGCTTACTATAAGTATATTGAACAGATCTTGTAATGAAAAAGCAAAAATTTGAGGGATCTTGCACCACGTACTCACCCCATTCCACACCATAGACGCGACAAAACAAGCTATGAACAAATGGTCCGCCGTCTCGGAATCAGATCCGCACAGTGAACATGTCGGATCACTAACCTCAATGTTTCGGTGTACCAGAGCTTCAGCCATAGGAAGTCTGTTCATACCCAACCTCCAGACATGGATATTTACTTTTGCTGGCACCCATTTGCTCCAATCCACAACAACCCGATCGATGTCTCCTGTGACCTTCTTTAGCAGTCTTATTACACCCTTAACCGAGAAGCTGCCATCTGAATCTGCCGTCCACTTCCACATATCCTGGCCAGATGTCATCTGAATACCCGAGAGAGCGTCTAGCAATTGATTGAAGTTGTTAACCGAACCATCCGAAGAAATATCCGAATTCCAGCTCCAGTTATATATTTTTTCGCCATTTACAACTTTAATTCTATCCGCAACGGAGCACCTCTTTTCCGAATCAGCGCTAAACAAATCCGGAAATACAGTTTTAAGAGGTTCGTTCATCAACCAACAATCGAGCCAAAAGGCCACATCCTCGTCGTTTCCTGCTGAACCTTTTAAATAATTTCTAAAGGGCCGACCTTCGACTTTAGTATTTATAAAGATTTTGGCGATGTTACTCCAAACTCCCGCGAGCGATTTTTTATATGGAATACACTCCCACCCCTTCCTATTTACGTGAAGAGCCCCGATAATGTCTTTACTTTGGTGACTCACACTATTATAACATACCATTTTTACTGTTAAAACAGTGTAAATTGTTCAATACTGTTCTTTTGTGACTGATTTACGAACGAAATTTGATCGTAAAAATATTTGTCGTTGATAAAGGAAACTTTTTGCATCCATTTTTTTTTTCAATATACTTTAGCACACAAAAACTGGCTCTCTTTGCAACCTTACATGTTTATGGCTGATGAAACACTGATTAACGCTACGGTTAATCAGCGGGGTTACTTCAATAGTGGGTTCAATCTCCTTCTTTACTCGCTGGAAATGGCTCGGTTCCTGCAAAACAGCAACACCGTTAGTCTCGTTAAGAGGGGAATATGGGGGTTTCCCTCTTAACCAGGCTCCGGCGTGAGAATAAGTACTGTTCTGAGGGATAAACAGTGTGTGTTAAGTGTGAGAATGGAGAGAGCAAGATGATCAACCTGGATGGTGAAGGGTCCTATTTATAGCCGGAGGGTGAAGAAAGGAAAGGGCAGCAGTACTAGCTGTAGGCGCGCGCCAGCTGTCCGACCAAGGGGAATATCCCCTTGGTCTCCTCTGCCGCGGTCAGTGTAGTGGTACACGTGGCGCGCCTGCATTTTTCTGATTTGGAAACATCGTACTGATGTTGTCGGGCTGCTCCCTGACCTGTTGCAGGTCCACTTGGCGCTTGATGGCTGGTGACACGTGTTGTCCTTTATGTCGGATGGAGCATCTTTGGTGTCACCTGGATATTTTCCAGAAGCTTCTAAAAGCTTCTGGATGATACGGTTGATGTCAACGCCATGTAGGATGGAGAAAGTGGTATGGTCCTTGCCATGTTGGCAAGGAATTGGGACCATACCTCTTCAAGTCCCCCCAGTCTAGTGTGCCTTCTAGGTGAGTTGATCGTCTAGGAGGGATTCTGGACTTATGAAGGTAGTGTTTGTTATGATGTGGGTTTTTTTATGGTTTTTCTCACAGATTTGCCCCTGATTAGCACACGGCACATGGAGTCCTGCGCATGGGTTTTGACTCCTTGCGGAAGTGAACCAAAAGGACGCATGGCGCATGGTTTTTGACTCCTTGCGGAACTGAGCCAAACGGACGCATGGCGCATGGTTTTTGACTCCTTGCGGAACTGAGCCAAACGGACGCATGGCGCATGGCGCATGGGTTTTGACTCCTTGCGGAAGTGAGCCAAATGGACGCATGGCTCGTGGCGCATGGGTTTTGACTCTTTGCGAAAGTGAGCCAAATGGACGCATGGCTCGTGGCGCATGGGTTTTGAATCTTTGCGGAAGTGAGCCAAATGGACGCATGGCGCATGGGTTTTGACTCTTTGCGGAAGTGAGCCAAATGGACGCATGGCGCATGGGTTTTGACTCCTTGCGGAAGTGAGTCAAATGGACGCATGGCGCATGGCGCATGGGTTTTGACTCTATGAGTGTTGTCTTCAGGAAGAAGCTTTGTTATCTTGGGGAGGAGTGACTGGCGTGACTGTCTGATGTCAGGCGAACAGGCGCCTTTTCAGTCACATCAGTTGCTTTTTCGGCGACATGTCAGATGTCTGTTCACCTGCTTCCGGAAAGAGAGGTGCCGCCTTCTCTCTCTTCTGACGTGTCTCTCTCCTGTTGGTTGCTTTTTCAAACCCTGACTCCTCCACTACCCATCGCATTAAATGCGATGGGTATAAATATATGGTGGTTTCTCTTTCTTCAACACTTTCCCAAAATTCGAATTTTGAATTCCAGGTTTCTCTCCTCTTTCCTTATCTTCCTCTTTCAACGTTTGAGTTCATCTGCTTTCTCCTTCCGTTTTTCACGATGTCTACTTCGAATCCTTCTTCGAAGAAAAAGAGGAACAAGGGTAAAACTCCTCCCGGCCCAGATCAGGCGGTTATTGGTTGGAAAGAAGAGGAATTTCAGAATCTAGTAAGGGAGATGGGTTTTCTCCCTGATTGGGGTGCTCAATATCCTATTGATGGTTCCACCGCCATGGAAGCTCCTCCCGGGTACATGACTTTGTACGCTGCTTTTTTCCGGGAGGGTAATTTTAGGCTTCCGATGACTCGATTCACTGCTGACGTGTTGAGGGGTTACGGTCTCCATATATCTCAAATCAATGCCATCGGGCTCCCCCGTATCACCCACTTTGAGTTCGTTTGTATGGCCAACCGGTTAGATCCGACGTTTGAGATGTTCAACGTCTTCTACACTGTTACGTATACAAATGGTTTTTACTCGTTTAGTGCTCGTACCGGCGTGTCGCCAGTTTGTTCTGTGCCGTTAAAGGGTATACATGACTGGAAACAGAAGTTTTTCTTTATTCGCCGGGGGGTTGTTCCTGTGGATATGCATTACAGATCTGTGGATGAGGGTATCCCAAAGGTTGATGTAGTTGCAGACTTTGCTAATCAGGACTGGTATAAGAAGTTGACCCGGAAGGCTACTCCGATAGTTCAGCTTGAGGAGATGGCGTTGGTTGGTGCCGGGATGAGTATGAAGTGGGTTCCTAAAAATCCGCTGGGTGTTCCGGTTTACGGTTATGGTGGCAAGTGTACGTTTGTTCCATATCCCCCTTTTGTTTTTCCTTTGGTTGTATTATTTTTGTATTGTGCTTTATTTCCTCCATTTTTGCAGTAGGGTACACATTGATGAATGTTTTGGATCCCGATGCTCCGGGTGCAATGGTTGAGGCGATACAGAAAACTGAAAAACGACCCTGGTTGGATCAGATTCGCCATCGGTTTCTACATCCGAGTGATGAGAGTTTCGCTGTTTACGTGAACACTGCCTTAGGTGAGGAGATTGAAAATGAGGATGGTTCATTTGATTCCATTCGAGAGGAAGTTATCGTTCTTTCGAGTGATGGTTCTGGCAGATCGTTGGGAGACCTAACCTCTCCTTCCGCGCGTGCAGGTCCGGCGCAGGGGGTTGTGCACGAACCGGTGAACGAGCCTGTTGAGGAAGATGTGGAGATTCCGGTCGAGACTGTTAACCCATTGGAGACGAGGAGGAAAACAAAAGCTGATAAGCCGGATGGGAAGGGGAAGAAAGCTGAGGGAACTGCATCTGGCACCCCTCGTAAGCGTCCTTACACTCCTCGTGTCCTTGATTATGTTGTCGTTTCTGACACGTTGCCCGGTTTAGGGGTTGGAGAGAAACGCCCTGAGTCGGACCCCGAGGACCGCGCAACTTTGACTGAGATTATGCAGAAAAAAATGTTTGATGATAGGAAGCAAAAACTTGATGAGCAGGCTGCTGCTGTGCTTGCGTCGAAGAAAATTAAACTTCGAAAAGAGGATCCTCCTGCCCCTTCTGAGTCGGAGATTGACATGGGTATTTTTGCTGAAAAACCCTCTGACTTGCTGCAGAAGATTTTTGAAGCTTCTGGTACTCGATTTTTCAGTTTCCAGCATATCTCCTTATTTTTGCTTGTCTTGTATTTGTATTTTGTTCCCCTTTTGTCTGAATGTGCTGCTCGTCTTGGAGCAGGTGTCAAAACAGCCCAAAGTGGGCACAAGATTGATATTTCTAAGATTACTCCTCCTGAGTCTCCGCCGTCGAGGGCATTCGGGTTGTCTCCCCCTCATGATGCTCCTGACGGCCAGAAAAAGACTGCGGATGTTGAGCAAGTTGCGGAAGGTGGTGGTAATGCAGGTGGTGCTGCAGGCGGTGTTGTTGGTGGTGATCGCGGTAAGAATGTTGAGGTTGACGTAGAGGTGAGTGAATCTACCCCGCATCAAACGGTATATACCAAACGCCTCCCGGGTGATGGTGGTGGTGCCACTTCAGGTGCTGTCCGCAGCCCCCAGTTTGGAAAGTTTTATGCTGATTCTTTTGATACAACGAATCCTGCATGTGATGATCTTCCGCACGTCCCCCATTGGAACTTGACCCAAGGTTCTAGGATGGATAATCTTGAGAATTGTCATGACTTCTACTCGTTGGCTCTCCCCCCGGCTGAAAGGATGTTTCAGAAAAATCGCCGTCGGTTTGATCTGTTGGACGATCATGTTCAAGCCGGGGTCAATTTTTTCTCTACTACTCAGGAGATTGTCCGTGAGTGGAAGCGGATGGGGGAGGACACATTGGGGTTTGAGAATGATAAGAGACTATTTGCGGAAGAGAAGGAGAAATTCAACGCTGAGAAGAAAGGGTTGGAGTGGAGGCTTGCTGATGCAGAGGAGAAACTTGCTAAAGAAAAACAAGCCAACGCTGATAAGCAGAAGAACTGGGAGGCTGCGTGCAAACGTAC
This sequence comes from Helianthus tuberosus, assembly GCA_030545235.1. NCBI lineage: Eukaryota > Viridiplantae > Streptophyta > Magnoliopsida > Asterales > Asteraceae > Helianthus > Helianthus tuberosus. The sequence goes on from CM060385.1 coordinate 27,429,528, forward strand.
CAATGCAGAGCTTCGATCTCAGCGTGATACTATTACTCGTTTGTCCGGGGAGAAGGCTGCTGCTGCTGATGAGGCCCAAGAGGCGCGTGTTGCCTTTGAAAAGAAGGAGACAGAGTATCTTGCGCGTATTGCTAAACTGGAAGAGCTTGCCAGGCAATATGAAACTGCTGACCGTCTTTTGCAAGAGAAAACTGTCGAATGCAGAGCTTCTGAGGTCCTTGCTGAGGAGACGTCGGCCGATTGCAACTGGTTGCTCTCTCGCGCTGTGCCTCTGGTAATCTCTTTCACTTTATTTGTGACTTTTGTGAATTGTCCCTTATTTGTGTGTTCATTGTAGATTGCTGATCGCATTGTCAAGTCACATGAACTGGCCAACTACATGTTTGAGTTGGGGCAAGCGGGCTATAATAGCGGGCGTAAGGATGGTTATATCGAGGGCAGAGCTGCGGCTGCTAATAAGGAGAAAGAGCATCGCTTTGAGCTATGGAAGGAGGACTGTGGTGCGGCTTATGCTGAAAAAAGACAAGAGTTTTCGTCTTTGGAGTTTGCTGTGGTTAAGGCTGCGAGCAAATTGGCTAGAAGATCGGACGGTGTCGCGTTGTTAAAGAAGGCGCTTGGCGATGACGGTGGTACGACCGGAGGTGCTGGCTCTAGTCATCCAGAATGAAGGTTTCCGGCCTGCGTGCCGCGTATGACCTGCTTTGGTCTTGTAATCGTTGAAATGTTTGTGAACAATTATAACTTCTTTTATCGGTCGTGTTATTGGATAATTTGGTATGTTTGACATTTGATATATTAATATATGCTTTCGCGTCGTTGCGAATTTTGTTATCGTCATAATATGTGCATGTAAATTACTTTGATTCAGGTATCACGAATGAATGATGGCGCTGACAGGCTGTGTTGTGTTTATTACAACGTTTTATTCTGTCGTTTATGTGCGCAAGTTGGTTCGTGACTACGAAGTGATCGAATCTACAGGTTATTGTGTGGACCCGGCTGTGCTCAGCCTTGGGGGTGCTTACAATGTTTGTCCTGTGTTCGATGTTTTCGTGTTTATGTGGGCACGAAGTATTTGTTTGGCATTTGTTAGGCTTTAGTTGTGTGTCTGACCCGGCTGTGCACTCGTTTGTGACAGGCCTTGGAGGTCTACAACGTTTCCTAATGGTCGAGCCATTGATGTTTTCGTGTATGCCCAAAGTAATATATGCAGTTATGACAAAGAAATTTGCATGATAGAAAGATAGCCAAACACTTCTTGTATTATCATAAACGCGTTGGCGACTTGGCCATTGCTATTACAAGAATTTCCTTTACAGGTAACATTTTCTCAGCTGTTGGGCGTTCCATGTGCGAGGAACGTCTTTGTTGTCGATGGTGCGCAGCTTATAGGCTCCCTTTCCGAGCATGGAGTCGATGACATATGGGCCTTCCCACTTGGGAGCCAACTTCCCGGGCCTCTCTGCATTTGAGGCCTCGTTGTCTCTGAGGAAATAGTCTCCCGGGTTGAAGATGCAGACTCGGACTTTGGAGTTGTAATATTTTTCCAGCTTCGATTTATATTTGGCTTCATTGATTGCTGCCATCTCTCTTCTCTCTTCTAGGAGGTCAAGGTCGATCCTCCTTTCTTCTTCATTGTTGATCATGTTCATCGAGAGCATTCGGGGTGACGGCAGTCCTATCTCTGCTGGTATTACTGCCTCTGACCCGTAAACCAGGCTAAACGGTGTTTCTCCGTTGCTTGTTTTGGGCATCGTCCTGTGTGCCCACAAAATGCTGGGTAGTTCGTCCACCCAGCCTCTTCTCTTCTCTCCTAACCTTGCCTTGATTCCATCGACGATGCTTTTGTTGACGGCTTCAACTTGACCATTCCCCTGCGGGTGTGCGACCGAGGAGAAGGTATGCTCGATGTGTAGTTCTTTAAACCACTGTTGGAGGTTGTCTTCGGCAAAGTTGGTTCCATTGTCCGTGATGATCTTGAGGGGTAAACCAAAGCGACATATGATTTGCTCCCAAATGAATTTTTTGACAACGGTGGCTATGGTTGATGCGAGAGCTTTCGCCTCTACCCATTTGGTGAAATAGTCGACTGCGACTATTATGAATTTGACCGCACCTGGGGCTTCGGGAAAGGGTCCGACCATGTCTATTCCCCATTGTTGAAAGGGCCACGCCGTGGTGACTGGCACCAACTCGTTTTTGGGGCGCATCGTTTTGGGAGCATGTCTTTGACATCCGCTGCATTTCCGCAACTCCTTGACCGCATCCAGATGCATTCCGGGCCAGTAATACCCCGCATTCATGACCTTTGCCACCACCATTCTTGGTCCGGCATGTATACCACAGATTCCCTCGTGCACTTCTCTGATCAAATACCTTGCGTCTTCAGGATCAACACATCTTAGCAAAGGCCCGAGGTATGATTTTCTGTACAATATCCCGTCCGCCATCTGGTAGTGTTCGGATTTATACTGAATTTTCCTTGCTTCTGCCTTGTTCTCCGGGAGTATTCCATATTGGAGGTATGTGATTATCGGAGTCATCCAAGACGTTGTCCCTAGTTGAACGACGCTTACTTCTCGCAGGGGCACTGACGGGTTGCTCAAAACTTCTATGCGCACATCCTTGGCTAGGTGTTGGAAGCTTGTAGAGGCGAGTTTACTCAGCGCGTCTGCTGGCTTGTTCTCGCTTCTATTAATGTGGTGCACTTTATAGGAGTAGAAGGTTTGTAACAGTGCCTTTGCTTGGCTCGGGTATAGTGCCATTGTATCTCCCCTGGCTTCGTACTCCCCGTTGATTTGCCCTGCCACCAACATGGAATCTACATGCGCTTCGATGTGTCGTACTCCCATTTTGATTGCCAACCTTAAACCAGCAAGGAAGGCTTCGTATTCAGCTTCGTTGTTGGTGCTTTTAAAATCCAGGCGTATGGCGTAGGTGAACTCGTGTTTGTCAGGGCTCACCAGCCAGAGGCCAGCACCTGCGCCGTCTTCGTTAGATGCACCATCTGTGTATAGTAGCCATGGTTCTTCCACTTGCTGTTTCTCGGCTTTTTCCATCGCTTTGCATTCTCGATCTTTGTCGTCCGGTACCTCTGTCATGAAATCCGCAAGTACTTGGCCCTTGATCGCCGGTCTTGGTCTGAACACTACATTATGACCTCCGAGCTCTATTGCCCATTTCGCTAGTCTCCCTGAAATCTCCGGTCTTGCAAGTATGTTGCCAATGTTGTAGTTTGTTAGCACGTGAATGACGTGGTTTGCAAAGTACCTGCGCAGCCTTCTTGATGCATGAATTAGTGCGAGTACTAGTTTCTCCATGATTGCGTACCGGGTTTCTGGGTCGGTTAGAGTTCGTGACACATAGTAGACTGGCGTCTGGACACCCTGTCGATCTACAAGCAACACTGCCCCTACTGCCCTGTCGGAGGCTGATAAGTACAGTACCAGAGGTTCGCCCTTGACTGGCGCGGTTAGTGTTGGCAGTTTGATGAGGCAGTCTTTCATCTCGCGGAACGCGCTTTCAGCTTCCGGAGTCCACTGAAATTGGCTCTTCTTCATGCAGTTACGTAGAGTTTTTATAAATGGAAATGATTTAGCTGCGTGATTGGCCAGGAAGCGGTTGAGTGCTGCCGACCGACCTGCCAATTTTTGCATTTCCTTAATCGTTGACGGGGACGGCATGCGCTCTATTGCTTGTATCTTGTCAGGGTTCACCTTGAAACCATCTTTCGTGACGATGAAACCCAGGAATTTCCCCTCCTCCATGCCGAAGGAGCATTTCGCTAGGTTTAACTTGATGCTGACTCCGCGCAGAGTGTCAAATGTCTTTTGGATGTTCAGCAGCATTGTACTCTCCTCTTTGCTCATGATAACCAGATCGTCCATATACACTTCTATGTACTTGCTGATGGCGTCGTGGAAAGTTTCGTTCATGAGCCTTTGATAAGTCGCGCCCGCATTTTTTAGACCAAAAGGCATTTTGGTATAGCAGTATAGCCCTGTTGGCGTGCGGAACACGGTCTTGTCCTCATCCTGCACGGCCATCTGTACCTGGTGGTACCCTTTGTAGCAATCAAGGAAACATTTCCATCGGAATGTGGCAAGTGAATCGATCTTTTCATCGATGTCTGGTAAGGCGTAACAGTCGCGTGGACATGCCTTATTCAGATCTATGTAATCAACGCACATTCTCCAGCTGCCGTTGTTCTTTTGGACCATCACTGGGCTGGCCACCCATGTTTGGTACCTGACCTCCCTGATGATTCCTGCGTTTAACAGCTCTATGACTTGCTCTTTCATGGCGTCGTGCTTTATGTCTCCCAAGTGGCGCTTAGCATGTACCACCGGTTTGGCTTCTTCCGAGACGTTTAGGCGGTGTTCAGCTATGTGCCGTGGAACGCCTACCATGTCTGCTGGCGTCCAGGCAAAGACGTCCATATTTTGGAACAACAGTTTTTTTAGCGCCGCGCGCGTCAGATCGGACATTGCAGGTCCCAAGGTTACTGTCTGTTCCGGATATGCGCTGTTTAGCACCCATTTTTCTGCCTCTTGGCGTGCTTCTGGTTTCCTTGTCTTTGCAGGTCTTAGCTCATCTGTCGCTAATACTTCTTTGCTTGCATAGATGATGGCTACTCATGTCTCTGTTGGGAATCCCACTGCTGAGTGTGGGCCAGAGCAAATCATGCTGAAATCACCTTGGGATTCTCTTCCCAGCAGAATATCGTGTCTTGAATGTGCTGGCAGTACCATGAATGTGACGTCTTCTGTTCTTGAGTTTCTTCCGTCTGAGAGCAGCACTGGGAATGATATTTGTCCCAGAGGAAAAACGGCTTCGTTGCAGAAGCCAGTGAGTGGGTAATCAACTGGTTCTAAGCGCGCTTTGTCCTCTTGATCGAACTGATTGAAACACTGTTCATATATGATGTCCGCAGTGCTCCCCGGATCGATGAAGATGTAATCTGTTTGGTAATGCCCTATGACGCCTGAGATGACTATGGGTCTTCGTTCTCGTGGGCCTCCGCGTATAACAGGGAAGACAACTTGTTTCTCGCGCCATGAGTCGTCCTGCGCACGCTTGTTATAATTTCTTTTTTGCCTCCGTGGACCCCCCTGAACCATGTGAGTTTCTAATTTCCGGAGTTTTTTATTATCCGGCCCTTCTTCTCTTCTTTGAATCTGACGGTAATCACGCCTTCCACCTTTGACCAGGTGAGTTAACTTTCCGTCTCTTAAGGCCCTTTCGATTTCTTGTTTAAGGCTGAAGCAATCATCGGTTAAGTGGCCGGTGTCCTTGTGGAATTCACAGAAAAGGTTCGGGTCTTGGCCCCTTTTGTTGCGCATCTGTAGTGGTGGCTTGAACTGGTGGTTCTCGGTTGCTAGGACTTCTGAAGGGGTTTTCGTGAGGGGTGTCCACTGTTTCTCCCTGTTTTCTCGTTTCACCTCTTTCCGGTGGGCTATTTGATTGATCGTGTGGCGCGCATCCTCTCTTACCGGGCTTCGTTCTCTGTGACCGGACGCCTTCCAAGGTTGGCTCCTGCCCTTCTTGCTATGCCGGTCGTTATGGTTGTAGCTGCGTTGACGGTGATCATCGCCGATCAACTGTCTGTCCGACTGCGCGATAGTTTTGGCTGCCTCAATGAAGGTTTCCCAATCTTTGGGTCCTCCGTCTCTGCCTTTTACACGCTTGATTAAATCATCGCACTTGACTACCCGCATGAAGTGTGCGCGCATCATCTTTTCGCCTACGTCGCCGATCTCCAAACATTCTTTGTTGTACCGAGTAATGAAATGTTCTACGCTTTCGTGGTCTTTGCGCCATATGTTCAAGCAATCGGCTGGATCCCTGGTGTGTCGTCGTTGTTGTGAGAAGTGTGCCAGGAACTTCTCTCGGAAATCGATCCATGATTTGATTTTTCCTGCTGGTAAGCTGTCAAACCAGATGCGCGCCGCGCCTACGAAGGTTTGAGCAAAGAGATGACACCAGGTTGGCAAGTTCCATCCACCCGTTGCTCCCGCACCGTTGAAAACTTGGAGATGATCGTCTGGGTCTGTCAACCCGTTGTATTTGCCCACGTTGTGTGGCAATTTGGTTTTGTCTATGGCAGCCGTGGCGATCTCTCGAATGAACTTTGAATTCTCAGCCATGTCGTCCGGACGATAGCTTAGAGTGTAATCATGTTCAGCTTTTGGATCATAACCTGCGCGCTTGCGCGGTTTGTACGCTTCATGCTCTGGTGGCAACCTACTGAACACTGTGTTCGTGTCGTTGTCATCGTCAAATTCGTCGTTGATGTTGCGTGGGCCTAAACGGCTTTGTATTGGCTTCTTCGGTGGTTGAGAGTACTGCACGTAATTGCTTTCTGTTTCACCGTAAGTATCGCGCGTGTCGTGCGCGCTTGGCCTTCTAACATGCGGTGAAGGTACTGACTCAGGACGCAGGTTGTATGCATTGGCCTGTTGAGGCATAGGAGCGCTCAAAGGCCTTTGCGGTGGAGTGACAAATGCTGACTGGTGAGCTTGTGCTTGAAGCAAAGCTTGCTGCGCGCTGAGTTGTGTGTAAACAAGGTTTATCGACGCCACTTGCTCGGCATACCAGGAAGCTAGAGTTTTTCCTTCGGGTAGCCCTAATAACGCTGAGAAGTTTAGTTGTGCTTGGTCCGATGGAACTGAGGGGCCAGCTCCATGGCTCTGAGTTTGCACTGGTGGTGTCGGTTGGACTACCTCTGACGGAGGCTGAAACGTAGCTCCATTTGTGGTCTGAGTGATGATTCTGGGTGGAGTTTGAAAAGCAGCACCAGGTGCGTTTTGAGTAGCAATCCTGGATGTACTCCCAAAGATGCTGGGAAACTCGTTGTTCGTCGGCATTTCTTGGATAATTTCGTTCCTTTGATCTCTTTGGACGTGTACGTTGTCCGAAATGAGTTCGAAGGAAGAAACGTCTCCGTCTGCCGGGTGAGGGTGGTTTTGTTCAGCCATTTGGGCGAGAGTTTTTCAAAAAGAAAAAGAGATGAGAGTGGTTTTTGCTAAAAGCGGATGGCGCCAATGATGAAACACTGATTAACGCTACCATCTGGACTTATGAAGGTAGTGTTTGTTATAAGTCCAGAATCCCTCCTAGACGATCAACTCACCTAGAAGGCACACTAGACTGGGGGGACTTGAAGAGGTATGGTCCCAATTCCTTGCCAACATGGCAAGGACCATACCACTTTCTCCATCCTACATGGCGTTGACATCAACCGTATCATCCAGAAGCTTCTAGAAGCTTCTGGAAAATATCCAGGTGACACCAAAGATGCTCCATCCGACATAAAGGACAACACGTGTCACCAGCCATCAAGCACCAAGTGGACCTGCAACAGGTCAGGGAGCAGCCCGACAACATCAGTACGATGTTTCCAAATCAGACAAATGCAGGCGCGCCACGTGTACCACTACACTGACCGCAGCAGAGGAGACCAAGGGGATATTCCCCTTGGTCGGACAGCTGGCGCGCGCCTACAGCTAGTACTGCTGCCCTTTCCTTTCTTCACCCTCCGGCTATAAATAGGACCCTTCACCATCCAGGTTGATCATCTTGCTCTCTCCATTCTCACACTTAACACACACTGTTTATCCCTCAGAACAGTACTTATTCTCACGCCGGAGCCTGGTTAAGAGGGAAACCCCCATATTCCCCTCTTAACGAGACTAACGGTGTTGCTGTTTTGCAGGAACCGAGCCATTTCCAGCGAGTAAAGAAGGAGATTGAACCCACTATTGAAGTAACCCCGCTGATTAACCGTAGCGTTAATCAGTGTTTCATCAATGGCCCAAGGATTTGGCAACCAGTTTAAGCCTGAACCAGTCTGCGACCTACTTATTAGGAGATATAAGACTAGTTTTCTATCATAAAGTTCGATCACCGAAATACATTATTTCGTGGTTCCTCTTAAGATGTAAATCAATACACGCTTGCCTGCACACACACATATAATGTGTCTACAAATCCTGATCGAGTAAATGAGTATGTGAACTCCAAAACATACTCAGTTTCGTCGAAAAACCGTTACAAACAATACTCAATTTCCTCAGAAATTTGTAACAACACATCTTATTTATTTGTCGGAGTCGGGTCACAAAAAATACTCAGTTTCCTCATAATTTGTAAACACTTATTTATTTGTTGGAATTGAGTCACAAAAAATACTCAGTTTCCTCAGAAATTTGTAAAGGTCACAAATAATGTTGCATTAAAATTTGTTAATTTTTTTTGATTTTTTTTTTCGGAAATGTGTAGCTAAAAAAATAACTCTTAAAAGATAATAATTAAATATATTTAGGTGATTTGTAGCAATTTGCGACGTAGTAGTTTCGTAGAAAATGTGTAGGAAGTTGCGTTGAAAACGGGTTTCCTACGAGGTGTTTTCCTACATCAGGTGTTTGTCATAAATGCGTAGAAAAGCCAGTTTTATGACGCATTTCCTACGAAAACTGGTGTAAGAAGTTTCAGATTTCCTAGTTATCAAGCTACATTATCAAGGAAATATTAGATTAAAACAAAAATTTACTGACGTGTACCTTATGGTTTGTGGGGTGGACAAGGGCTAACTCATTCAACAAACAGTTTCGGAGAGTGTGTGACCGTGTGTTATTTCATATATTTCGTAGGTATTTATACCGCTAAGGATGCATGGGATGACCCCTTCTATTATATATATTATGGCTCTTGTCATTAAAGATGTCTCAATCGGGGCCTCCTAACATTATGTCTCGATCAGGCAGCTAGGCATGGCTCTTTAGTACCACAAACATTATGGCTAAAGCGCAGCTAATAATAGGTACGTACCTTCAAAAAGATCTCATACTTCTCTTATTTCAGTATGATCTTGTTCTACACAATGAATTTTGTTTTTCTAAATATATATTATGAAAATAACTTATCATTGCATATTAAATAACCCAAAACAGATGGTCTTAATATTTTATGATATATCTTTACGTTCATTGTTTTATATTATCTCTTTTATTATATACACTTACTACAACATAAATATGAACTATTGTTTTCATAGGCCATACGTTGTGGCGGCGACACGTTAGTTTTCATAGTTGACGATATGTTATGTGATGCATTAATCATATGAAAACATGTTTTCGACGTATCCAATCTAACTTAGTGCAACCTATATAAGCACTGTGGTTAGTGGTTACAGTGTACGATGATTACATTAACATGTTGTGCCCAACCTTACGCTCTTTTGTCTTTTTGACTTTGTTACACGTTACGTTCGTGACATTAATGTCATTAGACAAAGATTAAAAAAAGGTGCATGTCTATGTCGTTGCGGTTAAAGCCATAAAAGTAATTTAAACAGCGACGTGAAGTCGTCAAAGTAATTTTGACATTAACGTGGTTAGGCATTTATAAAAAAAAAAATTATAATAGTGCGTAGCATGTTGTGGTGTAAAGTTATAAAAGTACTTTAAATAAAATTAGGTATTTCCATACTATAATTTACTAACATGTTGATGCTATATGTTGTTGTATCTTATGCATGGGGGGTTTTCCAAAAAAAAAGTTGATTTTCCATTTCTAACCCAAAGGTTTTTATTTTTGTATTTTAACCCATTGATTTTTTACTTTTAACACAAAGGTTTTATTCTTATTAATTTTAACCCCAACACTTTTTATTTTCAACTTTGGTCCCCCACACTTTTCATCTCTAGCAAATTTTTCGTTTTACGTTTCGTTTTAAATTTTGCGAGTTAACACGCCACAACGTGCGTATGGGGTTCAACGTTTTTTTTGTCTGGTTTTACTTTTCTTTTTATAATTTTATTTTTAGAAGCTTTTGCGCTGTTGGTGGTCGCTGGCAGTGTGTGACATTGGTGCAACTTGGCACGGTTTTACAAACGTTTTTAATGTATTAAGTTTTTAACTAATAGTTTGTTTTGAGTTTACCCATGTACTTCCTTTACTTAAAAAACTAATTTTTTACGTGCGTATATTTATGTATATGTCGGTAAAAATTTGATTTGTTCTACGTTTCGACGTAAACTTTTTCTGGAAACGAGTCAGGTCAAATACAATATGTTTTCATTTAAAAAATATTGTTACGTGCATATTTTATGTACGTTTTTGTATAAATTCAAGTTGGTCTACGATTGGACGTTATTTTTTTGGGAAATAAGTTAGGTCAAATATAATATGTTTGTCCTCTTATTTTATGGATGTTTCGTAAATTTTGTTTCCAACCGAGTGGAGTCAAATTGTGGTTTCTTATTTTTTTCAAAAGCTTTAATTAATCCTTTTTGATTAAACGTGTCAATTTTTCGTTTATACCCGTTATGTTTTCTATGTATGAGTTGGATCACATATAATACGTTATGATTGTACGGAATAAACTCGATTTACTTTACGTTTTGATCCAATCGCAATGCTTATATAGGTTACATTGAGTTCAATCGGATATGTCGAAACACACATTTTCATATGGTTAACGCATCGCATAACGTTTGAATTAATTCATTCGATGTTTACGATGTACCCGCGCCACAACGTGCGCTGATGTTATTGCTAGTTAAGTTATTAAGTAGAAAAGTTTGGAGTGTCAAATGTGTTAATTTACAAAGTGTAGAGGTGTTTCTTAAAGAATAGGAGGTGTAAGTGTCAATTTAGAAAGTATAGGGGTGTTTTTTTCGGTGGAAAAGGCCACTGACCTTTGTTTTGTAGATACGGTAATAATGAACTATTTATGTTTTTTTTTAGAGTTAAATGTCATTTTAGTCCCTGTGGTTTGGGCCATTTTGTCAGTTTAGTCCAAAGGTTTCATTTTTAACCTGTGGGTCCAAAAAGGTTTCACATGTGCCATTTTAGTCCACTGGGTTAACTTCATCCGTTTTTTCTGTTAACGAGAAGGCCAATTTGGTCATTTTGTATGTAATTCTGTTAACTAAAAGGGCAATTCAGCCATATAAAATGACCGAATTGGCCTTCTCGTTAACAGAAAAAACGGATGAAGTTAACCCAGTGGACTAAAATTGCAACTGTGAAACCTTTTTGGACCCACAGGTTAAAAATGAAACCTTTGGACTAAACTGGCAAAATGGCCCAAACCACAGGGACTAAAATGGCATTTAACTCTTTTTTTTAAGTTTTAACATAATTTATCATCCAGTGGCATGGCTTGTCATATCTTATATGTATCGTTTAGCATTCCGGGTTTAGCTTTGAGGTTAGTATTAAAGCTAAGGGTCCATTTGGTATGGGGCAATGGAATGGACGAGGGAATAGAATTGTAACGTTCCGTATTTTTGTAATTGTCGTTTTATTGTAATTCGTATATTCACTTTCAATATTTGTAATTGCGAAACTTTGATCATAATGGAAATCACATTTTATATTATGCTTGTTTAATCATGCATGCACGGTACGTAAACAATCACGAGATACGCGTTTTAAATTAAAACTGAGACATAAATCGAGATTATATTTTCTCGGAATGACATCCATACATTACACATGTGTAATTATATCTTAAAATGTCCAAAACATGCTTAACTATGCGTTTATGGCCCTAAATAACAACCAAACCTAAACACAGGGGCCAAAATGGAATTTTGGTATTTTTGAAAGGTCTTACAGACTGTAAGACCAAACCTCTAATGGTCTGCAAGGACCTGGTCTGGCAGATTGTTTGGATTTCGCAAATTTTGGCTCCATTTCCCTCTTTTCAATCGCCAACCACCTCATTTAACACTCAAACCCTAATCATAACTATAAATACAACCTCCTAAACACTTTTCACACTCTAAACACTCTCTCTAACACTCTCAATCTTCACATTTCACAAGTTAAAAACAGTGAGTTTTGGACCATTTTCTTACAATTTCTTCTTGTTTTCTTGCTTTCTCCTTTCTTGGATAACCTCTAAGAGTGTTACCACATGTTTACCAAGGTAGAAAAAGATGATACATCACTATTTTGAGGTCCAAAGTTGGGATTTTCCTTGGTTTCTTCAAAACTTTAAAAACTTATTTTATTTGTTTACTAATTTGTTTTTTTAGTAACATGCATTTGTTAGATTTTTTTTAACACAAACGAATACACAGTTATGATTAATATTTCTTCGACATCCGGGTATAACTTTTGTTGAAACACAGTTGTGTTCGAACCTGAGCATTTTTTGCGTATCTAAATTCTCAGGTGTGACAAACGAAATTGATACCAATCGAACAATATCAATATTCAGCGCTTATCTACATTTGGATATAAACTTTATTAAAAACCGAACAGCCACAATTCCGGTATGGTCTTAAACAGTTGAATAAACTATAAATAACATAGTATGTTTATATGATCATACCAATCAAAAATGGTCTTAAACAAACTATTTCCGGTACAACTAACATTCGGTTTACAAAAATCCATATTAATATCAAAATGATTCAAATCATAAATGTTTGAAAAAGAAACCACATGATTGTCCAAGAAACAGCGCCAGGATACAAGTACTTCACATTGCAAATGCAGAACCAAAAGAAACTGATGTCTGAAAAACCTTTCAAAAACACAAGTTCTATAGATTAACAATCAATGATGATACCTATGACGGTCACGTTCCCTCTCCCGGTCATATTCTCGGTCTCTTTCGTAATTGTAATCCCGATCACGCTCTCTTTCCCGACCCCTATCCCTCTCACGACTTCTGCTCCTACGTCTGTTCTTGCTGCTTTCTCTTTCCTCCCTTCTGTCTCTGCTTCTTTCTCTTCTATCTTTATCACTCATTCCTGCTTAAAAGAAAACAAGAATATTTTTTAGGTTTGTCACATACTGATTAAAGTTAAATGTATATTAATTGTGTACATAATAGAGTTATGTAAGAGTGAGATACCTAACTAGTTTAAAATGCCCCCACAAACTAAGAAAATAAAAATTAAAAAAAAAAAAACGTATATACGGACGACAGTACCTAGCTCCTCAACCTCCCAGCCTGCCCGCCCAGTTCCGGGTAGCACCTGACCAGCTTCGGTTTGTTGCGCTTTGACACGAAACTTCTTCTTCAAGTTTCCAAATTCATCATACATCTCACCATCATCCTGAAATTTGCAGGGTAAAAACATGCACATGCTAAAAACCATAAACGTCTATAACTTGACAAAAAAGATCTTACTTCTTCAGCTTCCCGTCTTCGACGCTTTGTTTCCTCTAATTCTTCTTCGTCAAGCTCTTTGTACCCACCAGCACGCCCTCCTCTACATACACAAACCACATACATCACATATGATATATCAAACATGTGATGGTAAAAGAAACTGTTTCGGTTCATTTAAAATACCTCACACCCCCTTCACTAACACCGGGCTTATTCGTGTTGCAGATGTTGCATTTTAATCGCTTTGCCCAGTTGATGTTAGCACACCTGGAGACATATTTTAAGCATTTATGCACTTGTTAACATACTTGAAAACAATGTTTAACAGTTAACTGCTCATGTACTTACATTGGACAAGACCAATCATTAGGACCAAACAGACCAGTAGGACCACCAACTCCACCTCGCCCGCCACCTGAATCAGAACCACCACGACCCCTACCCCGACCACCGCCGCCTGCACCACCACCGCCCGCACCAGCAGGCCTTGCACTTCCACAACGGTTGCATACACCACGAAATGCAAAGTTTACATTTGTACAGCTGGTACCAAAACATCATGAACATAATAATCAACAAACATAACTAGTTACATTATTATAGAATATATATATAGATAGATACATAAAACTAGAAAGAATGAGCTGCTCACCAATATCATATCACAGACCTTGTATTCGGACACGCCCAGTCACCATCTTGTTGCCATGCTTTTTGCGGAAGGTTTCCGGAAGCATCACCACGACCTCTACCTCGGGCCCCACTTCCATTAATATCGAAGGCACTTTCATCGGGTCCCACATCATTGACCAAACTCGGGTCAACAAGCGGTGCGACAGAATTATGTGAATTTTTTGACTGTGCCATGAGAACTTCAATAATGTTCCCATGAAATTCCTTATTATTGAACCATTCTACAGCAGCTAATGCGGCATGTGGATCGTCATACATCACTGTGGCATCGCCCTTAGGCTCGTCTGTTACTTTGTCCCGATATAACCATATTTTCGGTCGGCCTGTTCTTTTATCTTTCTATATTGTAGAAACAAAAAGACTCAAATATCAACAAACAATAGAATAAATGAGGTAATACAAAATAAATACATAAATTAAATATACATGCGGGTAAAGAAATACCTTTTTAGAACCCATACCTTTAGCAAACCGATTGTGCCAAAGAATTCAGCTAACATATCTTCATCGGTTCCAGGTGGCAAGTTACAAACATACACAGATCCATTTGAAGGGGCTCCCTTAGATGAATAGTTTGCCATTGTACTCGAGCAAAATCCGAAACTATATAACCAACATCAAGCACTACAAAAAGGAAGAAAAGAAAAGGGGATTAACTTTTTTTAACCACAATAGGCAACTGTAGTTTACTTATAATAACCAGAACAATATAAACCACATGTTATTAACAAGTCTAGTCAATCAATCACATAACACTAACAACGTTGCTGCTATTATCCCCAAATAAGTGTCACAGTCTCACAGACAAATAAACAATTTTGCTGAAAACAATATAGTATCTCTAAAATTTTATTAATGTTGCTTCCTAAACCCTCAAGGAAAAAGAAGTTTGGTTCACCACAGTCACCTGTTTGTTATTCAATCACAGTAGCTCTACTCCATTAGGAGTTATAACATAAAAAAAGGCCAACAAGCTGAAAAGAAACTACATGGATGCTACTATTCTTCACCCTTACAGCATAAAAATATCAACAAATTACAAGCAATGAGAAAATCATGCACAAATATATCCTAACCACCAAAGTTATCATCAAAAAACTTTCTTTTCGCATATATAGCAGTGCACTAATCAACACATTTTCTCTCATCTCATGGACCTTACTCTACTCAAAAAAATGAGCAAAAGAAATGTAAAGCAATAAGCATAGTGGTGACTTTGGTCACTACAAGTCTATAATAGACTTACTCTCCTCAGTATCAAAATGTTGTAGTCCATAATTTCTCAAATTAACATAGAAAGGTCAATCTTCATATACAAAAATATAATATTACATAACATATAAATACAGATTGTTAGGACAAGAAAATAAGGTAACAAGTAACAACACTAATCCTTAACATTTAACAACTACAAGTCACTAACTTGAAACTGGTAGCCAAAGCAATTTATAAAGAAAACAAGAATTTTCTCATTTGGCTTAGAACGGCAGTTTCTTTCATGGAACACGTTGACAAATTTGGTAAAAGTGCACACGCTTTTACTTGCTCGGCCATGTGCTTGGTCAAATTTATCTTAGAACGAATGCATACCAAACTGTAGCCTCTAAGAGTACTTAATAAACTGAAGCGGATCATTTCGCCGATACGGGATAATAACCATGACGTTTAGCAAACATCAAGCAGACTAATAAATAGAGCATTAATGTTCAACAATCAAAAAAACATGTTACATGATGCTAGGCCACCAATAAGAGCAAAGAACTGCAACAGAATATTAAGCAAGTAAAAAAAAGCTAAAATTTATACTTTTTGACATTTTTTCTCTTGTTAACAAAACTGAAATTTAACCATTGATGACAATACATTTAGCAAGTAAACTGAAAAATTGGGGATCAGAAAGATCATATTTCTAAATTCAATATTGACATGCAAATTTAAGCTTCTCTAATAAGAATTACAACATAAGTAGGAAACTAAACCGAAGAAGAGAATGTTATAGGTAGTTCTAAACCCTAATTTTGTTTTCGGTTTGATGAGGATGGAAATTTGGGGAAAGTAGATTGAAAGAAGATGAAAAATGGAGATGAAGGGAATGTGTAGTTACCGGAGAGGATCGATGTCGATGAGGTGAGATCGGAGTAACGATGTCGGTGAGTAGGGCGCCGTAGTAGAGAGAGAAGCTACACACGTTTGTTTGATGGTGTCGAAGAGAATCGATATTAGTTGTGAAAATATGCAAATGTTTCTACTTCTTAGCTAGACCATGTGTGGGTTGACCATGTGTAGTGGTTTTTTTTTTTTTTTAAATTAAAAAAAAACGCCCGAAAACGCTCATGCCCCATTACATAGGGCGTTATTTTAAAAAAAAATTTAAAAAAAGCCCATTTGGCGTTGTTTTAAAAACGCCTGATGAAACACAGATTAACACCAGGGTAAATCTGTGGGGTTATTCCTTCTGTGGGTTCAACCTCCTTTCTTACTCGTTGGAACGGCTTGGATCCTGCAAAACAGCAACACCGTTAGTCTCGTTAAGAGGGGAATATGGGGGTTTCCCTCTTAACCAGGCTCCGGCGTGAGAATAAGTACTGTTCTGAGAATAAACAGTGTGTGTGGAGTGTGAGAGTATAGAGAGTAAGATGGATCAACCTGGATGATGAAGGGTCCTATTTATAGCCGGAGGGTGAAGGAGGGAGGAGCAGCAGTGCCAGCTGTGGTTGCGCGCCAGCTGTCCGACCAAGGGGAATATCCCTTTGGTCTCCTCTGCTGTGGTCAGTGTAGTGGTACACGTGGCGCGCTTACATTTGCCTATTTTGGAGACGTCGTACTGGTATTGTCGGACTGCTCCTTGATACGTCGCAGGCCTACTTGGCGCTTGCTGACTGGTGACACGTGTTGTCCTTTTTGTCGGATGGAGCATCTTTGGTGCCACCTTGATGTTTTCCGGAAGCTTCTAGAAGCTTCTGGATGATCTTGTTGATGTCAGCGCCACATAGGGTGGAAAAGTGGTGTGGTCCTTGCCATGTGGGCAAGGAATTGGGACCATACCTCTTCAAGTCCCCCCAGTCCAGTGTGCCTTCTAGTTGAGTTGATCGTATAGGAGGGATTCTGGACTTATGAAGGTAGTAGTTTGTATGGCGCATGGGTTTTGGTAACTTGAAAAGTTGAGCCCAATGGACGCATGGCGCATGGGTTTCGGCGCCTTGTGAAGGTTGAGCCAAATGGACGCATGGCGCATGGGTTTTGGCAACTTAAAAAATTGAGCCAAATGGACGCATGGCGCATGGGTTTTGGCAACTTAAAAGGTTGAGCCAAATGGACGCATGGCGCATGGGTTTTGGCACCTTGTGAAGGTTGAGCCAAATGGACGCATGGCGCATGGGTTTTGGCACCTTATGAAGGTTGAGCCAAATGGACGCATGGCGCATGGGTTTTGGCACCTTGTGAAGGTTGAGCCAAATGGACGCATGGCGCATGGGTTTTGGCACCTTATGAAGGTTGAGCCAAATGGACGCATGGCGCATGGCGCAATAGCACTGTTGTTTTCTTCTGAAGGAAGTTTGGTTGTCTTGGGAAGGAGCGGCTGACGTGACGGTCTGGTGTCCCCAGTCTTATCGGAGGTGAACAGGCGCCTTTTCAGTCATGTCAGTTACTTTCTGTCAAAGGTGTCAGGCGTCTATTTACCTGCTCCGAGAAAAGAGATGGCGTCTTCTCTCTCTTCTGACGTGTCTCTCCCCCATTGAATGCTTTTCTGGATTCTGACGGCCCACTACCCATCGCATTAAATGCGATGGGTATAAATGTCAAGGCGGTTCCTCTTTCTTCTCCACTTTTTCAAAATTTGAAGTTTGGTTCTCTCTCATTTCTCCATCTTTTCTCTTCTATTTCTTTGAGAGTTTCCGGCGAACCTCGGATTATCTTCATCATGTCTGGGGCGAATCCCTCGTCGAGGAATAAAAGGAACAAGGGTAAAACTCCGCCAGGCCCGGATCAGGCGATAATAGCTTGGTAGGAGGAGGAGTTTCATAACTTGGTGAGGGATATGGGTTTCCTTCCCGAGTGGGGTGCTCAGTTTCCCACCCCGGGTTCTACTGCCATGGACGCACCTCCCGGTTATATTACTTTGTATGTTGCTTTCTTCCGGGAGGGCAACTTCAGGCTCCCGATGACTAGGTTTACTGCTGATGTGTTGAGGAACTATGGGCTTCACATTTCTCAGATTAATGCTATCGGGCTTCCCCGTATTACTCATTTTGAGTTTATTTGCATGGCTAACCGTTTGGATCCGACGTTTGCGATGTTCAACGTCTTCTATACTGTCTCGTACACTAGTGGGTTTTATTCTTTTAACGCTCGGACCGGTGTTGCTCCGGTTTGTTCTATTCCGTTGAAGAGTCTTCATGACTGGAAACAAAAAATTTTCTATATTCGTCGAGGGGTTATCCCGGTAGATATGCATTACCGGGCAGGGAGTGAGGGGATCCCCAAGGTTGATGTGGTTGCAGATTTTTCTGAGCAAGCCTGGTACAAAAAGTTGACTCATAAAGCTACTCCTATTATTCAGCTTGAGGAGATGGCGTTGGTGGGTGCTGGGCTGAGTATGTTGTGGATTCCGAAGCATCCTTTGGGGGTTCCAGTTTATGGTTATAATGGTAAGTGTACGTGTTTCTCCGTACCCTTTTGTCTCTTTCCTGTATATTATATATATATATATATATTATTACTCTTCATCCTCGTGTTTTTTGCAGTGGGGTACACCTTGTTGAATGTTCTGGATTTGAAAGCCGGTGGTGCTATGGTTGAGGCGATTCAAAGGGCTGAGAAACAACCTTGGTTGGATCAGATTCGTGGTCGTTTCTTGCATCCAACGAACGAGAGTTTTACCTCCTATGCCAACACTGTCTTAGGTGAAGATAATGAGGATGATGATGATTCTGTTAATCCTGCTCGGGATGAAGTTGTTGTTCTTTCGAGTGATGGTTCTGACGGATCTTGTAAAGGCCTAACTTCTCATTCCCCGCGTGCAGGTCCGGCACAGGGGATTGCGCGTGAGCCTGTCAATGAACCTATTGATGATGATGTGGAGATTCCTGTTGAGACTGCTGAGCAGCTGGAAACAAGGAGGAAAACAAGAGCTGGAAAGCCAGAAGGGAAAGGGAAGAAGGCTGAGGAACATGCCACTGAGACCCCTCGTAAGCGACCTTCTGCTCTTCCTGTCCTAGATTACGTTGTAGTTTCTGATACATTGTCCGGTTTAGGGGCCGGAGAAAAACATCATGAGTCTGATCCACTAGAGATGGGCATAATCGGTTCTTTTTAATACCCGGAACCGGTTCCTACCCGTACCCGGTTCCTGATGACAGTGAATTGAACCGGTTCTTCAGTGGAACCGGTTCCAGTTCGTACCCGGGTATTAACCATTAAAACTAGAACCGAGTGTAACCGATTCGGGTAGGTTTGGAACCGGTTCGGGTAGGGTTGGAACCGGTTTGGTCGGGTAATTCAAAGAAAAGTTGCAAAGAGAAGTGGAAGCAAAATGTCTTAAGTTGTAACTGAACCTCGATTCGTCCTTAAGATCCATGACTTTCCATCTCTATTTTCACGTTTCCATCTTCTAATCTTATAATGCAAGAGCTTTATCTCTTTAGAGAAAATAAGAAAAGGAATGTATGAGAAAGAAGAGACATGCAGGAGAAAGATGGATGAAATAGATAAAGAGGAGAGAGTTTTGATATTATTTTAATCTTTCTTCACTTGTACACATAAAGCTTCACTTGTACACATAAAGTTGCATGTTGTAGATAACAATTTAAAATATTCATGCTTTTTTACAATACATTAAACAATTCAAGAGAGTGCAACCAAGATTAATTTATGTTCTCAATAAAATGTTCATCATTTCCGAGACTGTCATTTTCGAGGGACACAGTAAAATTTCAAATGAGGGTGGGTTGCTTTCATGTTCTCGAAATCTAGTTGTAAGATTTATTTTCTGTAATATCTATTTCTCTCACCTAATTTCTTTGATAGCCTCTAGTGTTCTTCATCCGTCTATTCCATAGTATTACTATCACGAAGAAGGAACTATCCACGACGAAGAGAAGCCACAACTGGTTAAGCAGGAGCCGGTTCCGGGCAGGAACCGGAACCGGAACCGATTTTATTTATAAAATGTGGAACCGGGTAGGAACTGGAACCGGTTCCGGGTAGGAACTGGAACCGATTTTATTTATAAAATGTGGAACCGGGTCGGAACCTACGGGTTTTTTGAACCCGGAACCGGTTCTACTATTAGCCGGGTAGGAACCGGAACCGGGTCGGGTCCACTGGAATCGGGTAGGAACCGGTTTTTATGCCCATCTCTATGCTCCACTCCGGGTTGGCGTTGTGCATAGCGTTGCCCCTTTGGCGTGGGAATTGAGCCTGGCGTCGGGCGGGGGCTGGGTGACATGGTTGGCTGGGTGAAATTTTAAATAGTTTAAACAAAAAAACATCCACATGGCTGGCAACGCCAAGCCACACCACGCCAACCTAGTGGATCCCACCATCAACACGTGTCGAACAATGCCCACAACTCAAGCCTCTCCACACCCCATAATCTTATTGGGAATACGTGTACCGTGTGTTAGTGGTGCACAAATCGGGTTTTTTTAAAAACCGGTTCCAGGTATGGAACCGGGTTCGGGTAGGATCGGGTTTTACAAAATCGGGTTTTTTTAAAAACCGGGTCGGGTCCGGGTCCGGGTTTTTTTACCAAAAATGTATACCCTATATACCCGGGTTCGGGTCGGGTTTTATAAAACCCGGGTATTATAATACCCTATTTCCGGGTTCGGGTCCGGTTCAGGTATTCATCGGGTAGGGTTCGGGTATGCATCGGGTTGGGAAAAAACCCGCACCGGGTATTAAAAAAAACCCGACCGGGTATTAATGCTTCTTTATATGTTTTAGTGGATGGTGCATATTGAAATTTTAATCACATTTCTAAATTTAAATTCGATAGTGCTAGATCGAAGGAATAGGCCTGATTTGAATCATTTTAGATTACATAAACAACAATATATTTTATTTGCTATGTTATGTTTTAACAAAGTTCCATCAATTTTTTATTTTTTTGTATTAGACAAACATCAATCGATCTTTCCAGCAAATAGAGGGGAATACTGACCAAATACTTCAAATATCATTAGAAACCTAATAATTAAACAAGATTACATCAAAGTGCATACATAATTTTGTTAAATCATAAGAACTAGAAGTCTTAATGCTTAAAAACATAGATAAAATAACATAGATAAAAAAAACATAGCTATATAACCGGGTATAAAAAAACCCAGTTTCGGGTATTTATAAAACCCGATTCCGGGTATTTATAAAAACCGGGTTTCGGGTATAAACCAGGTATAAAAAAACCCGGTTCTGGGTTCGGGTTTTAGTTCAAATATGAATACCCGGTCCCTACCCTATGGGTAGGGTCGGGTTCGGGTATAGAAAACCTGGTTTTTATAATATCCGGTTCCGGGTTTTTTTTCTGGGTCCGGGTCCGGGTTCGGGTTTTTTGTGCACCACTACCGTGTGTTCTTATTGTTTTTAGATAGATCTTAGCAATTTTAGATGTAATTGTTATGTGTTGCAATTGTTAGTTATGTAATTGGAATGTATGTGTGTTAGTTATGCAATTGGAATGGGTTGTTGTTTTATCATATTTTTGATTGGTGAAAGGTTACTCACGCCCTGTGAACACAGACAACGTTGATGGCCCGGTCCGCCCACTATTCCAGAGGAAGCCCATTATCTCACATCGTTTGAATAGTTGGAATTGGTACACTTATTTGATTTAGTAACTTGTATAAAATACCTAAACAGTAACAATAGAATAAAAATTATACACAACATTTATCATGTATGTACATGTAATTTTATCTATACTTACAAAAAAGTGCAAGTTTAAGTTTTGATAATTACAAAAGGGAAAAATATGTTTTTATATGGTTTGGGACACTTATAGTTAGCTATGGCAATACTTTCTTGCATATTTTAAAAATAACAGTCTTACAAGTTCAAGTTTGAGGTCATTTACTCATTATTAAGAACATTGCAGGCCAACCAAAACTCAATTATCCTACCACTAGATTAATTAAAATTCATATTGCAATTCCTCAGAAACAATAGTGAGCATAAACATAATTTTCAAGAATCCAACAGCAGTTTAAAAAAGGACTAGTTCACCAAAACTCAACAGATGAAGAAAATTTATCTCCCATAACTTTGGAAACCCAAAGAAAACGGAGATTTCTAACTGAACCTTAGACGACAGGAACCGACATGGGCATGGGCAAAGGATCATCAGCAACAAGTGGTGGTCTATATTCTTCAACCTCCTTAGGTGGAAGTGCAACAACATCATCCTTGGGCATGTGAATAACAACATTGTCAGGCAAAGGTGTCTTGGGGCCGAGTTTCCCCGTAGGGTCCCAGTCGAGCATGATCTTGACCTTGATACCAAGCACACCCTGTAAACAGCCCAAATAAGGTTACTTATTTATCAGTATATTTAATGAAACTGAAAACAAACAAATCTGAAACAGATGCGTTTACCTGTCTGAGAAGCACGTGTCTCACAGCAGAGTCGATGTACTCTTTGACTGGTTGACCAGATGACACCATGTAACCATCCTTGAACTTCATTGACTTAGCACGCTGAGCTCTAAGCTTTCCACTAACAATCACCTGAGATTAACGAACATCACCAACAAATTAACAATCTTTTTCGTATAAAACGAGAAAAACAATAATCAAATATTTACATACCTCACATCCTTTAGCACCATTCTCCATAACAAATCTCAAAACACCATAACAAGCCCTAAGACAGTTAAGCAGAGAACAGGTTTATTTACATCATCATGTTGAAATATTAGAAGTTGAATAGAAAAAAAGCAGTTATAAACCTTCTAACAGCAAGCCCTCCAAGAAGCTTGTACCGCAATGATTCAGCCTGTGCAATAGCACAAAGTCCCCTGTTGTTGACTCTCTCAGCATAAAGCTCGACACTGTTTTCAGGGAACTTAAACCGCTTCTGAACAAGAGATGTCAGCTCTCTTATCCTCCTTCCCTTCTCACCTATAGTTCAACATAAAAACAACCATATTGTGTTAGAATGTCATGGCAGGTTCGTCAAAGTATAACAGTCAATAAAAACTACTACGCAATAAACAAAAACTGCAATCTATTATGTTAAGCTATTGGTGGTGTTAGCTCAGCAAAAATTGTTCTCCTTCAAGATAAATCTTATATATACAGTAAGCAACAACTGGAACAAATCGATGCCGTTTTATTTAATGTTCTACTATAGTACATTGGTAAACCATTGATGTAAGTGTCATTTATCTGTTGATTTCTCAAGTATAAAGGTCTAAAACACAAAGAGCTTCAAAGCAAGGTATAAGACAAAACATTTTGTCAAAAAAATTGGTGTACCCAAATCCCAAATCTGTTCAGTTTTTTCTTGTCTACCAGTAAAACAAATAACAAAATTTAACTTGTAAATCTATATAATATCCCTATTTGTCCCTTTTAGCAATCTGAAGTATCATACATAAATCACTTCTGTTCAGTTTTTTCTTGTCTACCAGTAAAACAAATAACAAAATTTAACTTGTAAATCTATATTATATCCCTATTTGTCCCTTTTAGTAATCTGAAGTATCATACAAGAATCACTTGTAAAAATTGATAACAGATAGTTGACACAAATGATATCACAAACCTCAAATTAATTAGAGAAAAATGCCCGGATAGTCCCTGTGGTTTAGTGTTTTTTCACCTATAGTCCCTATCTTTCTAAAACTACTTGAATAGTCCCTGTGGTTTGCATTTTTGTTCTCGGATAGTCCCTGGCGTGGATGGAGGTTACTTTTCTCAGTTAAGTTGGTGTTAAGTGAGTGTGAAATGACTAAAATGCCCTTATAATAAAACAAAATAAATTAAATAAGTCTTAAATAAATATATTTTTGTAGGACCCATTTCTTATAAAAGAATATATAATATATATCTATATTAAATATACATATTCTTTCTCTCTATCCCTGCTCTTTCTCTATGGTACCACCACCACCATCACCTCCACCTCCACCGCGGCCATCACCACTGACCACCACCACCACCACCCCTGCCACAACCACACTTCCGCCACAACCACCACCTCTGCCGCCATCATCACCACCCCCGCCACAAAATCCACCATTGCGATCTTCTTCAAACCCCCTCTGTTTCTCTCATCAAAATCCAAACAAAACCTTAAACACCAAATCATGTTATCATAAACCCAGTTGCAAGAAACACCCAAAATTTCACACCAAGAAAGCCATAAGAGCTCTAATTGGAGTTGGGTTTGCCCTAACATCATCCCTCTCATAACGGATGGGGCTGGAACCATAGACGATGATGGTTTGTCCTCCAATGAAGGCGATCTGGAAATCGCTTCAGATGACAAGAGTTGCGGTCCCGTGAAGCAGGTCAACTTCATCCGAAACATCTCCACTTCACCACCACCATCAAGAGTTGCCGCACCACTTTTCCTTCAAATCGAACTCAAAGATCTTGTCCACAGAAGTTGTAATCGCGTCGACGCACCCCTGTTCCTTCAAATCGAACTCAAAGTTCTGGTATGTCTACGTGTATTACAGTGCTGTTCCTTCAAATCGAATCAAGATCAAAAGGTATTATTTATGCTAAATGGAACTCAGATTTGGTTAGAACATCGTCAATGTATAATGTTACACTCTTCGATTCTGTTCAGCCAAAATCACAATTAACCTCTTGATCTTTCTTTTGTTGATCTGGAACTTCTTGATCTTTCTTTTGTAGACAGATGCTGATGATTGTTTAAGTGGTGGTTGATGATTGTAGAGAGGTAGTACAGGGGAGGGAGAGAGAGAGAGAGTAGAGAGATGCTGATGATTGTTTAAGTGGTGGTTGATTGATGTTGCAGTTGAGTTGCAGGTCGTGGTGGTTATGGTGATGTTGCAGGAGTTTGAGAACAGTCGAGTTACAGAGTGTAACGGAGGTGCAGTCGAGTTGTATGTATAATATTTGGTGAGAGGTAACGGAGGTGCAGTCGAGGCAGCGGTGGATGTTGTAGGTTGGTCGGAGAGTTTTCGGTGGCCGGAGATGATGGTTGGTCTAGATGAAGGTGGGGGTGGTGGTGGGGTTGGGGTTGTTTTTTTTTTCTTGTCTACCAGTAAAACAAATAACAAAATTTAACTTGTAAATCTATATAATATCCCTATTTGTCCCTTTTAGCAATCTGAAGTATCATACATAAATCACTTCTGTTCAGTTTTTTCTTGTCTACCAGTAAAACAAATAACAAAATTTAACTTGTAAATCTATATTATATCCCTATTTGTCCCTTTTAGTAATCTGAAGTATCATACAAGAATCACTTGTAAAAATTGATAACAGATAGTTGACACAAATGATATCACAAACCTCAAATTAATTAGAGAAAAATGCCCGGATAGTCCCTGTGGTTTAGTGTTTTTTCACCTATAGTCCCTATCTTTCTAAAACTACTTGAATAGTCCCTGTGGTTTGCATTTTTGTTCTCGGATAGTCCCTGGCGTGGATGGAGGTTACTTTTCTCAGTTAAGTTGGTGTTAAGTGAGTGTGAAATGACTAAAATGCCCTTATAATAAAACAAAATAAATTAAATAAGTCTTAAATAAATATATTTTTGTAGGACCCATTTCTTATAAAAGAATATATAATATATATCTATATTAAATATACATATTCTTTCTCTCTATCCCTGCTCTTTCTCTATGGTACCACCACCACCATCACCTCCACCTCCACCGCGGCCATCACCACTGACCACCACCACCACCACCCCTGCCACAACCACACTTCCGCCACAACCACCACCTCTGCCGCCATCATCACCACCCCCGCCACAAAATCCACCATTGCGATCTTCTTCAAACCCCCTCTGTTTCTCTCATCAAAATCCAAACAAAACCTTAAACACCAAATCATGTTATCATAAACCCAGTTGCAAGAAACACCCAAAATTTCACACCAAGAAAGCCATAAGAGCTCTAATTGGAGTTGGGTTTGCCCTAACATCATCCCTCTCATAACGGATGGGGCTGGAACCATAGACGATGATGGTTTGTCCTCCAATGAAGGCGATCTGGAAATCGCTTCAGATGACAAGAGTTGCGGTCCCGTGAAGCAGGTCAACTTCATCCGAAACATCTCCACTTCACCACCACCATCAAGAGTTGCCGCACCACTTTTCCTTCAAATCGAACTCAAAGATCTTGTCCACAGAAGTTGTAATCGCGTCGACGCACCCCTGTTCCTTCAAATCGAACTCAAAGTTCTGGTATGTCTACGTGTATTACAGTGCTGTTCCTTCAAATCGAATCAAGATCAAAAGGTATTATTTATGCTAAATGGAACTCAGATTTGGTTAGAACATCGTCAATGTATAATGTTACACTCTTCGATTCTGTTCAGCCAAAATCACAATTAACCTCTTGATCTTTCTTTTGTTGATCTGGAACTTCTTGATCTTTCTTTTGTAGACAGATGCTGATGATTGTTTAAGTGGTGGTTGATGATTGTAGAGAGGTAGTACAGGGGAGGGAGAGAGAGAGAGAGTAGAGAGATGCTGATGATTGTTTAAGTGGTGGTTGATTGATGTTGCAGTTGAGTTGCAGGTCGTGGTGGTTATGGTGATGTTGCAGGAGTTTGAGAACAGTCGAGTTACAGAGTGTAACGGAGGTGCAGTCGAGTTGTATGTATAATATTTGGTGAGAGGTAACGGAGGTGCAGTCGAGGCAGCGGTGGATGTTGTAGGTTGGTCGGAGAGTTTTCGGTGGCCGGAGATGATGGTTGGTCTAGATGAAGGTGGGGGTGGTGGTGGGGTTGGGGTTGTTTTTTTTTTCTTGTCTACCAGTAAAACAAATAACAAAATTTAACTTGTAAATCTATATAATATCCCTATTTGTCCCTTTTAGCAATCTGAAGTATCATACATAAATCACTTCTGTTCAGTTTTTTCTTGTCTACCAGTAAAACAAATAACAAAATTTAACTTGTAAATCTATATTATATCCCTATTTGTCCCTTTTAGTAATCTGAAGTATCATACAAGAATCACTTGTAAAAATTGATAACAGATAGTTGACACAAATGATATCACAAACCTCAAATTAATTAGAGAAAAATGCCCGGATAGTCCCTGTGGTTTAGTGTTTTTTCACCTATAGTCCCTATCTTTCTAAAACTACTTGAATAGTCCCTGTGGTTTGCATTTTTGTTCTCGGATAGTCCCTGGCGTGGATGGAGGTTACTTTTCTCAGTTAAGTTGGTGTTAAGTGAGTGTGAAATGACTAAAATGCCCTTATAATAAAACAAAATAAATTAAATAAGTCTTAAATAAATATATTTTTGTAGGACCCATTTCTTATAAAAGAATATATAATATATATCTATATTAAATATACATATTCTTTCTCTCTATCCCTGCTCTTTCTCTATGGTACCACCACCACCATCACCTCCACCTCCACCGCGGCCATCACCACTGACCACCACCACCACCACCCCTGCCACAACCACACTTCCGCCACAACCACCACCTCTGCCGCCATCATCACCACCCCCGCCACAAAATCCACCATTGCGATCTTCTTCAAACCCCCTCTGTTTCTCTCATCAAAATCCAAACAAAACCTTAAACACCAAATCATGTTATCATAAACCCAGTTGCAAGAAACACCCAAAATTTCACACCAAGAAAGCCATAAGAGCTCTAATTGGAGTTGGGTTTGCCCTAACATCATCCCTCTCATAACGGATGGGGCTGGAACCATAGACGATGATGGTTTGTCCTCCAATGAAGGCGATCTGGAAATCGCTTCAGATGACAAGAGTTGCGGTCCCGTGAAGCAGGTCAACTTCATCCGAAACATCTCCACTTCACCACCACCATCAAGAGTTGCCGCACCACTTTTCCTTCAAATCGAACTCAAAGATCTTGTCCACAGAAGTTGTAATCGCGTCGACGCACCCCTGTTCCTTCAAATCGAACTCAAAGTTCTGGTATGTCTACGTGTATTACAGTGCTGTTCCTTCAAATCGAATCAAGATCAAAAGGTATTATTTATGCTAAATGGAACTCAGATTTGGTTAGAACATCGTCAATGTATAATGTTACACTCTTCGATTCTGTTCAGCCAAAATCACAATTAACCTCTTGATCTTTCTTTTGTTGATCTGGAACTTCTTGATCTTTCTTTTGTAGACAGATGCTGATGATTGTTTAAGTGGTGGTTGATGATTGTAGAGAGGTAGTACAGGGGAGGGAGAGAGAGAGAGAGTAGAGAGATGCTGATGATTGTTTAAGTGGTGGTTGATTGATGTTGCAGTCGAGTTGCAGGTCGTGGTGGTTATGGTGATGTTGCAGGAGTTTGAGAACAGTCGAGTTACAGAGTGTAACGGAGGTGCAGTCGAGTTGTATGTATAATATTTGGTGAGAGGTAACGGAGGTGCAGTCGAGGCAGCGGTGGATGTTGTAGGTTGGTCGGAGAGTTTTCGGTGGCCGGAGAAGATGACCGGAGATGATGGTTGGTCTAGATGAAGGTGGGGGTGGTGGTGGGGTTGGGGTTGTTTTTTTTATTATTTATAAAGTAGTGGGTCCCACATAAAATAAATCTATTAAATAGATTAAGTTATTTTGTTTTTTAGTAAGGGTATTTTTGTCATTTCACATCATTTTAACAGAGAAAAGTAACTGAAGTTAGACCTAGGGACTATCCGAGAACAAAAATGCAAACCACAGGGACTATTCAAGTAGTTTTAGAAAGATAGGGACTATAGGTGAAAAAACACTAAACCACAGGGACTATCCGGGCATTTTTCTCAATTAATTAATGTTCCATATACAAATAAACATATATCCATAACCTAACACTAATTTTAAGTCTTCTAGTACAAAAGCAGGATTCTAATTTATATTATTATTGCAATATCAACAATCTATCAAAACCCTAATTCTATGAAATATATATCATTCAAAAACATATAATTACAATAAAGTGAAAGTTTACCTAAAACATTTTGGGTACGGGTAGCTCTGATGATGATCTCAGTACGCATAGGCGTAACCCTAACTTCAACGCCGGAGTAACCGTCCTCCGCAAGCTCTCTGGTGAGGACCTCGTTCAACTCCGCGAAGAACACACCGTCGGCTACAAACTGATACGCAAAAACGAATTACTGTAAGATCTGTGAAAGTTTATAGATGAAATTAAGCTTTGATGGTGATGTGTGGTGCTAACCTTTCGCTTTTTGCTCAATTGAGACGCCATTGTTGTATGCACTGACTGAACACAACTGCTGCTTCTCGTGGTGGAGGTTGGAGACTACGTAGATTATAAATGACCAGATTTAGGGTTACAATTGTATATAACGGGATGGATTTGACTGTTTGAAGCCCGAACTGAATTGGGTTGGGCTATCAGGTCCATATCAGTTTCTTAGAAGGTGGACCGTGGGCCGGTTAGATTGTGTTTTTTTTTTTTCACAAAAGTTTAATACTTTTATTTTTAGAGTTATTTGGAAAAGCTTGAAATATTATATATATATATTTTTATTCTTATTAGTGGTCACAATTTTGATTTTAGATCACAATTTTTGTTAAACGCAAACCATAGTACCATACTATAGACTTTCATAACATCTTATTAGAGCCTAACTATAAATAAACACACTTCCTTTGTTAGATATGTGGATGTTTGGAAAGAACTTAAAATTGCGTAGACGAACTTCAGAGACTTAGAGCATTCACAATTCATTCCCCAAATTATGTGAGAGATTTTTATATTATGAAAAGTGATTGTAGGTGGTTAAGAGTGGTTTTGAGTAGAGGAGAGAGAAAATGTTACTGTTCATCTGTAAATTTGAGGGGACGTGTTCACCCTCTATAATTTTATAATATATTTTGAAAGTAGTTGTTAGTGAAGGAGAGAAAAAAAGTAATAATAAAAGTATAAAAGTATTATGTAACTGAAAGGGAGAGAAAATATAGATGTTTTTAGTAAAATTATAGAGTTAAAAAAGATGAAAGAGATGTGAATGCTCTTATGCTTTCATTTGCTATTCGCTTGATATTGGGGAGTCTTCTTGTTTGTTCTTCTCCATTCTATTAAAAACTCATCATTTGTTTTTTCTAAAGTTTTTGTTCTATCTTTCCAACAATGTTGAGATTTCTAAAAGTTTTCTTCTTTGACGGTCTTTTTTATGACATTAACCTTTTGATGCATAATTCTCACTTCATTGTTAGTTTGATCGCATATTCATAAAACATGCTTTATGTTTAAACTATTATGATAATTTATACTATATTATAATATAATAAATAAAGGAATCACATTTTAAAATACCTAAAAGTTAATAACTTTTTTTTTAGTTTGATGCATAATATATAATCTTAAAATGGGGATAAATTATTCTTTCAAACAATAATTACACTTTAACCATCTTATCTTAATTACATTTTAATTCTATCATCTTTAACCAAATTATAGATAATTAGTTACTAGTTACGCTTTATCCTCCATATAAAAAACTAACTACTCTACAATTTTTAAATGGCCATAACTTTTTCGCACGTTAATAATAAAAAAATTACAGTATGAAAACAAGCATTTTATTCTTTTTAACTAGAGTGTAGTATAACTATAGTTTTTTTTTAATTAACAAATTGATATGTTACGTAATTAATAGTGTCTAGAAGTGAGCAACAACTGAATTGCTAACCGAAACCAAACCAAAAACAGACGGAACCGAACCGAAATCAACCAAAAAATGAATTAACTGAAAACCGAAACTTAATTAACCAAAACTGGTTATCTTTTTTTGTACACTCGTTTAACCAAAATTAACCGAACCGAACCTTTCATATATTCATATATTCTAGCTTTTATACATCCAATTAATGTATTTCATATTTTGTACCTTTGTTTCATATATTTATTATTCCACTTTATGTATTTATACATCTATTTGATGTATTTATACCTCAATTTAATGTATTTTTCAAGTAAAGGTTTTTGCCTAGGTGTTGTTAGGCATGTAAACTAACCGAACGAACATGAACACAAGCATGTTCGTGTTCGTTCATTTAACTTTAACCGAACATGAACACGAACATTTAATCGAACACATTTTTTTGTTCGTGTTCGTTCATTAAGAAATCGAGCATGTTCGTGTTCGTTTATGTTCATTCGTTTAAAGCCTAAATGAACAGTTCACGAATATTAACGAACACAAATGAACATAAAAAAAAAAATTAAGTGAATGTATTTGAAATTTGAATAAACAGAAACAAACATAAATTAGCATGATTGAACAACAAGTCTAACATATTACAGTTCATCCGAAAACACATCTAAATTAGAGTTCATAGATATACGAATGAGTTATATTTATATAAGTAGTTAGAAAACCTAATATTTATATAAATATAACTATTTATGTATTTACTAAAAATTAAACGAACATAAACAAACGTAAATAAGCAAACGTTCACGAACATAAATGAATGAATGTTCATGAACATAAATGAACGAACACAAGGTATGTTCATGTTCGTTAATTTAATTAAACGAACAAACTTTTATGTTCGTGTTCGTTCATTTATTAAATAAACTAACATAAATGAACTTCCCGCCGAACAAGTTCATGAACCTTCGGTTCGTTTACAGGCCTAGGTGTTGTCTTGGCTATTAACTAAAATGAAAAGAACTGAACAAAAAACCGTCAATCTAACCAAATAAACCGAACTGATTAATTGAAAAGCGATTGGTTTATAAAATAGCTAACTGATGACTTCGGTTTCAACTTCGATTGAGAATAATAGTCGAACCGACTGAACCATGCATAGCATAATGAAATGATCTAGTTGATGACTTTGCTTATGATGTATATCCATAACAATGATGCTGCAAAATATATTATACGAACAAGAAAACTATGAGAAACGAGTATCGCAATACAAATTATCACCCCCACCGTATCATACGGGCACCTTGCTAGTATTAATTATATACATAAAGTCCATAATATGAATATGAATATGAATATGAATATGAATATGAATATGAATATGTGTAATGTGGCGTCAGATTTAACAAAAACGTGCGTCGCATGAAATTAACACAATTAAAGTACATAATACATTAATAGTTTGGTAAATTACGCTTTTCGTCCTTCATGCTTGTATCAGATTGCAATGGATAGTTTTTAAGTTCAACAATTACAGTCACAATCGTCTATTTGGAAACTAAGTACAGCTTTCGTCCTTTATTACCAACAAGGTTAAAATTTTCAGTTAAGTATATTCACTTAAGGGCAATTTAGTCTTTTTACTTAATTATCTAAATATTAATAAAAGACTACAAATAATGCCACGTGACATTCTCTCTTTCAATCTCATAAATTATATTTATATTTGTTTAATATATTTTTTTAATATTAATAACCAATATATAAATATCACTTATCTTTATTTTTATCATTATCTTTATTTTAATATTAATAAATTCAATTAAGAGTAAAATGCACAGATAGTCCCTGTGGTTTGGTGAAATTTCACCTTTAGTCCCCAATTTTTCAAAATTACACTCTTAGTCCCTATGGTTTGACAAGTTGTTACTCGGATAGTCCCCAAAGCGGATGAAGGTTATTCGGATAGTCCTGTGGTTTGACAAGTTGTTACTCCAATAGTCCTTGTCATTTCACATCCACTTAACCAGAAAAACTAACCTCCATCCGCTTTGGGGACTATCCGCTTAACAACTTGTCAAACCATAGGGACTAAGAGTGTAATTTGGAAAGTTGGGGACTAAAGGTGAAATTTCACCAAACCACAGGGACTATCCGTGCATTTTACTCTTCAATTAATAATATTATAAATATCTAAATCTAATATCTAATAAATTATTAATATCAAAATAATTAATTCATAAATATTAAACTAATCAAAAAATAATAAATAAGATTGAATTTCAAAGATTGTCCTTTATCTTTATACGGTCCTTTATGTTCAAAATTGACGAGTTTTGTTCTTTATGTTTTCATATCATACACGTTTTGTCCTTTAGGCCTAACCCAGTTAGTTTTTCAGTTAAATTTGGTCATGTACTTTGCACATGAGGGCATTTTTGTCAATTTTGGTTGCAGAAGCTTTGAGCTGTAAATCTGTCGTTGAACTTACCTTTGAATTGAAAAAATGCTCTCATGTACAAAGCACATGACCAAATTTAACTGAAAAAACTAACTGGGTTAGGCCTAAAGGACAAAACGTGTAAGATATGAAAACATAAAGGAGAAAACTCGTCAATTTTGAACATAAAGGACAACGCCTAAAAATGGGTATAAAGATAAAGGACAATCCTTGAAATTCACTCTAATAAATAATTTTAAACCATATCGTGTATTATGCAGATAATAAATAAATATGTAACCATTAACTAGAGTTTACTCTATTAATATAATAGTTTATTCAAGTTTTACAAAAAATAAAATTTTTAACTTTTTTGTAATTTATGGTGTTGTGCCTCCTGTAAAGGGTTTTTTTTTCATTTCCACCATACTTTTCACCATTCCCAAGTTTTTCGTTTCGTTCTAAATTTTGTGAATTAACGTACCGCAACGTGTGTATAGGGTTCAACATTTTTCGTGTATTTTTTCTCGTTTGGTCCGTCGCAACACATCAATATTTTTCCATTTGACAAGTCCGTCGCAACGCGCGAGTCCTGGATTGATTTGGTTATTTTTTCTATGTTTTACGTTTCGGTTTAATTTCTCTGCAACGAGCGTGCGTGATTCAAAGATTTTACGTCTGCTTTTCGCTCGGCTTTATTTTTTTCCGTTTTTATTTATTTTGTTTTTACGAGCTTTTCCGATGTTAGTGATCGCTGATAGTACCTAGTATAGAATTGGTACTACTTGACATAGTTTTACGACAACCGCTGCAATGCAGGGGCTTAATACTAGTTTCTAGTATAAATGAAAGAAAGTAAGATCAAATATCTTCTTCTTTCTCTCTCACACACTTTGAACTTTTTCTCTCTAAACAAACCAACATCCAAATTTCACAAGTCAAAATTAATTCAAAACCTATTTTTCCCACCCCACTCGTTTCTCTCTCTAGCGACACACATCACCACACCAAGTGACTAAGGTTGCATCATTCTTGCTCGTTTTGGTTCCGAATCAAGCACAGCCAGGTACAAGCTTCGATTTTCTTATGCATTCTCGCCCTAGCTTTATGTCGATTTTACACTTTCTTTTACAAGGGATCATGTTAATATCTCTAGGGCTTAGTTCGAGTCTGACGACTGAACTGTAATGGTTCGCTTGAAAAGTGTGTCTATTGAGTTGTTAGAATTGAGTTAAATAGATATGCACTGATGAATTATTTGGTTTTATCTGTGAGATTAAATATATTATTAATGTAATATTTAATCTTGTAGCCTTTATAATCATTTATATTATATTAGATCAAAATATATTAATAACCTATTAATAATTAGTTGGTAATTGTTGATAGACCATATTACCCTTATTAACTAATTAGGTTTCCTCTTGGGTGTATAAATAAGGGGCTTATTAGAGAGTCAAAGGGTTACACAATTTAGTGAATCAATCAACCCTCATAACATCAAATTCGTCTCTCTCTCCCTAACCGAAACCTCCCTACTTTCGGTTCATCACCATCATCATCTTACATCCTAAGGAGGAACCAGATCACACTGACAACTATGTCGAACTCGATGGCTGCATCTCTGACTGGATTCTCTGCTGGCCTGTCTGCTGTAACAGGTATGTGATTCATGTTTTCCATTAAGTTTAAACAGAATTGATCAACATGTGGTATCAGAGCATATGTTGATAAATCAGTTCTGTTTTCGTATCCATTATTCTGGGATCAAAATCTAGAAAACAGAAATTTTAAAGCTTTTATAAAATCTCGGCTGTTTCGAGTCCTTGTTGCCGAAATCACTGTTTTCGGAAGAAGTTGGTTAATATATTGATTCGAAATCATAATGGGTAAAACTAATATTCAAAATCTGATAACAGAACTATTAAAATCTAGATTTCGGAACCCAGATTATGTTTTAACTTTTTTAGGGTTCATCATTCTGTTCTAAGAAAACTCGAAAATTCCCTAAATTTTGGAATATAATTTGGATTAGTGGGTGTTTTCATTGTTTTGATCTTAATTTTATCTAATTAAAGTTTCGAAAACTGTTAAAGGATAATCAGTTATTATTTTCGAAATCTTTTGATAAGTTTAGATCAAAAATAAAATAGGAAACACTATCCCACAATCCCTCAAATTTCGAGTTTCAGTTATTATCACAATAAACAGCCTTAACAGTGGTTTCGAAATTATAAATGTAACTAATCGCACAAGTTCCCTTCAGTCGTACAAGATCAGATCAGATATGATCTGATCGCACAAGACATTCGCACAAGATCAGATCACATAAAATATGAGCTGATCGCACAAGGGAAATCGCACAAGACAGTCGCACAAGATTTGTACAACTAATTAAGCATATTGTACAAGTCAAGACTGCATAATCGCACAAGATTTGTGGATCGCACAAGACTTGTGGATCGTACAAGGCATTACTGATCACACAAGTTATTGGGCCTTACGGATCGCACAAGTTATTGGGCCTTACTGATCGCACAAATTATTGAGCCTTAATGATCGCACAAGTTATGGGCTTTACTGATCGCACAAAACTTGGGCATTACTGATCGCACAAGACTCGAAACCTCATTATTTTAACCTGTTCGATCCGCGCTAACAGGTGGTTTGCTATTAAATACTTGGTTTTGTTAACACTTAATTAATTAATCAGAATCAGATAATTTTTACAAAACCAAAATAGCTTAACTTGAATGAGCTTCTGATGCATTAATTCTGGCCAAAGCTGATTTAATACATCTATTTATTGTTCAAGTATTATAAAAAGCTATGTTAAGTATGCATTACAAACGTGAAATGTCTTAATTCTGGCCAAAGCTGATTTAATTCATTTATGTTTAGCATGCTTGACAAGTGCATAACTAAAGTGATTTTCTCATTTCTGGCCAAAAGCTGATTTGTCACGATTACTTTGCACACATACTTAAATGATTACACTTCTGGCCAAAGCTGATCTGTCTTTGTTTAAGTAGGATTTTACTAAGTCTATTATTTTGATGTTAGTAATAGACATTATCACAACTTCATAATTAAAATGGTCATTATTTATGCCTGCCTTAGTATAACATGCCCTTAGATCACATTAGGACTTCTTCCTTAGTATCATAACTTGCTCATCTTATTTCCACTATCAGCGCCCAATTGCGGGATTCCACCTTTGACTGGTGATAACTTTGCTGCATGGAAGGATGCTCTCATGCTTACGCTTGGGCTGCTGGACTTTGATTATGCTCTAAGAGAGAATAAGCCAGCGGACCGTACTGCTACAAGTATTGCTGCTGAGCAGATAGTTCATGATAAATGGACTAGGTGTAACCGCATGTCTCTCATGTTCATGAAGCAGTCCATTCATAACTCAATCAGAGGAGCCATTCCTGATTCTGAAGATGCTAAAACCTATTTGGCTTCTGTGGAGGATCAATTCAAGGGAACATCAAAAGCACACGCTAGTACTCTTATCCTCAAGCTGGTGACAACTAAGTATGATGGGAGGAGCGGCATTCGCGAACACATCATGATGATGCATGACATGGCCAATAAGCTGAAGGGCCTAGAGATGGAAATCAGTGATGGTTTTCTTGTTCACTTCATCATCACTTCGCTTCCTTCGTCCTATGAAGCATTCAAGATCAATTACAACACTCAGAAGGACAAATGGACGATGAGTGAGCTGATCGCTATGTGCGTGCAGGAGGAAGAGCGTATGAAGATGGATCGCACTACTGATGTTGCTAACTTCACCACCTCCAGCTCTAAGAAGAGGAAGAACACTTATCAAAGAAAGGATGCTTCTAAGGTCCAAAAGCCAAATCCAAATCCTCATACAAGTGCACCTTCCAGCTCTAAGAACTCCTTAGGCAAACCCTACTGCAAGTTCTGTAAGAAAACAGGACATAAGCAAAAGGAATGCCCTGACTTCAAGGAGTGGTTGGCTAAGAAAGGTAACGATTTTTTCATGATACTTGAGTCCTTTAATTTAAATGTTCCTGCTAATTCTTGGTGGTTTGATTCTGGTTCTATGGTTCATGTTACCAATTCACTTCAGGGATTCCTTACAATCCGGAAGCTGGGAAGAAACCAAAGAACACTTAAAGTTGGAGATGATCGGGAATTAGAAGTGAAGGCCATAGGAACATTACAATTATTTTTGAAAACTGGTTTATGTATTAAAATTTATGATACCTTATATGTTCCTGAGGTAACTCGGAACCTTGTATCAGGACCAAAGTTAGACATGGACGGTTTTGTCGTTTCTCATGGTCATCGCAAACTCTCTATTCTCTATGATTCCGTTGTTTATGGTACTGGCATTCTGGATGGTGGTCTCTATAGATTAGAACTAGATGATAATTTTTCCAAATCTTTGTTGTCATGTAATATTAATGAATCACTCACAAAGATGAAACAGGTTCGAGACTTAGAGACTTCATCTATGTTGTGGCATCAACGTTTAGGCCACATCTCAAGAGAACGATTAAATCGTCTCGTAAAGGATGAAGTCTTACCTCCTCTCGATTTTACTGATTTTGGAACATGTGTCAAATGTCTTAAAGGCAAAATGACATTAGCGAATAAGAAAGGTGCCACTAGGAGCTCTAATTTATTAGAACTCATTCATACTGACATTAGTGGCCCTTACCAAATTGATGGTATAACAGGACATACTTCATTTATCACTTTCATTGATGATTATTCTCGTTACATGTACTTGTATCTTATTAAGGAAAAGTCTGAATCTCTTACAACTTTTAAAGACTATAAAGCTGAAGTTGAAAAACAATTAGATCGTTAGATTAAAGTTGTGAGATCAGATAGAGGCGGTGAATATTATGGAAGACATAGTCAAGCTCCTGGTCCATTTTATGAGTTTTGTAAGGGCCAGGGGATTGTGAACCAATACACCATGCCTGGTACACCTCAGCAGAACGGTGTCGCTGAACGAAGAAATCGTACCCTTATGAACATGGTGCGCAGTATGTTAGCCAACACTAATTTACCATTATTCCTCTGGACTGAAGCGTTAAAAGCAGCTGTTCATATACTCAATAGAGTTCCTTCTAATTCTGTCCCTAAAACTCCTTATGAACTTTGGACAGGAAGGAAACCGAGTCTTAAATATATGAAAGTATGGGGCTGCATTGCTGAAGCAAAACTTTACAATCCTTTCCTAAGGAAACTTGACCCTAAAACAGTTACCTGCTTCTTTATCGGGCATCCTGATCATTCGAAGGGTTATCGTTTCTATTGTCCTTCCCATGTCACCCGTATTGTTGAAACCAAGCGTGCTGCGTTCCTAGAGGATTTCAAGGTCAGTGGGAGCAGTACTAACCCTTACGAAGAATTGCAAGAAGTACAAGACGCGGGGGGGGGGGGGAGACTCGTCGCTTACCATTACTCCGTTTACTCCTCTTGTACCCCATGCAACTGCACCTGAAGCTACTGCACAAACTCCATCTCCACAATCAGAACCCATTATACCTCATAACGAAGGCACATCAAACGCTCAAAACCAAGACACCGCTGAACCCGATAATCAACTCAGGAGGTCATCTAGGCAAAGAAGGCCTACTAATTGGGATGATTATGTTACCTACCTGACTGAAATGGATGCTGGAAAGCTCAATGATCCTATCT
Organism: Helianthus tuberosus; assembly: GCA_030545235.1. Taxonomy (NCBI): domain Eukaryota; kingdom Viridiplantae; phylum Streptophyta; class Magnoliopsida; order Asterales; family Asteraceae; genus Helianthus; species Helianthus tuberosus. Next base: position 27,468,290 of record CM060385.1, read on the forward strand.
CTTATAGTGAAGCCATTAGCAGTGATCAGTCTTCTGAATGGAACAAAGCAATGATTGATGAGCTTGAATCCATGAAGAAAAATGACGTTTGGGATTTAGTCGAATTACCCAATGGTGCCAAACCTGTAGGTTGTAAATGGGTGTTCAAAACAAAACTGGATCCGAATGGGAACGTTGAACGCTACAAAGCGAGATTGGTTGCAAAGGGCTACACTCAGAAAGAGGGAATCGATTATCAAGAGACGTTTTCACCTGTCTCTCGTAAAGATTCATTAAGGATCGTTATGGCCCTAGTAGCTCATTTTGATTTAGAGCTGCATCAGATGGACGTCAAAACTGCTTTCCTTAACGGAGACTTAGACGAAGATGTTTACATGAAACAACCTGAAGGCTTTAAACCTGAAGGTCAGGAACATCTAGTCTGTAAGTTGAAGAAATCCATTTATGGGTTAAAACAAGCATCACGTCAATGGTACCTCAAGTTTGATGAAGTCATGAAGAGGCAAGGTTTTATGAAGAATCAAGTGGATCAATGCACCTACCCCAAGATGAGTGGGAGTAACTTTACTATACTTGTCCTTTACGTAGATGATATTCTATTGGCAAGTAATAGCGTAGACATGTTGCATGAGTCGAAGCGGTTACTCTCGCATAACTTCGACATGAAGGATCTCGGAGATGCTTCTTACGTCATTGGCATCGAAATTCACCAAGATAGACACAAAGGGATCTTAGGATTGTCTCAAAAGACTTACATAGATCGTGTCCTTACACGTTACAACATGCAACAGTTGCTGAATTTGGGCTCTGTTTCAAAGTACGTGCGACTAATTTTCTGGGTTTTGTTGGGATAAAGATAAATTTAACTTCATAGTCTGTTGTTCATCGATTATGCCATCGCTATTGTCTGTTCAAGTTGTTCTGAAATTATGATTATGCCATCGCTATTGTCTGTTCAAGTTGTTCTGAAATTATGCTGGCATAAAATTGTTTTCACAAGTAGTTAGAATTGTTTAATCTAGGATGGAAATCGATCGACTTTGATCAATTTGGTAAAAGTTGGGCACTTTGGACTTGTTAAGACGTTTAAACTGGGATGGAAATCGACTTTGATCAGTTTGATGTGTGAAAAAAACATGAATTTGGTGGTGATATCTTTGATGATCACACACTGTTAAATAAGAGACGATTCTAATGCATCTAATATTCTGATATTTCAAGGAGATTGTGTTGTTCCCTGCTATAATACATGTTCGTAACATATTGTGTGGACATAATTTTGAATCTTAGTTCAATTTGCTGATACATGATTATAAAAGTTCGGTGGGTTTGATACTATATTTGATCTTAGAGAGAGTAAGTGTGTGTTTGGAGAGAGGTATTTATATTTGATCGTATTTTCTTTTATTTATATACTATATATAATTAAGTAAAAAGACTAAACTGCCTTTAAGTAAACAGACTTAACTGGAAATTTTAACCTTGTTAGTGCTAAAGTACGAAATATGTAATAAGTTTTCCAAATAAAGGATTGTGACTATAATTATTGAAGTTAATTAAGGTTATCCATTGCAATCCGATACAAACATAAAGGAGAATAAGTGTAATTTACCCTTAATAGTTTAATACACATTACAAATAGTGTGAAAAGAAATAAAAAGTGAAGTAAAACACACATTTTCAACAAAAACTAAACATTGGTAATGAAGCTCTGAGTACACAAGACATCGGTCACACTTGAATTCTTGACCTCAATCTGCATCACCTTTCAACGAGAGATAGAAAAAACAAAGATTAGATAAAATAAACATACGGGGAATCTCTTCTTCTTTATAATATGACGAAGTTGAAGAAACCTACCTTGGCTCCATATATATATGAATTCTAAGGCTGCTTGAAATGAAGACGCCACTCGTCAATAAATCCCATCTTTTCAGGATCCATGTTCGGTAGTTCACGCGTTTCAAGTCTTTTAATGATCTTAGTGCCCCGTACAAAAAGGCGGACTGCATCCCTAACATTATCTACTCGATTTTCTATTTCACTTTCACGGCATTTCGTTATAATGACTCTTGGTATGTTGGTGAGGCAAGCTGTTAATATGTCTGCAATCATGCCTCGTAGTCGGGAAAACAACTCGTCTTCAATGATTTCCATGTTGTTGCTTTCATACGTATGCAGGATCGTTTTTGCAATTCGATACATTGAGTTGGCAGCTGTTACCTTCCAAGGAAGCTTCTCCTTCTCCACCGGTTCTCCATTGGTACCTCTGTTGAATTTAGTCACTACATCTTCTGCCGTACGAGCAAACGATTTAATAATATCTGTTGGTGTTTTCCCTTCGTAAGCACTTCTTTTTAAAGTGGTATCCAACCACTTGCGATTGTCTTTTACGTAACTCGACCAAAAGCTCCACCTTGTCCTTACCCTTCGACTGTATAAGGATGCCTTATCTAGGCATCTTTCCACTTCACTAGTGAAGTAAAGACATTCATCAACACTCTTGAACAAATTATCAACAACTTCCTCATCAATATTCGGGATGACAATGGAAATGCATGTTAAGCTTATTATTGGTAAGCTCCAGCTATTTTTAAGTTCAACCGGAAGTAGAGATTGAATTTGATCGGTGTCAAACGTCTCTACTCCCTCAAATCCAATAGATCTTTCAAGAAGCTTAAGAAGATTGTGAGGTGGTTCAGCAATTTGAAATATATTCATAGAATCTAAAATCCTTTTCACTGAATATTTAATAGACAACACATCATCTTCGGGTAACAAAACATGGTTACTAAGGTCTTCGTCTGTATCATCACCACTTGAGGCAGCAGGTGGTGTAGACAACATATCTTTCAGTGATTTGTAAGGCATGAAAATGATAATAATGGGAATGTGCTCGATTATTTTGCAGAAAACTATAAAAAACCTCTGAGGTTTAATCCAAATGCTTTTAAAGATATTCGATACCTCAAGTCGTGGTGTAGAGAACATATCTTTCAGTGATTCTTCAATTTCACACAATTCTGGAGTCCAATATTTCTCTACTTTAAACACTGAAAAATGGTTCCTGTTTTGATTAGCAAACGATTTGAGCCTAAGGATTGCATAACATCTATATATTGAGAAAACACTCCCTAGAAGTACTACCATGGATTGCAAAAGGAAAATTACGGGAGTTGATGCCCGATACACGGATCCGTATAATCTACCTGGACCTTGGAACCCATGCCATGACAAAGATATGTACACTACCAAACTAATTGCGCAAATTACGCTGGATGCAGAAGATAATGGAGTGTAAGCCAACACAAATTGAGGGCTACTAGTCGTTGCCATGATGCAATGTCTTTTCAGAAGCTGTCTTAGCTCCTCAACTTTTAATATCCGGTTTTCTTGTAGATTTTGATCATTTAAAGTGGCTTGATATTTGAGTTCTACAAGTTTTTTTAAGGTTGGGATTGTTACAGCAGAAGAAATAAAAATGACTAGTAAGAAGAGTAACATACCCATATAGATGCATGCCGCCATGAATGGAGACATAACGAAAGGGTGGACAGACTCACGTCTAATAACTTGAGTCTGAATCTGAATGCCAACATCGACAATCATCGTGATAACAAAAATGGATAAACCCATGACATTTGCCAAAAGTGACTTGTTGTCCAAAGACGCCAAAGAAGGCATTGAGAGAGACATCATTGTGCACAGAAAACCCAAGCCTCCTACCTTGGTAACTTGGTCAACCTCACTTGGCATTGAACTTGTCAAATCCGTGGGCAGTTTCATGGCCACTGCTATCACGGTAAGGGAAGCAGAATTGAGTGAAAGTAATTTCACTGGAAGCCAAAATTTCTTGAAACCCCTTCTCAAGATGAAGTCCCACCACATTCCAGCCATGCCAAACACCAATGCAAACAAGATGTAACACCCAATAAACTCCATAGGTTCGCTATACTTATCGTCGGTTTTTATTTCATTGCAAACATCCATCAGAGCCGAGACATTTACTTTGATGCAGTCTAGATTTTGGCGTGACTGGTTTAATTGAAACGTGAGATAATCACAATACTCAGCCATATTTGGAATTTTTGGGCAAGTAATATATATGTAAACTGATGCAAGTTGTTTACAAAATAGGAACTAAAGCATCTCTTATATAACAATCTGTTGTTCATATGCAGAAATTACGAGGATGTTGCACATAAAGCTGAGTGGACATGCATGTCATTATTGGACGTAGACTTTCTGTATTAAAATAAAGTAAAAATCATTCATGACGTACAGATGACTTACGATATAAATAAAAGTTAAAAAACTTAGGGTGTAGGGAGTGGTTAAACACTTTGGAGTGGCAAACCAAAAAACCGACCAATCAGAGCGCGTCATGTCAATCAGTCAAAAGTGTTTAAACTTTGGTGAAAAGTGTTGGCAATGGTTTAAACACTTGGTGAAGTGGTAAACTATTAAAAAAAAAGGAAAAAGTTGTGATTGGTTGAGATAGAAATGGACCCCACCCACAATACCCTCTCTCTCTCATTCCTCCCTTCCCCGAATCGGCTAACCTTCACCGAATTGGTGAAATTTGGTGACTAAAGTTTTGTTGGTGGTGGTGTTTACCGAGTGGCAAACTAGTTTGCCACTCCTTGCCGATCACCACTCCGTATACCCTTACAACTATATTTTATTGGTTGAAGTTCAAGTACAACATAAATTAACCATTTTTAGATACTTTTTATATATTTTATTGGTTGAAGTTCAAGTATAACATAATTTAACCATTTTAAGGTACTAAAAAGTAGGGGTGTGCATGGGTTGGTTTAGGTCGGTTTTGATAAAAAACTATAACCAAAACCACGATGTCGGTTATTGGATAACCATAACCATAACCGATCGGTTATGATGATTATGGTTATTCGGTTTTGATGGTTAAGCGGGTCGGTTATGGGTGATTAACCGTGTATTTAGCTTAGCTAAAATTAGTTTAACTTTTTTAACATGAGATAAATTGTTATTGCATATTTGTATATATTAGTATATTACATAGTATTAAAAAATACATATAATCTATAATATTAATACCTATTATTATTGAATATTCAAATATAGTGATATGATACATTCCATAAATTCAAATAAACATTTAACCAAAACCATAAAATGATATGAAAAACCCATAAGTACTAAAAATTTTCAGTCAAAAACATCAAATATTAAAAATATGGTGAAAAGTCCTAAATCCTACAAAGAAATATTACATGTCGGTTCGGTTCGGTTATGGTGGGTATGGAAAAAATGATAACCATAACCGACCCGCTACTTTCGGTTTTCAAAAACCATTAACCGACCCACCGGTTTTTTATTTGGTTCGGTTTTTTCGGTTCGGTTTTGTCGGTTAATTTGGTTATGGCCCGCGACCTAGCCACACATATGGTTCGCGGCCGGCGACAAACCCGGATCCACAAATTACACAAATCAGCTTCGTGGATTGGCCTCTTTTATGTGTTTTGTTGTGTGTTTCTTGCATTTATGGCCAACTACAACCAACCCAACTCTTCCCTATATAACCCAACACTTCTCCAAGCATTTTTCACTTTGCAAACACTCTAAATTCACTCTCAAACACACTAAAACGTAGCTGAAAACAGAAGAAAATCAGATTCGCTACAACTCACAAAAGTGAGCATAACTTCCTCATTTATTCATCTTTTTCAATGATTCTTCTTTCTAAACACTTAGAACAACCTTAGGTTTGTTTTCCACAGGTTTTCCATGGAAAACTAAGGCTGGAACATCACCATATAAGGCTCTAAAGTGCAATAAACTTTCTGTTTTGCTTAAACACTTGATTAACTCACTTAAACTTGAGGTTTCTCATACACATTCCTATGTCCTTATGCTCATAATCATGTCTATGGTTAGTTGGGCTTAAAAACAGGGTTGTGACATGTAAATCCAGAGGTTTAATCCTCATAAACATTCTGTTTTGATAAGGTTTTAACCTACAAATGATGAACAAGTCCTACACTTGAAGTTGTGTGACTATTTGGATAGCTTGGGCTATCCTACCTTCAATCCACACATCACTTGATGTTTTTCTTATTTATATAGTATGTATTTCCATTTCATAATGTATGTCTATGACCATCCTTGTTGTCTTATGACAACTTGTGTATTGGTGACAATTAAAGAGGTTCCTAAATGGAGTTTTTATCTTCCTACCTCTTACATGACTTCTATGATAACCTTGTGATAATCTTGGACTAATAACTTGTAATATAAACAACATAACATATATAATACTTATAATAACCAAACTTTTGATGATAACCTAATGGTTATTTGTCAAAATAGTAGGTTTCACCACCTAAGAACATCATACTCGTCATGATTCTAATGGGCATTTTGACCCATGAAAACATTTAAACTCTTTAGAGTTTCATAGTGTCAAGAATGAGTATTCTGTGATTAGATGGTTACTTTCTCATATGTTACTTTCCATATTTCTTTTTATTCCGAATCCTTAATTTTCCGTTATCCTCCAATACTCATACACCTTCGTTTCTTCGTGTAGAAGGACTTGGTGTTCCAACCTCCCACAACAACAACTCTCTCGCGGATTAACAAGTGGAAAGCTTGCAAAACCATGAGTATACTTGAACCCCCTTTTCGTTTACCATCTTTTGGGGTGTAACATGTTTATCTATGAAACTTACACTTAAACTTTATTCGTAAATGCACAAATATTTCGTTTACCATCTTTTGGGGCATTATTTGACATGTTGGCCGCCCCTTGTATGCAAAAGAAAAAAAAAATATTTGGCTGTTTCTTCTGGGAATTTTTCGTTTCAGATTCAGTATACTTTTTCACAATTATTTAAAACATATTTAATATGGAAATTTTTTACGAATTCCAATTTTTTGACAAATTACTGACTGGTTTTTGTTGTAAACTTGTGCATAGTTAGAAATTAATGCACCATTCTATTCCGTAACTTATAAAATCTTGGGTAAATTACTTTTTGAGTCCCCGTGTTTTAGGGGTTTTAACCACTTGAGTCCAAAATCAAAATGTTTAACGCCCTGAGTCCCTATACAAAACCACATCAAATTCACCCAATTTATAACTCCATTTTAGGGATTTTCATGTTTTACACATCTTGAGACAGTGGGTCAATTGAAATTCATAAGTTCAACAAAAAAAAAAAACTGTTTTTTTTTTATTGAAGGGCATTTCGTCGAACAGGTGGTTGTTGGGGTTTTGAGGGGATGGTGGTGTTGGTGATTGTTCAGAGGTGGCGGCAGTTGGAATGTGGTGTTGGGGTTTCAGTGGGATGGTGGTGGTGGGGATAATGCGGTGGTGTAGGTTGTGGAGGGTGGTGGTAGGATGTCTAGAGAGAGACAAGAGTGTGTAAGAGAGAGAAAGAGTGTGTGTGTAGGTGTGTGTGCTGGTGTGTGCGTTTTATTATATATATATAATTTATTTTTAAATGTATATATATATATATATATATAGGGAGAAGATCATGCGAGAACCATCTCTTATTGCGAGAACCAATGTGAACACAACCAAAAATGCCTAAAAATAGCTAAAAATCACACAAATTTTTTTTTAATATTTTTTATATAAAAATCGCTACTTTTCGTATTTTAGCTTGGGGGGTGGGGGAGGGGGGTTTAGGTTTTTTTTTTTTTTTGGGGGGGGGGGGGGGTTAGGTTTTTTTAGGTTTTTTTTAGGTTTTTTTAGCTATTTTAGGTTGTGTTCACATTGGTTCTCGCGGTTCTCGCAATAAATGGAGTTCTCGCATGAGCCCCTCCCTATATATATATATATGTATAGGTAGAGGATCCTGTAAAAAGTGCTCAAAGTGTGAGAAGTGTATTATAACACTATATATAATACTATATAACACCATATAAACACGTATAACAATATGTAACACCATATAATACCATATAACACTTTGTAACACTATATATCATTATATAACAAATATAACACTATAGGTTGTCTGATAGCATGTCTATGATAGATGTATAGTGTTATATTTGTTATATAATGATATATAGTGTTACATAGTGTTATATGATATTATATGGTGTTACATATTGTTATACGGTGTTTATATGGTGTTATATAGTATTATATATAGTGTTATAATACACTTCTCACACTTTGAGCACTTTTTACAGGATCCTCTACCTATACATATATATATATATAGGGAGGGGCTCATGCGAGAACTCCATTTATTGTTATATTTGTTATATAATGATATATAGTGTTACATAGTGTTATATGGTATTATATGGTGTTACATATTGTTATACGGTGTTTATATGGTGTTATATAGTATTATATATAGTGTTATAATACACTTCTATATATATATATATATATATATATTAAAGGTTTATGCATTAAAAACTTGTTCCTTTTACTCATGTGCATATAAGACTTGTACAATGACCAAATTACCCTCATAGTTAACAGACTTGGTGGATGTTGTAAGAAATTTGGCCTCAAATGGTTAAGAAAAGTGGCTATAGGGACTCAGGGCGTTAAACATTTTGATTTTAGACTTAAGTAGTTAAAAACACTACAACACAAGGACTCAAAAAGTAATTTACCCTAAAATCTTATTAAAACATCATTTAATTAAATAATATGTTAAATCATCATACAATGAAAGAGCGTAAATGTGAAAATAACAATATGGTTTTTGTACCTTTGGTCATGGTTATGTGATGATATTTAATTTTCAACAAGTCATACTCAACTAATATGTATGATATGAACCCACATTTGAAATTTGTATGTAAACTCATGCTAACTTTTTACAAAACAGAAAAGCATCACTTAAAAAAAAAACATGTTTGTATGCCAGCAAATTCTCGGATGTTGCAAAGCGGTTTTGTGGACATTGCATTATTGGATGAAGACTTACTGTATACTGAAATAAAGTAGAATTAGCCAACTTAGGTGATCCCTCTTGTGATACAACTGTTAAGAAATTTAATGAAGACTGTATTGAATTTTGAAATGAATAATTATATGCAACCATAATTCGTATAAAATAGTGGATTTGTAGATGAGATGTTCGCAACGAACTAATAACTTTTGAAAAGAAAAATATAAGAGTGATGAGATATTCATACTCGAAAGAGAGTGTTTGAAAAAAAAGTGATGTGTGAATTTGAGTAAGCATTTATCTACATAAAAGAAAATATACCATAAAATGATTTATAAATAAGAAGTCGAACTAGTTTGATTGATAATTCATTTAGCTATACACATGCAAGGGCGGATCTATAGCCATTTAGGGGGTTCCCAGGAACCCGTTCAATCCGAAATTTTTAGTGTTAAGTTATATAGAATATTCTCAAGGAACCTGTTAGTATTTTGTAGGGAAACCTCATAAACAAATCTACAACATAGTCCACTGGTTAATATGCAAGCAGATTATCATGAGTTCGCGTGTTCGAGTCGTGTAAAGACCCTTTTTGCGTTTTTTTCGTGAAGAATGAATAGGGCTTAGTTCATTAGTTGTCACCCTTTAGTGTGTTTACTCTGAAATCCAAACAGAAGAACAGAACACATACGTCGGTACCGCTCATCCCCTGTCTACACTCTCCCGCCACCTGCCCACCGTCGGCCGTCACACAACGGCTCGCTAGCAGTCACGCAGCCCCTTCTTCGGCCTTCCCTCAGTCCCTCACGCAGTCACTCTCTTCATCCTTCAGGTTCTTTTAAATCCTATAAGAGTATACGGTGTTGATTTTAACTTTCAATTTGTTGATTTACATGTTTGTTTAGACTTTAGACATTCAATTTAATTTCTAGGTAATCAATTGTTGATTTTGACATTCAATTTGATGTAGCATCCCATATCAGGATAATTTTTCTCTAAAATTTTATGATTTTTATTTCTGATTTTGGGTAAACTAGTGATGTTCTTGTGTGTATAAAAAGCATTTTTGGATGTAATTTGAAGGGGTTGTTGGAGAACGATTCAAACTGGTATGATTTTTTTTGCTTTGATTTTGTGTAAACAAAGCTCATAGATTATGCCCACCAAATGCTTAATAAAATGACTTTCAAAGTTCTTGCTCTTTGTAATTCTATTATTTATTTTGTATAATGACGTCCACTAATTAGTATTAATCAACAATATTAGGCAGAAAACATGGTTCATAGAGGAGAAAGTAGTATTTGATGCCATTTACTGGTTTATCTTGAGTTGGTGGTCAAACTAATATTTGGTGTAAACTATTTTTGAACTTGATTGCTATGTAAGTGATAGTTTTATATTATATATTTCTATTAAGTGGTTGGTTTTGCTATTATTGTTAGTGATACTTTGTTGCATATACATAATCTTTATGTAAGTTTAAGGATTTTTGTAAGCAATCCCTTATGTACAAGTATTGTTGTGGATGGAAAATGTTCACAGGCTGATATAACATTTTGTTTACTTTTTTATGTCAATTGATCTTGAATAGAATGCACGGATGCTAACCTTCAAACGATTGCAAAGATTGCTGCTTTGGTCAATTTGTAGACATTGAAAAATCTAAACGGATCCACTGGAATACCAATTGAAGCAGCATTAAAAGTATAGTTACCTTAAAAGGTTAGTTTTTTTATATGAATCTTAACTTGTTCTTGTCTTATTGTGTTTTTTTTTTTCTTTGTAGATTCTTGTTGAGAAATTGGCTCTTCCTACTGGATTGGGTTCTTGTTCATCTATAGGAGACAATGACTATATGGGTAAGTAACTAGTAGTTTTTTTTGTTAAATAAGTTAAAAAACTAATCTTCACTCATGGTTATCAATTTCTCATTGTATCGTATTTTTATTATGCGATAAACCTTATCCGATCCGAACCGTCAAAGCGACCCGAATTTTTTATGTTCGGACATATAAAATTGGAACATTTAAAAAAGTGAACTCCTTGAAAATAATTCCTGGATCCGCCACTGTACACATGAAAAATGAAAAATGAGGTGTGTAAATTTATTATAATTTTTCATGTACCATTTAATGGATTAAACGTTTTGGGTAATGTTTGAAAACTTCTCATGCCTTTATAGTCTAGTGGCATTTTAATGGGGAGATAAGTTTTTGAGATCAATAGGTTCTGGGTTCGATTCACTTATTGGGTTTCCCTCTGAATTAGTGTATATGCATTATGCCTAGTGGAGATGTATATGATCGGGTGGTTTCGCTCGTGGCACAATTATACTGTAGTGGTCCGTCAATATTCTAAATTAGTTGTTTTAAAAAAAATTAATTAAAGCTTTTCTACCAAATAAGTAACTGAAACGTACTATATTATATATAAAGCTTTTATATTATTTTTTTACATCATAGTTTATATTTTTCTTTTTAGTGTAAATTTTTTTTAGAACTTTCTATTGCTAAGATGATATCATTTTGCAGCACCTACCCTAGCAATCGACACCTCCCTATGACGTAAACAACATATGTGATGTCAATGCCATTTAACACTTTAAAAACAACATATAATTTGGTAATATAAAAATATAACTCTTAAACATACATATATGATTTTAACATTCATGAAAAATGGATTTTACAATATGGTTTTATAGTAAGGCTGGAGGGTGTGGGGCGCCACCCTTCGCCACATCGACACCTATAGCGCCCCACTCCACCGTTCGACCACACCCCCGGCGCCATAGTCGGGGCGCCATTGAACCTCCGCCACCGCTATGGCGAGCGGCAACGCACAGGGACCGAGAAAAGTTTGATTTTTTGGACCGTTGAAACGGTCAAAAATTTAAAAAAAAAATTTACTTTTTATTTTATTTATAAAATCACACTATAAATATCAACTTCTACCTCTTTTTAAATCATTCCTTTCACTCTCTACCTCCATTTTTATACAACTCTCTTCATTTTTTTAAAAACTTCAAACAATGTTTCCTAACAACCCAAACAACTCATGGGATCCGACCAATCCGTATTGGCAAACTTTGCAAAACAACGAGCAAGAGGACCGCTATCGCCGAGACCCGCGTACGGGGGAGGTTGGATATTATCCAATGCCACCAACTTCTCCTCATCCCACCACTCAACCGATGCCTCCATATTTCGGGTATTATTCTCAACCCCCTTTTTCCGCCAAACATGCCACCACCAAACATACCCGCCCAAGACACAAGCGAACCGGAATTCGTTCCCGAAACCCAAATCGAATCCTCTTCTATCAAAAAAAGAAGCCATAAAAAGAAGGATGAGACCGAAAAACGTGCGACAAAGAAGGTAGAATTTTGGTCGCCTAAGGAAGAGTTCGAGTTGGCAAAAGCTTGGCTCGACGTGTCGGAGGACGAGATTGTTGGTAAATAATTTTTTTATGCTTGTTTAAATACTATTTTTTATGCTTTTGTAAATAATTTTTTTTATGCTTGTCTAAATAATATTTTTTATGCTTGTCTAAATAATATTTTTTAGGAGACGACCAAGACATAAAGGCATTTTGGGGTCGTATACGCGATAAGTTTTTCGCCGCAATGGGTCGTGGCGTGTATCGAACCCCCGACTCTTTTTCGGGAAAGTGGGGGGCTTTGAGGACGAAGATTAGCAACTTCAACAGCATATACAATAACCTCGTCAATAACACTCGAAGGAGAAGTGGTGCGAGCAATGTCGATATCATGACCGAAGCCCACACCGAGTATAGAATGCACCATGGGCATATGTTTAACCTGGTAACCACATGGGAGCTTCTTCGCAAATCTCCAAAGTGGCACCTTGTGCCACCGTTCGACCCAACCCGCCCTAGATCCAAACGGTCCAAATCGACATCCACCACCGAACCTTCTGGGTCAGATGCTCGTACAGTAATTAATCTAAACGAGGATACTGACGAGTTTGAAGAACCCCAAGAGCTGCCTCGTCCAACTGGTAGGGATAAAAGTAAAGCCAAGGCAAAGGCACGTGGAACGTCTACTAAATCAAATGGCCCGTCAAAGATTACCGAGTTCCAGGCAGATCTGAAGCAAATAATCTCCATTAGGGAAAAAGAACAAGAAATGAAAATGGAGAAACAAATTGCGAGAGACATGGACTTTCTCGCAAGGGATCTGTCACATGTATCGGAGGAGGACCGAGTCATTTTGGAGGCACGTAAGGCACAAATTCGGGCCAAATATATGTAGTTATTTTAAGTATGTTGCCTTTTTTTTTTCTAGTATTTTATGTTTGTTTTTATGACTTTGTTGTATTTTTTTTTCTAGTATGTTATGTTTTTTTTTTCTAGTATGTAATGTTTTTTTTTTTTTTTTTTTTGACTTTGTAGTTTTTTTTTAATGAAATTATGTTTTTATTTTTAATTTTGTAGTTATTAAAATTGCCATTTAATTTAAAAAAATAAATATTTAAATAAATAATTACTTAATCATTACACGGGGCTCTATCCACACCCTCCAAATTAAATGGGGGCATGATAAAGCCCCCATGCTAACATAGCGATGACGTGGCTCCTAGTTGGCATGATAAAGCCCCAAGGGGGCTCCAACCACACCCCATAGCCTAAGTTTGTGCGTTGCAAATTTTTATCCATCGTTGGAAACTGATGCATCATTGGATTGAGAAACGTTTTTTTTAACAGTCAACTAAATCACCGGATAAGCATCCTGAGATGCCCTCAATCGAACAAATGTATCCCTTTCTCCATAACGGTCAGAGTTGGATGCATATCCGAGCCACCAAACCACCAGTTTCGGAGAAAACCCGCCGCCCGAAGGCCGACTGCGGTGAAACCCGGTCGGCTCGGTTTCGAACTGGCGACCTCTAAAGAGGCCTAGTTCTAAACTTCATTGCCACCACCAATGTCCTTCAAAGTGATGATAGTGAGAGTTGAACTTGGGACCTCAAGGAAAGAAAACAAGTGAGAAACGTATTAAGTCCTATTTAAAAGATCATGTAATAAAAATAATGTATCAAAACATATATGAATTGAAAGAAAATAAATGTGAAAAATAAATTTTGTGTTTGTTGCATTGTCGGACAATAATAGATGTTCAATTAATATGTATGACACTATGATGTGAACCGTGTTTCAGATTTTAAGCAAAGTCAGGGTATCCGGGGTGCATGCGGGAAGGGGAATCGGGGAGTGGGTTGCCGAGCGGGAAGGGTGCCACCAACAAAGAGGGGAGCCAAATCGGGGTGAGTTCACCGAAGAAGGAAGGAGAGAGAAGGTGGGGCCACCCTTTTTTTTCAACCAATGAAAAGTTTCCTTTTTTTTTTAAATAAAAAAACAAGTCACCTAATAGGGGAGTGCTGCCATCAAATTGGGGTGTGAGGGGAGTTGACGTGGCATAACTTGATTGGGTGTGCGTAAGAGAGGGGACTCCCCTAAGAGGGGAGTGCCCCTCTCACCCTCATATGTAAACTCATGCTAAATGTTTAAAAAGCAAAAAAGGGAGCACCTCTTTTGTGAAACTTTGTTGTTTGTTTGCAGAAAATCAGAGGATGTTGCAAAATCATGTTTTGTGGACATGGCATTTTTGAACAGAGATTTACTGTTTTGAAATCAAGTAGAATTCACCGACTTCTCCAATTAATCTTATGCTATAACATCAAAATTTCATATATGTGATTAACTGAAATTAAATTACAAAATAAAGTAACCATTTTATGTATAAAAAATAAAAAATACTATCACATCTATTATTTATCGTAGACTAACACGTTACTTGTGTAAAGATGGTAATTGGTGTTGCCTTCTAAAAAAATTTGAAAGTCTTAAGCTTGTAAACGAATTGAATGAATATTTCAACCAACTTATTATCTTGTTTGTGTTTGTTCGTTAAGAAATATATGTGTTTGTGCTTGTGTTTGTTAGTTATGCGAATGAATGTATTCGTGTTTGTACATTAAGAGAAATGGATGTATTTGTGTTTGTTTGTTAATATTATAAACAAAGATAAATGGAATACAAATTAAAAGTTGAAAACTAAATACCTTAGTATGGTTCAAAAAGTTAGGGAAACCGAAATGTAGAGGTGTACAATATATGAGCCATACTTGAAAAACTTGAATTAGATTTGAGTTCAAATTCCAATCTAGAATTTGGTTTTCAAATTCAAACCGAATTTGCAGAATTTCAATCTTTAATTTCGGATAAATTTAGGGAAACACTGTTTTAGTTAAATCGTAGCCTCGTAGGGATATAGGGATATGGATAAAGAATGAGATTATCCTTATCTCTAACACTATAATTTAGCTTAAAAGAATCTTTATTCCATTAATTAATAATTGTTTATAATTGCTTTTTAAACGGCATCCCATTCAATAATCTGAAGGTAGAAATACTTAGATGTGTTGCCGGAATAATGTTTCTAGCAATACTCGCGTTTGGTTTTATGAAAACAGATTGTCCAGAAGTTTCCATAACAACTATAATTACCAATTAATTTAAGCAACACGTCCCATACCATGTCTCAAAAGATAACATAATTATTACAGACAAATCTAGTCAAATTGTTCTGTTTCGACAACTCAGATTTCAAGTACAGGTAATTGTTTATTGGTTTCTAGACCTTTCCTAGCCTCGATTTCACAGCAAGCTAAACAAATAAGCGTCCTAAGCACCTGCCACATATGTTAAAGTAAAAGTCAATACACATAGTGTAAATGTGAGCATACAAGTTTGATAATAGCATATAGAGTCCGAAATCATTACGCATAACCAGCATGTACACAGTGTGAAATGAGGCGTGTTAGTTATCGAGATGAACCTATCGATACCAATGACTGCGGGTTGACTGCCCAAGGCAGTTCGTAATACACACTCACCACTGTGAGCCATGTAACAAATTGTCCTTAACAACCCCTGAGTGAACAGGTGCTGAGTCCAAACAAATAGTACTATCGTTGCTAAGGCAGGTAGACAGCATTCCATGTGTAAACATAACAAACAAGCATTCATTAAGTCACGTATAGCATGCGGTAACGGTTAGCGTTAAAGTATTGCGTAGTGTGTTCGATGTGATTTAGAATAAGTAACGTATGTAACACCCAAAAGTGCGTAAAGCAAAAAGGGATCGAGTATACTCACAGCGGTTGAATTAGTGGATTGAAGGGAGCGCTTAGTGTGAGGACTCTCAAAAATATCCTAATTTGACCTATAAGTAAAAACCCGGACCCCGGAAACCCTAAAACATATTTAAAATCAAGAAAAACAGAATTATGGTTCCCAGGCGGGCCGCGTAAAAGACAAGACTTGTCTTACGCGGGCCGCGTCAACCTTGGGTTTGACCGGATAAGCGTTCCCGAGCCACGTGTCAACCATCTGTCGAACCTACTTGTGACCAACCAGACCTACGCCTAGACTGGGCGGCCACGCGGGCCGCGTAAAGCTTGGCTGAGGGTTTACGCGGGCCGCGACAGGACTAAATTTCAGCTATAAATAGCTTGTTGCCTGCACAGTCCACTTTTGTCGAAATCTTTTCGTAAAAACGAATTGATATTGCTCTAAAGTTGAAATTACAATTATAATAGCGAGGCGCTGCTACGATGCAGGGTATTAACTCGATCGCTGCTATGATTCAATATCCGATCGATTGAAACTATCCGATGAATGTTTAAGTGCTGCTCTAATTAGGGTTTATACTTTGTCATTCGTCGTTAATTCGATGGATGTTTAAGTATTGCACTTTGTCATTCGTTGTGAGGGTTTAATCTCGTGAATTATCGTAAATGCTGTATTAGTTACTGACCTAGTTCGTGTGCATTATTGTTTAAATTAGGTTATCAGGCTAAATCAGTGGGCTAAAACTCTGCCCGAGTAAATCTGCAATGTGAGTCATTCTCTTTTTATCAAATTACTTTCAAAATCATGTTTATTTCCAAAAAGTTATAATTACAGGGATTAAGTCTTTGTAATCTCCAAATTACAGCTGGTATGTGGGGTTTGTATACAATACTTGATAACCGTCACCATTGGACAACGGGTTAGCCAAGGGGTGATATGACCATAGTCATAGTGTAACACCCCAAAAACGGGTTTGGTAAATTAGAACCCGGTTAATATAAAGAAGTGAGTTTTAGTCTCTTATATAATTAAAATGAAACTAGAGGGACCAAAACCGTTAAGTGGGGAAACATGATTTTTATAAAATAAACTTAAAACACCACACACACAGTGTGTGTGTGTGTGTGTCGACATCCAGGAAGAAGAAACAAGGTTCAAACCCTAGTTTCACTAAAATCCTCAAATTGGAAGGGTAAATGAAGTCTAAATCCATAACCGAGTACGGATTAACGATCACCTTCTCAATGGGATCCTAAGGTATGTTTTAAAAGTTAGATTGGTGATCTTTCACGAAGTGGGTTATGATGTAAATTGCGAAATTGTATGAAATTGATAATGGGTATGTGTTAGAATCATCATATATAACATGGGTTATGCATGGTTTAGGTTAATTTGATGTTTAATGGTGAAACCCATTTCTAGTAGTAATGTTATGAAGATGATGATGTTGCATGTGTTAAATCAAGTATGGTTTTGATGTATATGAAGTTGAATATTGTGGATTATTGTTAATGACCTTGATTTAGGATGAAAGTTATGTGAGGTTAGTGGGAATTTGATGATCTTGATATGAACTAGTAAGAAGATGCAAGGAATGCTTGTACTTTATGCTTAGGAAGTAGTATGCACACCAAGTGTATGATAAAATGTCTAAGTGAAGTTAAGATGTGAGATTTTAGGAAGTGGCTTGACATATATGAATGACGTATGATAATGATGTAATTAGTGGTATACTAACTTAAAGAGTGTGCTTTAGATGGAACTAGTACAAGAATTCGGGTTGAATGTATGTGTTGTCAAGATTATGCATTAGAGGCTTGTACATTATGCTTGAATGGGCGATGCTCGCCATGTGTTTCTATTAATCACTTAATTGCGATTAAGAAGTGAATGTATATTAAATGTATAACATATGACCATACTAGTAAAGGGTGATGTTATGAATTACGTTAAGTTGTCTAACTTAGCTATGTGATTGTCAAATGTAGAATCATGAAAGCATAAGTATGTGTATATTGTGTATGTGAATAGGCGATCATGTAGTTGTTTGTGTCATACAACATTATGTATGAAATGAATATCATGTCATTAATATGGTCTACTATATCAACATGAATGCGTGTTCATAAGTTGGGAGTTATATGCTAAAAGGTTGACTTTCTAAAAGTCAACCGAGAATTTATAACATGGTTAGGCATTTTGACACAAATATAAGAATCGAGAGATCATGGAATACGTGTTAGACCAATTATGTGTTATGTGTGATAACGAATTTGGATTTCGAAGATATTGAACTATGTGGTTGACGAGTCATGTCGTATGCGTGTTAGTGAAAGTCAAATAGATAAAAGTTGGAAAATGTGTGTTAATATGAATAAGCATGAATACTAACATAATCATGGCATGACGGCATGAAAGAATAGGAACCACACTAGCACGGACCAAGCATGGAAGGCTAACGGGTCAAGATGAGGCAAGGAAGAGGTTACGAACACGGATGCACAAGGTAAGTGATTCCGTAATCACTTCTTAGTTGTTTATGTAAAATTATATGCAACTTAATTAAATATGATAATTGAGGTCAAGAAGGAATGAATTGTACGATGTCGATGAAGTATTAAACGGATCTTAGTTTTGATCCAAGCAAGGTATGTGTGATTAAGAGTTTTAGTTAAATAGTAGTATTGGTTACTTATGTAAAGAATTCCTTTGTTGTTAAGGATAGAGCGAAATTGACAAAAACGCCCTTGATAGGTATATCGGGCAAACGACCTTAAATGTCTATTGGAAATAAGCGAATCGATTAAAGTAATGTTTTGGTCATGTGTGAAAGCGAAGAGTATGGTTTTGGGATGTCATAAACCATTTAATGCGCAAATACCCATAACGGGTCAAAATAAGCTTTTGAGCGAAAATGGGTTAAGAGAATGCTAGACATCCGAGAAATTAATCTTTTATGATAGGCGTCAATGAAATCATTAAGTTCATATGAGATTGAGGTCAAATAAACATATTTTGTTGATAAATGCACGAACGGGTCGAATAATTAGAAGATGATAATAAGGCGAATGCATGTAAGTTAAGAATTTCCTTAATCCGGATGTGGGATTTTAAGTTTATATGATAGAATGTGAATTTACAAGCATGTAGGAAGAAACGGGAGGTTAAACGGGTAAACGGGTTGAAAGTTATGCTAGTTTTAGTGTTTGCGAACGACAAAACAACACAGCATGAAAATGAATAAACGAGGAGCCGTCGCCGACGCCCAGAAGGGCCGTCGCCGACGGCATGTGTGAGTTGGATTTTGGCCGACGGCCTAATTAGCTGTCTACGGGATTTTGGCCGACGGCCTAATTAGCTGTCTACGGGATTTTGGACGACGGATATGCGTCGCCGACGGCCCATATGGGCGTCGGCGACGGTGCCCAGAGTTTCTGTTTTCTGTTTTCTTCCATTTGTGATCCCGGTTGATCCAGTTCGGGTCCCGGTGCTCCGTTAAGCTCCCGAATGGACCGAAATCAAGTTCTGATGCATTTTTGAGAAAGGACTTTTGCGTATGAGTGTATGCATGCATGAAAAGATGTAGGAGAGGTATGAACGTATGTAGATGTGTATGTACGTATGTATAAAGATATGTATGATCGTATGCATGTATGTAAGATGTAGGAGAGGTATGTACGTATGTAGATGTGTATGTATGTATGTATAAAGGTATGTACGAGTGTATGCATGTATGTAAAGATGTAGGAAAGGTATGTGCGTATGTAGATGTGTAGGTACGTATGTAGATGTGTATGTACGTATGTATAAAGATAGGTATGAGGGTACACACGTATGTAAAGATGTAGGAAAGGTATGTACGTATGTAGTTGTGTATGTATGTATGTGTAACGGCATGTGCGAGGGTATGCATGAATATAAAGTTGTAGGAAGGATATGTATGTATGTAGATGTGAATGTATGTTTGTATGTAAGTGTGTATGTAAGCATGATTTAGACACGTTGAGTGTTAACGTTTTTAATGGTGTACCTTGAGAATTAAAAGTAATGCAGGTACATTACTGAAGCCTCACCAGGAAATGGATACGCAAATGAAACGTTTAAAGTTTGAAAATGAAGAATAGTGAAGTGTACGTGAATGAATCTTGTTTATATAATGTGTGCTAATGTATGAATGAATGTGGTGGGTGCAGGTTGTACGAATCACGGATTAACCTCACAAGGAGTAGCGATCGAAGACCGAGTCACAAGATAGATTGTACGGGAATGTTTACATATGTAATTTAGTGATGATAAGTTATGTTTTTTTTTTATATTCTAAAGTGGACTTTCAAGTAAGACAAAACGTTTATATTGAATGAAATTTTATGGTACGTATTTCCGCTGCGTCTTTGTTGTTTAAGCGTGTTAGGGTCTTACAAGTTGGTATCAGAGCCCTGGTTTGAGAGAATCAAGTGTAAGAAGGTAAGTGCTTGAACTCAAACCTGTGTGCTCTTGTGATAAGAAACCCGTACAATCCAAGACTCGGTCAAGATCCAAAGGTAAAAGAGAATGTAAGTATGTACTTATGTATACGTATAAAGAAACTGACGGTTTTGTATATGCAAGGTAAGTATAAGTGTTTGAAGAGGATGATCCGCGAATGCGGTCAAGTACCGACACCAAGGCATGAAATAAGATAAAGTTGAACCCAGGTACGTAAACTCAATATGTGGGTATATGAAATGGTAAAATGCATTAAGGGAAGAAAAATGCTAAATGAAGGACCATGAAGGTATAGTAAACATGTTTTGAAAATGATACACGTGCCGAAACCTAATTCTTCGGACATAAGGTGACAATTACACGAAGACACGAAACTAGTATGTGGATTGTGTACCTGGCCAGTACACGTGAAGCATATGACGTTCGTGAGACCGTGATAATTGATACAGGTATGTCCGTTAGAATTAAGTAGTAGGTGGACGTGAGGGTGAAGAGAAATGTAAGACTCTCAGGAAAGAAAGTATGAATGCTATGTTAGAATCCGCGAGACGGATTCGAAACATGAAAGAAGTTAAAGTATGAATGCAATGCTTGAATCCGCGAGACGGATTCAAGGGATGAAAAGCGTATATGCAATGTTTGAATCCGCGAGACGGATTCAAAGAATGAAAGATATGAATGCAATGCTTGAATCCGCGAGACGGATTCAAGGAATGAAAGATATTAAGGATGCAAACCCCTTGCGGATTTGGTTATGATATCAAAGGCTATAGTAAGCTATGTAAGTCGACCGGTTCACGTTGAACAAGTCGAGTAAGGATAAGGTACCATCCGTTTAGAACGAGTGGTCGTGAAGGCAATAACGAATGTATGAAGTTCAATCCGTTATACGGATAGAACGGAAGATTTATGTTGAAAGCAATTAACCCGATGTTACCGGGTCGTAAGTGGTATGTTTGAATCTCATTATGAGAATATATGCTATTACCCAATTAAGTGGGTAATTGAATGCGTGAAAGAAATGAAAGTATATAAGCGAATGGAACTAAAATGTTGGAATGGGCATGGTATAGTATGGAAAGCTTGATTTCTAATAGTCGACATAGGAATGAAAACTATGTCATTAAGAAGTGAATTTTTAATGTTTTGAGTAAAATATACGAGTATTAGTTAAAATCTTGTATGATGAATATGCATGATACGTATACTTATGTAAATTAGGTAAATGCGCGAAATGAGAGGAATAGTAATGTAGAATGATGTTAACTATGGAGTTAAGCACGTAGGTATGACGATGACATAGTAGTTTTGTTGAGATAACAAAACAAGGGTTAAATGTTATACAATGTGTCTATAGAATGGAATCATAAAGGATGAGATGAAAGTACTAAATCCGTTATAAACGGATCATATGAGTGTAAGCATTATTATAAGTTTGAATAAGTATGTATATTAACCTGTTATTAACGGGTCAAAGGAAATGAGAATGTTATATGAAAGTATGCCATGGAAAGTATAGACTTGTTAAGAAGAGGAAGCCAATTGATTGAATAATTATGAAATGAGATAGGATGATTACTTATGATTATGATGTGACTATGAAGTCAAACATAGATGTGTGTGTGTAAGATAAATGAGAAAGGTTTCGGGGACGAAACCTCATTTAAGGGTGGTAGACTTGTAACACCCCAAAAACGGGTTTGGTAAATTAGAACCCGGTTAATATAAAGAAGTGAGTTTTAGTCTCTTATATAATTAAAATGAAACTAGAGGGACCAAAACCGTTAAGTGGGGAAACATGATTTTTATAAAATACACTTAAAACACCACACACACATAGTGTGTGTGTGTGTGTCGACATCCAGGAAGAAGAAACAAGGTTCAAACCCTAGTTTCACTAAAATCCTCAAATTGGAAGGGTAAATGAAGTCTAAATCCATAACCGAGTACGGATTAACGATCACCTTCTCAATGGGATCCTAAGGTATGTTTTAAAAGTTAGATTGGTGATCTTTCACGAAGTGGGTTATGATGTAAATTGCGAAATTGTATGAAATTGATAATGGGTATGTGTTAGAATCATCATATATAACATGGGTTATGCATGGTTTAGGTTAATTTGATGTTTAATGGTGAAACCCATTTCTAGTAGTAATGTTATGAAGATGATGATGTTGCATGTGTTAAATCAAGTATGGTTTTGATGTATATGAAGTTGAATATTGTGGATTATTGTTAATGACCTTGATTTAGGATGAAAGTTATGTGAGGTTAGTGGGAATTCGATGATCTTGATATGATCTAGTAAGAAGATGCAAGGAATGCTTGTACTTTATGCTTAGGAAGTAGTATGCACACCAAGTGTATGATAAAATGTCTAAGTGAAGTTAAGATGTGAGATTTTAGGAAGTGGCTTGACATATATGAATGACGTATGATAATGATGTAATTAGTGGTATACTAACTTAAAGAGTGTGCTTTAGATGGAACTAGTACAAGAATTCGGGTTGAATGTATGTGTTGTCAAGATTATGCATTAGAGGCTTGTACATTATGCTTGAATGGGCGATGCTCGCCATGTGTTTCTATTAATCACTTAATTGCGATTAAGAAGTGAATGTATATTAAATGTATAACATATGACCATACTAGTAAAGGGTGATGTTATGAATTACGTTAAGTTGTCTAACTTAGCTATGTGATTGTCAAATGTAGAATCATGAAAGCATAAGTATGTGTATATTGTGTATGTGAATAGGCGATCATGTAGTTGTTTGTGTCATACAACATTATGTAAGAAATGAATATCATGTCATTAATATGGTCTACTATATCAACATGAATGCGTGTTCATAAGTTGGGAGTTATATGCTAAAAGGTTGACTTTCTGAAAGTCAACCGAGAATTTATAACATGGTTAGGCATTTTGACACAAATATAAGAATCGAGAGATCATGGAATACGTGTTAGACCAATTATGTGTTATGTGTGATAACGAATTTGGATTTCGAAGATATTGAACTATGTGGTTGACGAGTCATGTCGTATGCGTGTTAGTGAAAGTCAAATAGATAAAAGTTGGAAAATGTGTGTTAATATGAATAAGCGTGAATACTAACATAATCATGGCATGACGACATGAAAGAATAGGAACCACACTAGCACGGACCAAGCATGGAAGGCTAACCGGTCAAGATGAGGCAAGGAAGAGGTTACGAACACGGATGCACAAGGTAAGTGATTCCGTAATCACTTCTTAGTTGTTTATGTAAAATTATATGCAACTTAATTAAATATGATAATTGAGGTCAAGAAGGAATGAATTGTACGATGTCGATGAAGTATTAAACGGATCTTAGTTTTGATCCAAGCAAGATATGTGTGATTAAGAGTTTTAGTTAAATAGTAGTATTGGTTACTTATGTAAAGAATTCCTTTGTTGTTAAGGATAGAGCGAAATTGACAAAAACGCCCTTGATAGGTATATCGGGCAAATGACCTTAAATGTCTATTAGAAATAAGCGAATCGATTAAAGTAATGTTTTGGTCATGTGTGAAAGCGAAGAGAATGGTTTTGGGATGTCATAAACCATTTAATGCGCAAATACCCATAACGGGTCAAAATAAGCTTTTGAGCGAAAATGGGTTAAGAGAATGCTAGACATCCGAGAAATTAATCTTTTATGATAGGCGTCAATGAAATCATTAAGTTCATATGAGATTGAGGTCAAATAAACATATTTTGTTGATAAATGCACGAACGGGTCGAATAATTAGAAGATGATAATAAGGCGAATGCATGTAAGTTAAGAATTTCCTTAATCCGGATGTGGGATTTTAAGTTTATATGATAGAATGTGAATTTACAAGCATGTAGGAAGAAACGGGAGGTTAAACGGGTAAACGGGTTGAAAGTTATGCTAGTTTTAGTGTTTGCGAACGACAAAACAACACAGCATGAAAATGAATAAACGAGGAGCCGTCGCCGACGCCCAGAAGGGCCGTCGCCGACGGCATGTGTGAGTTGGATTTTGGCCGACGGCCTAATTAGCTGTCTACGGGATTTTGGCCGACGGCCTAATTAGCTGTCTACGGGATTTTGGACGACGGATATGCGTCGCCGACGGCCCATATGGGCGTCGGCGACGGTGCCCAGAGTTTCTGTTTTCTGTTTTCTTCCATTTGTGATCCCGGTTGATCCAGTTCGGGTCCCGGTGCTCCGTTAAGCTCCCGAATGGACCGAAATCAAGTTCTGATGCATTTTTGAGAAAGGACTTTTGCGTATGAGTGTATGCATGCATGAAAAGATGTAGGAGAGGTATGAACGTATGTAGATGTGTATGTACGTATGTATAAAGATATGTATGATCGTATGCATGTATGTAAGATGTAGGAGAGGTATGTACGTATGTAGATGTGTATGTATGTATGTATAAAGGTATGTACGAGTGTATGCATGTATGTAAAGATGTAGGAAAGGTATGTGCGTATGTAGATGTGTAGGTACGTATGTAGATGTGTATGTACGTATGTATAAAGATAGGTATGAGGGTACACACGTATGTAAAGATGTAGGAAAGGTATGTACGTATGTAGTTGTGTATGTATGTATGTGTAACGGCATGTGCGAGGGTATGCATGAATATAAAGTTGTAGGAAGGATATGTATGTATGTAGATGTGAATGTATGTTTGTATGTAAGTGTGTATGTAAGCATGATTTAGACACGTTGAGTGTTAACGTTTTTAATGGTGTACCTTGAGAATTAAAAGTAATGCAGGTACATTACTGAAGCCTCACCAGGAAATGGATACGCAAATGAAACGTTTAAAGTTTGAAAATGAAGAATAGTGAAGTGTACGTGAATGAATCTTGTTTATATAATGTGTGCTAATGTATGAATGAATGTGGTGGGTGCAGGTTGTACGAATCACGGATTAACCTCACAAGGAGTAGCGATCGAAGACCGAGTCACAAGATAGATTGTACGGGAATGTTTACATATGTAATTTAGTGATGATAAGTTATGTTTTTTTTTTATATTCTAAAGTGGACTTTCAAGTAAGACAAAACGTTTATATTGAATGAAATTTTATGGTACGTATTTCCGCTGCGTCTTTGTTGTTTAAGCGTGTTAGGGTCTTACAAGTTGGTATCAGAGCCCTGGTTTGAGAGAATCAAGTGTAAGAAGGTAAGTGCTTGAACTCAAACCTGTGTGCTCTTGTGATAAGAAACCCGTACAATCCAAGACTCGGTCAAGATCCAAAGGTAAAAGAGAATGTAAGTATGTACTTATGTATACGTATAAAGAAACTGACGGTTTTGTATATGCAAGGTAAGTATAAGTGTTTGAAGAGGATGATCCGCGAATGCGGTCAAGTACCGACACCAAGGCATGAAATAAGATAAAGTTGAACCCAGGTACGTAAACTCAATATGTGGGTATATGAAATGGTAAAATGCATTAAGGGAAGAAAAATGCTAAATGAAGGACCATGAAGGTATAGTAAACATGTTTTGAAAATGATACACGTGCCGAAACCTAATTCTTCGGACATAAGGTGACAATTACACGAAGACACGAAACTAGTATGTGGATTGTGTACCTGGCCAGTACACGTGAAGCATATGACGTTCGTGAGACCGTGATAATTGATACAGGTATGTCCGTTAGAATTAAGTAGTAGGTGGACGTGAGGGTGAAGAGAAATGTAAGACTCTCAGGAAAGAAAGTATGAATGCTATGTTAGAATCCGCGAGACGGATTCGAAACATGAAAGAAGTTAAAGTATGAATGCAATGCTTGAATCCGCGAGACGGATTCAAGGGATGAAAAGCGTATATGCAATGTTTGAATCCGCGAGACGGATTCAAAGAATGAAAGATATGAATGCAATGCTTGAATCCGCGAGACGGATTCAAGGAATGAAAGATATTAAGGATGCAAACCCCTTGCGGATTTGGTTATGATATCAAAGGCTATAGTAAGCTATGTAAGTCGACCGGTTCACGTTGAACAAGTCGAGTAAGGATAAGGTACCATCCGTTTAGAACGAGTGGTCGTGAAGGCAATAACGAATGTATGAAGTTCAATCCGTTATACGGATAGAACGGAAGATTTATGTTGAAAGCAATTAACCCGATGTTACCGGGTCGTAAGTGGTATGTTTGAATCTCATTATGAGAATATATGCTATTACCCAATTAAGTGGGTAATTGAATGCGTGAAAGAAATGAAAGTATATAAGCGAATGGAACTAAAATGTTGGAATGGGCATGGTATAGTATGGAAAGCTTGATTTCTAATAGTCGACATAGGAATGAAAACTATGTCATTAAGAAGTGAATTTTTAATGTTTTGAGTAAAATATACGAGTATTAGTTAAAATCTTGTATGATGAATATGCATGATACGTATACTTATGTAAATTAGGTAAATGCGCGAAATGAGAGGAATAGTAATGTAGAATGATGTTAACTATGGAGTTAAGCACGTAGGTATGACGATGACATAGTAGTTTTGTTGAGATAACAAAACAAGGGTTAAATGTTATACAATGTGTCTATAGAATGGAATCATAAAGGATGAGATGAAAGTACTAAATCCGTTATAAACGGATCATATGAGTGTAAGCATTATTATAAGTTTGAATAAGTATGTATATTAACCTGTTATTAACGGGTCAAAGGAAATGAGAATGTTATATGAAAGTATGCCATGGAAAGTATAGACTTGTTAAGAAGAGGAAGCCAATTGATTGAATAATTATGAAATGAGATAGGATGATTACTTATGATTATGATGTGACTATGAAGTCAAACATAGATGTGTGTGTGTAAGATAAATGAGAAAGGTTTCGGGGACGAAACCTCATTTAAGGGTGGTAGACTTGTAACACCCCAAAAACGGGTTTGGTAAATTAGAACCCGGTTAATATAAAGAAGTGAGTTTTAGTCTCTTATATAATTAAAATGAAACTAGAGGGACCAAAACCGTTAAGTGGGGAAACATGATTTTTATAAAATACACTTAAAACACCACACACACATAGTGTGTGTGTGTGTGTCGACATCCAGGAAGAAGAAACAAGGTTCAAACCCTAGTTTCACTAAAATCCTCAAATTGGAAGGGTAAATGAAGTCTAAATCCATAACCGAGTACGGATTAACGATCACCTTCTCAATGGGATCCTAAGGTATGTTTTAAAAGTTAGATTGGTGATCTTTCACGAAGTGGGTTATGATGTAAATTGCGAAATTGTATGAAATTGATAATGGGTATGTGTTAGAATCATCATATATAACATGGGTTATGCATGGTTTAGGTTAATTTGATGTTTAATGGTGAAACCCATTTCTAGTAGTAATGTTATGAAGATGATGATGTTGCATGTGTTAAATCAAGTATGGTTTTGATGTATATGAAGTTGAATATTGTGGATTATTGTTAATGACCTTGATTTAGGATGAAAGTTATGTGAGGTTAGTGGGAATTCGATGATCTTGATATGATCTAGTAAGAAGATGCAAGGAATGCTTGTACTTTATGCTTAGGAAGTAGTATGCACACCAAGTGTATGATAAAATGTCTAAGTGAAGTTAAGATGTGAGATTTTAGGAAGTGGCTTGACATATATGAATGACGTATGATAATGATGTAATTAGTGGTATACTAACTTAAAGAGTGTGCTTTAGATGGAACTAGTACAAGAATTCGGGTTGAATGTATGTGTTGTCAAGA
Source organism: Helianthus tuberosus (assembly GCA_030545235.1). Classification (NCBI taxonomy): domain Eukaryota; kingdom Viridiplantae; phylum Streptophyta; class Magnoliopsida; order Asterales; family Asteraceae; genus Helianthus; species Helianthus tuberosus. Next base: position 27,496,580 of record CM060385.1, read on the forward strand.
TTATGCATTAGAGGCTTGTACATTATGCTTGAATGGGCGATGCTCGCCATGTGTTTCTATTAATCACTTAATTGCGATTAAGAAGTGAATGTATATTAAATGTATAACA